>CM075202.1:17770000-18190000 GCA_037577475.1 Chaunax sp. Z400 | reverse complement strand
CATTACCATTTGAACAATAACATCGACGACAACATTCCCAAACATTACCATTTGAACAATAACGACGACCAGTGTTTCCCACAGGATTTTGAGAAACTGTGGGGGTTGAACACCAACCTTGTGGAGCCTCCCTTGGCGGAGGTAATAAATAAATAATAATAGAGATAAAATGCATCAACCATCTCTCTTAACAACTGTTTATCAGAAGTTTATCACAGAGGATTTAAAAAACAAACACCTAATTCATTGACCCTGGAAACCTACTGCCTGAGGAACAATGTGTTTTATTATCAGTAGTTATCAACAAAAATATGATTTTACTTAACAGTGGATCCAGATCTATTTCTCATCTAGATATTACTTCTTACTTTGATTTTATTTTGAAAACCTTCCTAGCTGTCTTTCTTCAGTTAAATGCACCCATGGCGGGGCATCCTGAGTGTTACACGCTTGTTTTTCAAGATATTGGCAGGTGAACCAGAATCCAGATCCCTTCCTTTACCTACCTCAAGCTCCTCCTTGTCCCAAGATCCAGCTCAGGTGACATCTTTTACAGATATCTTGCGGACAAACAAACAAAGGTGGATGATGACATAGGCCCCTCCACCTGTCATTGGTGGAGGTCAAGATGAGATCAATAAATATCCTTTAACATCACTAATGACCTCAGAGGAAACGCTCTCATCAGAACTGACACAGGACACTTTTGCCGATTCTTATATACCACTGTTGAATGAAACCTTCTTAAACTTTTATTTTAGAAATGTCATCCATGTGAAACCTGCCTAATAACATGGACCTCCGTTTAATATGAGAGGCCTACTCTAAGGAAATGTTCTAAGTAAACTGTGAAATAACGAAATTGTTCTTTCCTCTTGGTAAATGAAGCCCGATGTAATTTTAGGAACACCCAGAGTGGTGGAGCAGCATGTTAATAACGTCACATCTTCTGAATCCTGCCAAACATATTTTGGACCTTCATCAAACCCCCTATCTCAGCCAGTCTTGGTTTTGAAATTCTGGCAGGGATGCTCTTGCTTTCCCTCTCTGACCCTCGCTGGCCTGTGGGGAACTCGCTGTGAGGATATTGTGTTAAACCGTCTGAGACACGCAGATAAATGTGGGCTGTGTAAATCACGTCCTGTGTTGTGCAACAGGGGGGGAAAGGTAGATCCACTCCCTCAATGGCAGGAAATGCCCCCTCGGGACTTCTGCGCGATATCATCAGCCTTCAGGTTAAACAATCAAAATATATTACAGATATATTGTCATCTTTGTTTTCATTCCTTATCGACTCTGTTCGGAGCATGAAGGGAAAACTTCAGCTGTAATGATGTTTTCAGAGTATGGGACTAATAATCAAAATGAGATTACTGGTGCACTGACAGCATGAACTGGTGCAACAAAACAGATTTATGAGGATCAAACTCTTGGCTCTGGTATGACTGACACAGATGGATTTTATTGGCTCTGGACCAGAAGCATCAGATGTTATGAAAGACATTTCAAAATGAACACAGGAAATGACTGCATGAAAATATCTGACCTCTTGTAAAGATTACCAATTAAGATTTATATTGAGTTATATAATAGTGATCGAAAATGTTTTTAATAGTGACTGAATACACCATTACAGTTTTTATTTTTTATTTTTATTTTCCTGTTCTGAGTTTGATGACTGCAGTATTTCTGTAACATCAACCAACTACTTTTAGTTGCCTGAACCTAAAGCTGCAGTACATAAAGTAGTACTATATTACATATCTTAAAGAATAGAGGCGACAGCCTTCAGTCATCAGGTTCCTCCCCAGTGGAATCATCTTCTGGTCTTGGTCTGAGACCGGACCCCCTCTCCACATTTAACTGTAGGCTTAAACCGCCTGGAGACTTCCCATAATACACTGAACTCCTCTTTGTTTTTATTATAGATGATGTATTTGATTATATCTTTGTTATAAAAATTATTACAGCTACATTTGTATTGTTATTATTATTACTTCACTGAGGAGGTAATGTTTTTGGTTTATCTGTCTGTCTGTCAGCAGGATTACTTAAAATGTTATGAAGAGATTCTGATTAATTGTTTTGGAGAGCTAGCCTTTAACAGGCTGTGTGAAAGGGGCCAAACAAACAAATAAAAACCTTGCAATGCAGCTTAAAGCAAATCACTCAAAAGAATCTTGGGAAATGAAGGAAGATGTTCTATTATCATGTATTTTACATAATCTTCCTTTAATACTTCAGTGTTTTTTTGTTAGGATTTGAAATGAACAAAGCAATAACAACTTTTGTATAAATTGTTATGAATTTTCCAAGAGGCTTTGAAAGAGGGAAGGAAGTCGTTATTAGTCGATGTGGAATTAGTCGTTATTCTGTAATCCCATTAAATCGTCTTTGCACAAATAACTACAAAACCAGGACAGTAGCTCTGTTTCTTGTATAGATTCCCAAGAAAAGCTAACCTTGACAGATTGATTGCGAGGAAAATCCATCTCATTGTGTTTGCAGTGTCACAAACTCGGCCTCTCCTGGGCCTCTTAACAAAGCCTGCTAACACCAGCGTTTCCCCTCAGATTTCCTCCCTGCTCTTCTGCCTGGAATGCCACTGCCCGGTGGCAGAAGGATGCATGGAGGTATAGACAGGAACACCCCTCGTCTGTTCTCTCTACCTCAGCGTTAAATAAGACTGCCCCCCTGAGGAGACAAACTTGGTACCCTGGCAGAAATATTCTGAACTTCCTGTGACCCCAGAAACAAGAACAAACACCCTGGACCCTTGTAAAGAGGGTGTAAGCACCAGTCACACACACACATCCATTTTTCATTTCATATTTGTCTGGCTGTTTCTACTTTCCGTTTTGTGTGCTTTACGTTCTACACGCACTGGTGCACATTTATTTTCTGGCTCTTTACACACCTTTTGTTCTACATGCAGGAACACAAAAGTCAACGCAGACACACATGATAACATTTGATTAGCAGATTGTTTTCATGCTGCTGACTGGAGCAACATCAGAAAGAAAGATTGAGAGTGGAAGTCTGCAAATCTCCAATAACCTGTGTCCTATTTTTGAAACTGTTTTTCATTAATGTAACAGACAACAACAGTCCACAAGGATCACATGAGCAGCTAGACGACTTTTAAACCAATCTGCTGTATAACTTTATTATTTAAAGCTTTAATGTGGAGGGGAAACTTTAGCACACCTGGAATAATCATCTATATTGTAAAACTACATATGTGCAGTTGATAATGCAGTTGATGTGCAAGAATATTTAACAGTAATTGATTGGAATGATGATAACAAAATGAAACATTTTGCTGAAAAACAACGTGTCTTAAACAAGTAAATGTAATAAAAAGTTGTAAGCAAACCTTTAATTGATAAGCTGTCAAACCAGCTGTTTAACTAAACTGACTTGTCCTATAGAGCACAGCTGTTTGTGTGACCCTTGACCTTTTAGTGTTCAGTCACATGCTGACATTTGAGCATAAATACTGTAAGAAATCCAGAGGACACAGATCAATCTGCAGAAAGCAAAGCACCAGCTTTCATGTTACATAACAGAATCTATCAGACTCCATATGTGTCAGCTGTTAGAGGTCTGGAGTGTGTGTGTGTGTGTGTGTGTGTGTGTGTGTGTGTGTGTGTGTGTGTGTGTGTGTGTGTGTGGTCTATTTGAATCTACGGAGGAATTTGTGTACTTCTCCTGACTGAGAAGCATCCAGAGTTCATGCTCACGCCGTAGGTTGTGTCATTTTGCAGGGCCACCGTTCCCACACATCCTGTGCTCCACTGCTTTGGTGTATTAGACATTCTACATGTATGAGCTGGTAACAGAGTCAAGTAAACTGATGTTTCTCAAGTGGGAAATGACCCTCTGCTTGGATTAGTCTCACAAAAAGCTCCCTGAAGACATCGCTGGAGAACAATAACCTGAGGGGAAGTCGGTTCCTCGGAATGTTTCTTAAAATTCATGCGCTGCTGGTTGGATGGAAATGGAGACGGCTGTGATTCCCATCAGTCTTAGCTTACACATGATATATTTGTGAGTCTGACCTGGTTTTCCCACATAGTAAGGCCTCCCCATAAACCCCCTGTGTAAAACATGTCCCTAATGGTCTGACCTGTAAGAGGTCACAGAGCTCATTGAGAACGCTGCACTTCTTTCTCAGTCTGGTTTTGTCTTATATTTTGTTCACTGCATGAATTTAAAACAAATATGAGCAACAAGGAAGTAACCTGCAGCGTAGTGAGAGTAGCTTTTGGAAACTTTTCCCATGCAGCTGGAAAGATCTGAAACAAGGAGGTTGTGAAACAGAGTAAAAGTAAAATTTAGGAAAAGCCATTAAGTTGCGTTTGTATTATGGAAAATCACACTTTAAGCATTTAAAAATAGCTTTTTGATGCACATAGGTGTGATGACCAGAGTCAGTGCAAAACCCTTCACACACAGTATGAAGCATGATTAGTTATTCAACTTGTACCCACTGAAACTGTGATCAAGACATTTTATTCAATGGCAATAATAACTAGAAGAAGTCCATTTTAATTAAATCCAATCCAAATTCCAAATATTAACCTAACAAGATTCATGAAAATCTGTCAAGTAGTTTATGCATTAAAAATTGTGTATCAACAGTTTTATTAGCAAAAAGACATGAAGAAATAATAAGAGGAATGTAAAACAGCATGATTGTTTTGTGTGTGAAAAAGACTGTTTGTCTTTTTCTGACACAGTTTGTGTGGAAGCCGATGAAATGGGTGTAATCTTACATAAACACGCTGCCAGTGTGGTGCCACTAACATTCAGTGGGCATAAAATGGAAATGTTGAGCAGCAGCTTTGGCTCTGAGTGAAGTAAAGCAGAATTCAGGCTGTGCTGAGACACTCCTAATGGACTGACATCACTGGGGAGAATGGTGAGGTCATGCTGGGGGTGGCACAATGTGATAGTGAGTGAATGGAGGCAGACAGGATCATTGTTTGACCATAAAGACCCTGATTATCTTTAACTGATAATTAAATGACATTGTGCAGGATTAGTTAAAGCTAAAGATGATGAAAATGATTTTTTGAAGAATATGAACAGATACTTCAGAGTTATGGGTACTTAGCACTTAGTACTTTCTTAGTACCTGTAGCTTTTTTTTCTTCTTTTTTTGATACTCCAATGTCCCAGAAGGATCAAAAATTCATCCAAAAACTGTAAGGGCAATCGGTGGCAAAATAAAGATCACCACGTACAAATACATATTTGGATAAAGCAGATCTTGATTATTCTGCACCACGCTATACACATTCATAGATATCAATACCATAAATATGCATGATTTTTTTTTTTTAGCTCATGCTTTATGGATTATTCCCTGATTCCCTTTTCTTTTTATTAAGATAAACTCCAAACAACACAGTGCTTTGCTGTGCATCTCATTTCATTTCAGAACAACCGGCATCTAATTCGTTGTTTACCCAGCTTTCATTTGTCTGATCACATGTTACCTATTATTGCTTGCCAACAATCAAGGGGCCGTCTACACGACGATGGTTTCACCCTAAACTGTAAACTGTTGTTGTGTTTTAGCCTTTCATTCAGCCAACATCGGCATTTTGGGAACTAAACAAAACATTTATGTGCCACACTGGAGTCAGGAGGTTTACAGAAGGTTTACAAAGATCAGGACCCCGATGACACCAGAAGCAAGTATCAAGACTTTTGTGACTTGCCATTGTATGTTATGAGAAAGCATACCCTGTCGGCAGTATAAACATATTTGATGTGGAAAACTGGTTGGGTATAAAATAAATTTCTAGGAAACAGGGCTGTGATGTGTCCTCCTTGTCTTGGCACACTCTCCTGTCTAATAAACAGTTTCCTGGTTGTGTTTCCTTCTGTTTATATTCTCTTGTCCATTTGAGGCCTACATATAATATATGCAAACCTTTCAATACCTGTTTTTTAATTTGTCAGCTTTTTCAGTTTGTTCATTTTACATTGTGCTACCATCCAGGTGTAAAAAAATGTTTCTTTTTATAAAACAGACTTAACCAAGACATTGCACACTTTTAAAACATTTTTAAAATTAATTTAATGCAGATACAATGCAAGATGTAAGAGCAGGATGGAGTTAAGTCGACAGATCAGGATGACGTTCTCAGAACTGAAGACTTTTAGGGTTAGCGGTCAGTCCAGGTCAAGAGGGGGATGATGAAGGGGAAGATTGTGTCTGGTTAAGTTGAGGCTCATCTGTAGCTTAGAAGCCCTTGGGTCCCCAGGGAGAGGTTTTGTTTGCCACAGGGGCTCCAAAGCTGGGGTAATGTTCAGAGCTACTCATATCAGGGGCCTATAAGTAGAAAAACTAAATGGTGATTAACAAAATAAGGTGTGACCAATTCTAATTTCAAACAGTGTCAGGCTTGTTGGAAATCGTCACCTTCTTATTGGCAGCGGTCCAGGGAGCCTCCTTCACCACAAAGCCATTGGATGGGGCCTCGTTGTTCATCCATGGCAGCAGCGCTACACCTAGGAGGCCTCAGGTAGGCCATCTTTGCCTCAACATCCGCCATCTGACGGAAGTGAAAATTAATCGGACCCAATGAGTAAATAGTAAACATGCAGACAAAATGTTGTAGTACGTCCAGCAAATATTAAAACTGGTCACGGGGAGCAACTTACGTATTGTTCCTCCAGGTCAAGGAAGTGGTCGATGGCTTCATCCACAAGCTTGGGGTGACCTGTGATCGTTACAAGGTTCGGGTCTGCAGCTCCATGCTGGGGAAATCTGATACCAACCTAAAAACACACACACAAAAAAACAAGCCACATGAAGGACTGGATACATTTTAAGTGATTTAATACACAAAGGGAGCCAAGGATCCAAGAGGAGCCCAAAGAGGCAGCTCTGACTTTTTTTTAGAAAGTATATTAAGTAGGTTGCTTTCTTAAGTAGACACCCCCTGACCTTAAACACACAAGCTGGGTCCAACCATCACCTCAAGACTCACAGGAAGAAGCCTGTAATTAAATGTATTCACGTTTAGCTAAGAGTAAGAGATCAAATGGGACCCCAAACAAGACCACCCCAGTGGGGGCAATCAGTACTCAAGACTAGCCCAGGACAAAGTCAGAGTTATGTCACATCATTATATCATCTATTGTCTAGAACAGTGCAAGCATTAATGAGATTACATAAAGTGTGATCATTTTTGCTTTGATTGATATACTGGAGAAACCTGTTCTTACTATTACTCTTATACAAGAGTATCAATGATGCCAGTGTTAATTAAAGATGATAAAGGTTGGTGCCTGTTTGCAGACATCGTTTCCTCTGCCAGTGAGGTCATGTTTTCACACAATGTCTCTTTATTTGTTGGCAGGACTGCAGCAAAAATACTGGACAGATTTCAACAAAACTTGGAAGGATGGGCATAGGCTCAGGAAAAAGTCATTAAAATTTGGTACTGATCCACATAAAGAGGCAGATACAGATTTTTTTCCATTGCAAAATAGGTTGTTTTGACAATTTCAAATCACATAAGAATACCAAACCGATTTCTACAAGACTTTGTGGAGGGGTGGTGGGCCAGGCAAGCTAAGTGTGTTGTCTACTGAGTGGCGTTATAGTTGGGAGCAATATCCACACTTAAAGGTTAATTAATTGTATTACCAAAACTAAACATTTATTTATGTTGCCAAGTGCAGAAGTGATGTTTAAAAGTTGCAAGTAAGGATTTTAGTCAGATAAGAACGGGCTAACAAGGTGTAAGTGATGACACAATGAAAGCTCAGAACCACAATGCAAGTAAACTGT
Source organism: Chaunax sp. Z400 (assembly GCA_037577475.1). Taxonomy (NCBI): domain Eukaryota; kingdom Metazoa; phylum Chordata; class Actinopteri; order Lophiiformes; family Chaunacidae; genus Chaunax; species Chaunax sp. Z400. Next base: position 18,182,187 of record CM075202.1, on the reverse strand, counting down.
TATGTAGTTTTGCTACCCTGAATAGAACATCTCCTTCCTCTCTGCAGACTTAAACTCATTTTGACTATATCCATTTTGATATGTAATTAAAGGAAAACAAGGAATCAAGTTCTGCCATACCTGGTTTTCATCCTTCTTAATGGGTTGCGGGTTTAGTAGAGACAAATACACCAACATTTAGCAGCTGACAGAGTCCAACTCACCTCTGGGAATTTGTTGCGCACTTCTTTAATCCTATTCCCTTTTTGGCCAATGAGGGCTCTGTGTGTCCTAAGGGTAAGAAGGTCAGAGGAAAACGTTTAAAATATATATCCTAAAGCGGTGGTATCTGGGATGTACCTCAGAAGTAAGCTGGTTGTCTCAGGAGTCACGTTACCTGCTCAGCAGAGATCGAGAGGATCTCATGCTTCGCCTTCTCCAGGCCCTCCTTGGTACCAGAGATCTTGATTTTGTTGCTGGGGTCTTCAGGTCCAGGAATCTGGATTGTGGTGGCCTTCTTCAGCTCTAACTCTTGAAGCTTCTTTCCATGTTTGCCAATGACAAAACGATGGTGCTCCTTGGGGATTTCAAGAGTAGCTGAATCCTGATAAGGGATAAACTGTACAGTTGTCACTTTTGTTTTCAACTATTAATGCTGATATGTTTATCATTGAAAAAGATGGCTCTCTGAACCTGAGTCTGCAGTCAGGCCACAATCTCTTTATGGGCCCTCATCACAGCATCTGACTTCCCAGAAATCATGATGGAGAAACCCTGATTCTCGGCCGAGGAGAGTTCCAGGTGGGCTCCGGTCTTTTGCACGATGCCCACACAGACCTTCGCTTGGTCTCCTTCCTTGCATTTGCGCTCCTCAAGAGCCAATCAGTTCCATTTGCATATTGAGGATGCTTGTGGCTCAGGAGGTAGAGTGGTCGCTCACGGAACACAAGGTTGGTGGTGCAATCCCCAGCCCCTTGCAAGTCTACAAGTTGAAGTATCCTTGAGCAAGATACTGAACCCCAATTTGCTCCCCAGCCACAGCAATGCAGTGGCAGCTCACTGCTCCTCAGGGATGGGTCAAATGCAGAGAAAGAATTTTCCCCTGTGGGACTAATATAGTATCCAAAAATATTCAATCTAATCTGGGGCTTTAACATACTAGTCCAGTAAATACTGTACTATGGCTGTGGGCCACAGTTTGGATTGTCAGGAGATGATAAAACATGCATATGTACTTCAATGAGCTGGAGCTAAAATGGTATTTTGTTCTCATATCAACCTCTTTCTCAAACTATGTATTTAAACTAGCAAAATTCAAACTTTTTTCTCAAAATATTACGTTTCGCCTTGTAAAATTGTGCTCATAAAATCAGACTCATTGTATAATGACTTCTCTCTTGTAAGGCCACCCATTCTCAAAATAAGTGGTCTTATTCAATCCTCTGTCGTAACCTGAGTCTTGAAGGTTTTCATTTAATCCTGAGTCAGATCCTGAGAACAGAATATGTGCGTCAGGAGGGCTTCTTTCTCAGGGTTTTTACATCTCATATAATCAGTTACAAGTCTTTCGGTTGCCTGTCACAAAAATTTCCATGCGTGTTCTGGTCTGCTAAAGATGTCCTGGATGTTTGCTGGCAGCCACGTCAGCCAACACTGGACAATAGCAGTGGAAAAAATAGTAATAAAGTAATCAGTGAGGCGTCCCCTGCGTGAAAACTTTACTGGCAGGTCTTGGCGTCATCTGTGACCAGCTTCTGTCTGGCTTGGATCACTGTGTGTCAGTGAACGTTTCTTTAGTCTGCATGTCACAGAGTGTGAGTAAGTGCAGTTCAATGTTCTTCAGCCCTCAGATATGCTGTATTAATAAGTGATTTTTTTGGTAACCCTGCCAGACAGATAATCTGACGTCAATATCATGATTTCTTGGGACGTACTTCCTTTATACTCATCGGAAGAAAAATAATCCTTTTGTCAGTTCATGATTAATTTCCCACTCCAAATGTGATGAAGACAAAAAGCTCATTTTGCCACAAGGGATTCCGTTGACCTTTGAATTAAAAAAAAAAGTAAATCTATAATATTCGGGGAGCATCTTCCTTTTTGGAAAGAAAATCCTGGGAAACAGTTTACTGGCAGTGAGCATGAGACAGTTCATTTCAGAGTCATCAAGTCAGATCAAGTTTGACTTTATTTCTGTGGTCTCTCATCTCAAAAAACTTGTACATGTTTGTATAAGTTTGTACATGAAAGAACCAAACTAATCTGTTACTATGGGACAACTCCGTTATTACTATTTACTAAAACAATAAAGTTTAGCCTAACCCAGCTGACTTTTGGCGAGACGTAGGATTACACTCTGGACAGGCTGCCAGTTCATCGTAGGGCCGATAAATAGAAGACAATCAACCATTCATGCTCACATTAACACCTATGAACAATTTAGAGTCACCAATTCATGTACATGCATGTTTTTGGACTGTGGGAGGAAGCCGGAGAAACCGGAGGGAACCCACAATGGGAGAACATGCAATGGGAGAAACTCCACACAGAAAGGTCCCACGTCTGGATTCCAACACAGAACGGTCTTATACTAGACTAATACTAGTACTAATAAATGTGCAACCACACAACAATTATTTTAGCAAGTTGTTTTTAAATACAGTAGTTCTAGTTAATTGTGCAAAGATTAAAATGATGGTTGTCTCTTTTTACTAAATGTTGGCATTTCCTCATTATTAGACACCTCTTCTGTGGAGGACTGTACAGAAGTCAGCTTAGTGCTTCGTCTGTCTGACCCTCACCTCGTCTTCTTCACTCTTACCCCAAAGGTCTGGATAACCTTACAGTTAGTTTAAAACTCATCTGACCAATCATATTTTTCTTTCCCCAGACGACTTTTAGTCAAGTTGATTTGTTCCTAGACGTCAGCTGCTAAGTGAGCACAGTGTTGATATTACCAGTAGGAATAATGGGCAAAACTATGAATAAACTATGTTGTATTAAACAGGTGTTGTTCTTTAACAACAACTCATGATGCTGAATCAAACACACTGAACAGGGCACATTGCTATACAGAGAGCAGACAGGCCAAAACTGTAATAACCTACATTAATGTTAACAGATGAATCAAATTAATCAATCAATTAATCATATTAACCCTCCTGTTGTGTTCCTTTCCTCTTAACTAGTTTGGTGTTCCTGGTCAAAAATTACCGCTCCATTCTAGCTGATTATAAATCCATAATAATAGATATATTATAACCTAATGTTTCATCTTGTTATCAACTCAAGTTCCTTGTGAACATAACAAGTTTTGAACTTCCATTTGCTATTTATGGCCTGTAGGCCTCATTGACCGGAGCTCATTTCACTTCCTGCTGCCACAGAATGAACTGTTAGCAAGGCCTCAAAAAAGCTTTATATACCAGAGCTGTGAGAAAGTTGTAGATATCACTGAAACAATGTTGTGGTTGTTTTTGAACATTGCCAGCAGGTGTGGTTCCCACAGGGTAAAAATTCTATTGCAGATAGGTTCCTGTGGGGGTTGCCATGGAAGCCAAAAAGGGGCTTTTCTAATGACCCATCATTTTTGACTGGGAACACCGAGGGTGTACACAAGTTCAACAAAACACCCAAAATCAATAAAAATTCTCAAATTTTTTTTCTGTGTTCATGTGTGAACAAAGTCATGGAACCTCATGACAAAAAGATGAAATTAACAACATTTTTTAGAGAGAAAACTTATTGGACGGAAGACAATAGAAGGGTTAATTAAAATAATCACATTTTTCCAAAGGAGCAGCTTCTGTAAAGCTGATGTGAAATCACACCTTAGTAATTAACAACCACCTGCAAGAGGTTTGTAACAAATACTTCATATTAGGAATATTTCTTACCACAGAAAAATAATTAGTAGATACGCATTGATAATAAAGATCGGTTTAGGTTTATAGGTTTATATACTATAGGTTTATTTTTGTAATGTCTTTATAACATTATCAAAACCAAGTTGACTCTTTTTTCTAAAGCCTAACTCATCATAGTTCATCCCTCGTTAATTCCAGTTAGCCATGAATTTCCATGAGTTCCTGAGAAAAACACTTCCATGCCAGCACAAATTCATCATTGCTCTCAGGGCTCTTTGTATTTCCCTGGCGTGTCAAACAAACCCACTGAAACATTAGGACTGTTTTCAGCTCCACCTTCTCAGCTGTCGGCCCTTTAGTGGCCTTGAGCCTTTAGCCTTTGTTTAACAAAAAGTGACAATAACTTTTCAATGCTTGTTAGTCAACATATTTAAGGACTTGTGAAATAATCCCTTCCCAGATGAAGCACCGGATTCTCACAGTCTGGCTGACACATAGTAATAGGTGTGTTTTTTATTAGCTGATGATTTGAGAGGAATATGCGTCTTTGTCCACACATCCCCTTTGGCACCAGTGTTGTTTGTGTCACTGCGGAGGCCATTTAGTAGCTGCGGTAACGATATAATAATAACATGCACCACTACTATGCCAAGTCGTAAATCCAGTGTGACAGTAGACATTAGATGGATGTTCCCCTGTGATAGCGGGGGATTTAGTTCTTCAACCAGGGGCCATTGTTACAGCAGCAGCATAGACGTCAACCTTTGGATGGGTTTCATGACCTTCTTTTGGGACACGGCAACAAGTCCACAATGCATTTTAAAAAGAGGCAAACCACAAGAAGAGGAATCACTGGAATGAAAGCCTCATGCTGAACTTTGAGGAATAATCAGCAGTACTGTCGGTTCTGTGTTGTGTTAAATTTAAAATCCACTCTCCAAAGTTCAAGGATTGGTTAACTGTAACAGTGAGTCTTCTTATAAAACTTCCAAGAACACCACAGCTTTGGACAGGACTCTGCTCCGTCTCTGGACCGGTATAAAGCTGAGGCTGAGCTGATTCCCAGAGTCACCATCCAAAAACAAAGACCCCAGTCAGAGGACCAGTTTAGTTTAAAGTCCTTCACAATCAACAGGGTTTCATGCTCAGTTTTAGTCTTATATTGACAGCTGCATGCTCCAGCAGGCTTTAAAGAAACCACATGGTATGTTCATTTAAGTCTGCTGCATACTGTATATAATATAACATAATATAACATAACATAATATAATATAATATAATACAATATGATATGATATGATATAATGTAATATAATATAATATAATATAATATAATATAATATAATATAATATGATATGATATAATGTAATATAATATAATATAATATAATATAATATACTATAATATAATATAATATAATATAATATAATATAATATATAATATAAAATAAAATAAAATAGTATAATATATATATTTAACAAAAAAGGTTTGCTTTATTTACTGAACAAGATATCATAAAGTAAATTAAGGGAATTATTTCATTTCTTTTAGTTTTATTAGTTCTTATCATTTGTTCATATTGTTAATGTTGAATTTGGAAGCGGACAAAAAAATAAAAATGAAGAAAACTCTTTATTTTTCACACGTCCTGCTCATTACAACGTGAAACATGAAACATAAAACATGTTTTAACTCATCTCTGTAGAGCAGCCACCCTGCAGCAGCAGCTGGGGACAACCTACAGGTCGAGCCTGGTTCCTTAATCAAGGACGATGGGAAAAGAATTAAGCTAATGCGCATGTTTTTGATGATGGAGGGAACAGAAGCACAGAGAGAACATCCAGAGCCTTCTTGATGTGTTGTTTGCTGTATGGCACCAGTCCTAACCATTGAGCCATCATGCTGCCCAGTAAGAACAGGGTTCATGTCTCGCCTCCATGACGTGTTTCCAAACGTTAACAATGACCACAATCTTTACCTAACCCCCGATGCCATACGCTGTAATTTTGTTTAGGTATCTTGTTATTGGTAGCTTAGTTCTTGAGTTTTCAGGATTTTGCAGCCCATAGTGAGATCAAGGTGAATTGTCTTCAAACAACTGCATTTTAAAGCTGCACTAATCTACAATTTTATATTCACAATGTCAAAATTATAATAACCAAAAAGCGTAATTATCACCCGAGCTCCATGAGCTTCGCGTTTTTTTATGTCATTTTTTGTTTTCTAGGCCACGACTTCACAGTTTGGTTCCCTCAAACTATCCTATAATCATGCAGCAGGACTGTTTTCACTGAGAAAGTTGCAATCACTGTACTGTACTGTAGCTTCTTTAAAGAGCTGACAGGGGTGAAAAAGGGTTTGTAGGATGAAAAAGTTTGATGCCTTTCCTCTTGTGTTTACTCATAAAAGTGGCGACATTTACATGTGTGGAAAGCATCGTGTTCTTGAGCCAACACACACTAAACTCACTCATGGCATAATGAACAACGTGAAGGAGTGCAGGAAAGCGCACTAACTGGTTCAGTCAAGGCAACAGCAGTCAGATGGTTCATGTAAACAACTTAACCCGAGTCAGACCTTGACTGGAGTCCAGGAGCTCGGTCGCTGTGTGCATGTGAATATTCCTGATGGCTATATGGAGCAAAAATAGAGTTTTAGAACCTTTCCACCCCAAAATGGTTGTATGTTTTCCTTCTGCTGCACTTTTTTCCCATATTTATTTGGGATTAATAAGATTTCTGAGTGCTGTATATTAAGTAGTAGTGTGATGTTTGCAGCAGCTGTGGTCTGTGCTCTTACTTTGACAGGATGTCTGAGAGGGGAGAGAAAAAAAGGGGAAAGGAAAAAGTAAGAGAGAAAGTCCATGATGCTGCCATAAACGCCACTTTTTAGATTTAAGTCCTCTTCGTCCTCCCCCAGAGTTTCAGTGTTCCGTTAAATATGCCCGGCTTTTCCACGCTGACCTGACCATATTCTAAATATTTGGAGAATCAGTTTCTTTTGTCATGGTTTAGAGTCATTTTCTGAGGTGTGGGCAGAATGAGGAAAGGACCCATAGGGGGTTTTCAGCTACAGCACAATAGTCACTACTGTAAATGTGCCAAAACTGTCACTGATTTATAGTCCAGATTATGCAAGAGTCAGAGTATAATTCCATCTATAGGACGTTTTAGAGTGAGTCCAGCCTTGAATTCACTGCATAATTCAAGCAGATGGGAGCCTGCATACCACAAAATCAGCCTCAGGGTTCAGGAATGGGCTGAAAATGTGCTTGTTTTCTGCTCGTTTCTGACATACCGATGTGTTCGGACGTGTTCAAATGTGTAACCACTATAGTACCAAACATCAGGACATACAAACCCCAAACTTAAAAATTTAAGGTTTAATCTCCATTACCACCAGTCGCCACCCCTGGCCTGCTGTCATTCAACAGAATAATTCCTGGATTGATAGTTAATCATCAATGAAAGCCTACAATCAATGGGAGCATTCCCTCGTTCTGGCTCTGCCTCCATGAGCAGAAATAATTTCAGGAATTTGTCCAATCAAAAGAAAGCATCCTGCTAAGGGTTGGTAGCCTCAGCAGAATTAATTATGCTAAATTCCTTTTAACAACTAGTAACCAGTATATATATGTGTGTGTGTGTGTGTGTGTGTGTGTGTGTGTGTTTGTGTGTGTGTGTGTGTGTGTGTGTGTGTGTGTGTGTGTGTGTGTGTGTGTGTGTGTGTGTGTGTGTGTGTGTGTGTGTGTGTGTGTGTGGAAGGAAACTAATTAGAAACTAACTAGTAGGGCGGTTTTCTCATAAGCTGATATTGCATTATGGACTTTCTTCTACCTTCTTGCTTTGGATTTTGTTTGCCTGTTTGGACTGCTTTTCATTTTGGACCACTGCCTGTACATTTATTCACCATTTGACATTAAATCCCTGAACTGAACTCTCCTCCTCTTGTTTGTCTGCATTTGGCTCCAAACTCTGAACAAACCCAACAATCTCGTAATGTGATCTGTCACAGACTCAGCCTATGATCCTCTGGATATTGACCATATGTTTGACAAATACAGATATGTTTCCACCTTGGTTATTGCCATATTTTTGTGCATTTCTTTCCCAAGCACGCACGCACACACACACACACACACACACACACACACACACACACACACACACACACACACACACACACACACACACACACACACACACACACACACACACATACTCACACCGACTAACCCCTGCTGTGTTGTGTTGCTGGTATTTCCTTAATAATCTTCAGGATCAATCATCTGTCTGTCTGTCTGCTCAGACTGTGGGAAGTTCCTCCCATGCATGTTGTCATAAAAAGGTGTTTTTACTCGTGGACAGTCGGTGCTACAGGTGCTAATATAGCCTATTTTGGATCATCATAAACATTACATACCAATAAAATGCTTGTTAATAAGATGTACCTTTATTGATCCCTCATGGGAAAAATTCAGTTTGACACAGCAGTACAGGGGAAGATCTAGCAACATGAAATGTACTAAAGAATAAAATAGAATAGAATCAAAAATAAAGTAAAGTAAAGTAAAGTGATGGGTGAACGTGCTCCTGAGCCACCTCAGCTTGACATAGAGAGGATGGGAGTCTGGTGTGCACCTTAAAGGACCTGAGCCTCCTCAGAAAGAACAGCCTGCTCTGTCCTTCCCTGTAGATGGCATCAGTGTTGTCCAACCAGTCCAGTTTGTTGTTTGTTTACAGCACTAGGAAGTTATAAGTGTAAATGCACCCATAACAACACACAGACCCAGTTTCAGTAGAAAATCTGATGTGTCACAGCAGCTGACTCGTCGATGTAATTGTTTAAATGGGAATGTTGTCGTCGTTGTTATTTTTCAAATGGGAATGTTGTCGTCGGAGTTTATTTACTTCATAAACTATTAGCTATCTCAGTCCAGTGGTTCCAAACCTAGGGTCAGACCCCTCCAAAGGGTCACCAGAGAAATCTGAGGGGTCTTGGGATGATTAACGGCAGAGTTCAGAAGACAACTCTGATACAGAAAGTCATGTTAAGTTTTAAAACTTTCTTCTTCTTCTTTCATCTTCTTTTCTTCTAATGATGCCTTCAATGGCTAATGGGAAAAAATCTGTGTTAAATAAGTGTTTTCTGCATTCTTCTCTGTCATCTTATAAAATGCACTGTAGCCCTGGTATATTTCAAAGAATAAAGGTTGATGGTTCAGTTTGCCCTAACGATGACATTACAGATCGCTGGACACTGGACACTATGGTAACTGTGACTAAAAACAAACAACCACACACTTTCCCCCACTTGTTTCTCCAAGTGTTTGCAGTGATTGTTCAAGATCTCCTGCAGCCCACCACCTCTTCCTCCGCCATCAATCACACTCCATTTGTTTTCAGACATTCCGCCCACGGTGACTCACAGCTCTTGGTTACTCTTCTACATCTCTTTGCCTTACAGCTGTCTGTCCAGCACTTGTAGCTTTAGCATATGGGAATCAGCCAAAGCTATCTTGACACTGGCCCCGTTTCCCCTCAGTGTGATCCTGAAAGCAGATGTGGGGCTTCTGTTACATAGTGTCTTATCTGCTCATGGTGTCCTTTATCCACGCCAACAAACACCAGACTTAAATCTTTTTCTGGATTCGTTGCTGATGACAGGAATGAGTGATTGTCATGGAAAATATAAGCTCTGCTATGAAAAAAGCCCACTTTTCTGCATGAAATCTTCAAACCACAGGAAGACAAGTGACTCAACTCTGAACTGAGATTTAGGATAAACTTTGTTAAGTCTAATTTGCAGGGTGGATCCAGAACATGATATTTGAATTTGGCTGTCGTACTTGGATGAATAAAAGCTAACGTCAGTCTGTGACTCAGTATAACTAAATTCTGCCAAAATGGAAGGACAGAGTCACATTTGGATATTTAACCCTCCAATCCTGCAATGGCTAAAAGACTTGCATGTGTTTTTATGAATGTGCTGTTCTAAAATCAAGAGAATAATTACCATAGCAACCTGACTTACTAAGAAGTGAAGCAAAAAAACAGCCTATGTATTTATGCACTAAAGCAAATGATAGACAAGGTGTAGCAGAGAAAACACTACCATAATATCAGATACATGGGAAGTGATTGCAAGATGCACTGTTTGAGTGTGATGTTCTCTGTTCTGTTCTGCAATGATAAAGGACCTTTTAAAGCTACCCTAATTTCAAGAAATGTCTTAAGAGTTAAGTTTTAGGTTTTAAGTTTGTGAGTAGGAGTAAAAGGTGCTTTATTTTTTTTTTACTTTAAGTCCAGAATTTCATTTTTATCATTTTGATAAATAAAAATCCATTATGTTTCATCTTGCTTGCTAAAACCATGAATAACTGCTGCTCTCAGTAATGATTAGAGTTCAAATCCTGCAGCTACAACACAGCATAGACACAGCACACAAGATCAGAGCAGCAAAAAATATCAACGTTTATATACTGTATATGAAAGAAAGCCAGCCATCACTGTCTGATCTTCTACAGCTCTGAACAATTTAATGATTAATAAAAAGATGTAAAAAAAAAACCAACAAAGATAAATTCTAATATACATATAGAGACATTTTATTTAAATTTATAATGAAGAAAATTCTACATGTGACAATATGTGACATATTAACAATCTGTTTGGTTGTGTAACGTTAAGAAAACATCAGGCAGAACTCGAACTGAAGACATGTAAAGAACAGATAATGATAAAGGAAAACACTCCTAGAAGATGGATTTTTACTGTTGCAATTTTTAGTATAATGCAGACTTGGGATGATAAAATAAAAGATTTATAATCCGTATCTTCCTTTACTGAAGGACGAAGGAATGTGGAAGGGAGGTTAAACTTATGAGACATTTTAGGAAAAGCAAAAGGTTCATCCCCCTGAGCTGATCCCCCCTGCGCAGATTTAGCAATGAATTCCACAGCATATTATTGGCACATCCTCAAACTGAATAAAATCAGTTGTTTTTTATGCAGGCATGCTTGGAAATGCCCCTAAACCCACAATAGCTTGGTTTCACAATTCTTCAGTTAGGGGGCAGAGGAATCTGTGTAACAGGATGCATGAGGTGTTTTCATTTTATGTTTTATAAAAGGTGTGCTAAGAAAGTGTCGTCATGCACTAAAAGCAAGAAGATTATGGGATTGAAAAGAAGTTAATATCAACCTGATGTAATTAATTGTACACAACTTCACTCCGCCACTGGGGAGCGCACAAACCAGTGTATTCTTCGTGCAGGTCCCACTCCCAAGCTCAGATAAATGGGGAGGGTTCCATCAGGCAGGGCATCCGGTGTAAAAGCTGTGCCAGATCTACAATACGGATGGAAAAGTCCGATGTGGCGACCCCCAATCAGGAGCAGCCGAGAGGAGGAGGAGGAGGAGGAGGAGGAGGAGAAGAAGAAGAGGAAATGGAAACAATTTACTTACAACACATATCTGTGTGATAAAATCCCACCGACAACACCACCAACCTCCCTGCATTCAACACTCACACATACATACACATAGACAAACACACAATCAAATAAATACACACACACACACATGCACAAATGTACACACCATCTCATTTCCTGGCATGACCGAGGTGCTGAGGTGTCAGATGAGGGCGTTCTCCCGTGACGACTGGGCCCTCATCTGCTTTTACTTACTTCTCACCAGATCCATGTCATGGCCCTGGCACACTGCACAGCTGCCTCGGCAACTCGCTGCGTGGCCAGCTGATGATGTTCCAAGTCCAGATCTCCTGGGCCTGCATTTGTCCTAAATATCTTTCTTCTCCTTTTTTTCCGCACACATACACTCTGCCATGTTTCTTTCTCAGTCATCCACCCTATAACTCTGTACTGTAGCTGTTAGCTCAGCGTTGATAACTTTAACGCTGTACCTGCACTCCTGTTTTTCTAGTCTTTAGTTGTAAATTATTAGCAGTTCCTGTTCGCTGTGCACACATAAAGACAACTATCACTGGATTACCATGATTACTACCATTTCTGGAGCCTCACAGCAAAACAGTGTTGATGCATCCTCATGGGGACTTTTAAACTTGTAAATAAGCAACAACTACTACAAGAACAACAACAAAAATATATATAAGGACTCCATACAGCTCATACAGTTAATCCAAGTCTCCAGAAGTCCTGAGATCCCAAATTGATTTGAAAAGATGACATCATGTTATTCACACCCTTTTTTAAGCTGGGCTCTTCACTGGAGCCTCTGAGCTAAAAGCGTTAGCGTGCAACCCATCAGAGGAGGCTGCACAAGCTCTTATTCGTGTACATGTGCCGCTACGAGATCAGTGTGAACTCATAATCTCTGCACACCTCAGTGTAATACTACACAGGCGATGCATCACACACAACAAAGAAGTGCCTCTGTTGGATCTAATGTTACTTCTAATGCCACTTAGGCGTTTTCAGGCTTGTGTACATTTCCTCTTTTATAGCACATCCAGGGGCTTTTTGTGCCAAAGGTTACTGACAGTCATCTTAAATCAGATTAACATAGTTTCTTTATCATAAAAAATGAAAATAGGTTGAGGGATTTTTCAAAAATAATTGATGCTATATCACACTAAGACTAGTTTATCACAGAAACGGACCAATTATCTTTCATCTAGCATTGATAGATGTAAACAACATCAATTTCATTTTCTGTTTCATGAGGAAGGACATGCATCCATCATGTTACTCTGTTTATAAGAAAACAGGTTACCTTCATTCATGTTAGTTACGTTGTAGCTCTGATTGCAGACATTTAAAGACATTCTCACCAATAGATTTTTCTCATTTGGTCCTTGTTAAAGTAAAAGTTCAATTGTCCACACAGTGTCTCCACACAGACCTGTTAGCCGTTAGCTCACAGTGTTTCTTTGAGCTGAACCAGCTGTTTTTTAAGCCTGACAGGGCTGACCTTCACTGTAATGGCTTTGAGCACTATGAGGTCATCTGTTTGATCATCAGGACATCATTCAACGAATGTTTTCATAGTTTTTACATTGGGATGTTTCGACCAATGGCATTGGCCAAAAACATTGTTGTTCATTTATATTCCACTGGTTGTTAGGTCAACTCCTGGAGTTCCCAGAAAGCTTAATCCACACCTTTTTATGCAGTTTCTACTTTGACCTCTGTTGGCAATTATGACGACAATTAAATGTCAAATGTGGAAAATCTCTTTTAAAGTTATACTTCAACTAAAATCTAATTTAAGTCATATTTGAAAGAAAAGTGTTTTTGTAGATGTTTTGGTACTTAAAAGCATTAGTACCATTTTTGACCATGCACTTGCAGGCAGTACAACAAGCTGTAAACACAACATAATGATATTAAAACTGTTGTACTTTTTTTAACACAACCAGCAGATACAGAGCAACATTAGTATTTATTAAGAGTCATATCTGAGGTCATTAGTATTTATTAGGAGTCATATCTTAGGTCATCTACAGAGTGTTGCAATATTCATTTGTTGTCCTGGTTTGGCCTCCTGAAAATGTGGAACTAAATTCATCAGATCACTGTTAACTTTTTCACTTTGACATTTGGTGCCACGCAGCAAGCATACAGTCTGTTTTTATCAGGTTTCAGGACTAAAAACAGCTGCTGCTCCATCTGAAAATGATGTTGTGGGAGTAAACAAAAACAGTTATATTGTGGGGAAAACAAAACAGTAAACTAAAAGACACTAAAAAAAAGCTGTAGAGCAGAGGGAATCTGGTCCCTGTACTTGTGTTTTAACAACTGCTAAATGGACCACATGACCAAAATGAATTCACATGCTCATCCTGGATGGGAAGGAATTACAGCTAGATGCTGTATTTTACAGTGGTCTGCTCCATTTGGTGCATATGGTAATACTTACCGAGAACAAAAGATGTTCTTCAACTGTTAAACAAAACACGTGAATGCATCATGACAAAACCTCTGTTGACCACACAATTCTTTATTCTTTTATGGCATTTTTATCATCCTTGCAGGGCCTGTAAATGTTGTGTAAGACTGAATATTCCCTATTCTTTCTACTGAATTTGTTGTTCTATTCACATGGAAACATTTAAATAATAGCAGCATTGTTACTGGAGCAAAGCTGTACATATGGTAAAATCAATTTCACCTCTCACAATCTACACACTGAAAAAAAAATGGTTTGTTGAATTTATTGAATTTTATTATGTAAAAGTATTGAAATAATTGTATCTTTATCCAGACATATTGTTCAAGTTGAGTTTACTTATTATTTTTTGGTAATTCTAAACCACATTTATAATATTAGCTCAGTTAAGAGTCACAGGCCCAGCTGGTATTAGATAACTTTTTTGGTTCAATAAATAAAATGATCATTTAAACCATTTTGTGTTTACTCAGGTTGCTTTCTTTCGTGTTAAATTTTATTTGATGATCCGACACAGTTTAATGAAATACACAGAAAAATAGAAGAAATCAGGAGGACGTCCAAAACATTATCACACCACTGTACATTATTCTGTGTGTGATGTAATGTGAAAAATGTAATGCACAAAGTACATAAAATCAACATGTAAGAATGTCATTAGTGTTTCATTATGGTGTGCACATTCATTTCACGTGCAGTTATATGCTATGAGTTCATAATGAACATGTGGTGCATCAGACAATAAGCTTTGACTTCATGCACACGGACAGCAACAAGATTATATAGTCCTAAATTATTTCCACGCTCATATCCTGTTGTTTATTCAGTCTTCGGTCACAAGTTTATTTTCTGTGGGAGCTGGGTAGTAACTCTCTGCGGCAGGAGGAAACTTGCATCATGATAATTGTTCTCTTGGTTTCCAGTGCCCACTAAGTGAGTGTTTATTGCTAAGATTACAGGGGGAGGATGTGTCTAAAACAGTGTAACTCTAAGACAGTTTGCCGGGAGTCACTAATGAAGAGCATGGATGTGATAACGGTTTGATGCTGCATTTGGGGGTGGTCTGTAAGAGGAGACCTTCCCATGTTCATTCTGATGAGGGGACCTCCCTGCAGAGGAATGCTGTTTGCATGGTCACCATGTTTAGATATGGCAGCAGAATACAGTTAGCCAAGGGTTTGGAACAATTCCTCTAACAATGTACACGGTGAAATATAACATGTTGACGAAAAGAGCTTTAACAGCTGCTTCCTTTACGGGACTTAAATGTTTGAATCCAAACTTTTACACTAAACTGTAAACAGACAACTTTAAATTGTGAATTTTAACATAGTTTGCAACTGATGTCACACCTCCCAGGATTGCTGGAGGATTTTAGCAGAGTGATGATGGTAATCTCACTGAAGGCAATGAGTGACCTAAAGAGGCAGTCCACTGATTTAACCCATGGAGTGCAGTGTTTTTTTAATGAAAGCCTGTATACAAACTGAGGTTGTTCAGTTTGAGGGATGGGTCCCTCACCAACCAATGAACACTGAACAAAAGCTGAAACACTGAAGCTTTCTGACATAGCAGACAAAAATGACACTAAATGACTGCACAGACATTCTACTAGTATTACAGCAGAAATAAAAATACTTAAAGAAATAAATATCAAATATTATATGAAACTAATAAATACAGCTTTTATCTTCTCAAAGCAGAGTGATTCTGATTCTATTGCATATTACTTATGAGGGGGAAATAAAAATAAATATATGAAGGAAAAAAACAGGATAAAGTTTGAATGGCAGACATTCAATATGATAAAGAATCAGGAGCAAAGGAAATGCTTGGAAACCCATTTAACTGATTTCTTCATGACTTTAAGATCTACATCAGTGCATCTTCAGGCTATGAAGAGTATTAACAACAGGGTCTACTACTTGTTTTAAATAGGATATCATTAAATCACTACAACTATTTGAGAGCCAACCCTACGGAAGGTGGAGCCCTTTTTACTTGGAATACCAATAACTTAATGACATCAATTAGTAATATCGTACATTTAGAGTTTATGGCTCTTGACTCCAACATGAAGAAATAATCTGTGTGAACCCAGGTTATTAAAAAAAAGCTTTTGTTTTAATGAAAGTGCAACAACCAAATGTGCATCTCTGACTAAACTCTACTATTGTGCTTGGACAAATGCAAAACAGACCAAAGCAGAAAATTGAAGTGAATACATTTTTTTTACAGGAGTGAAACTTGATATTTAAAAGTGTTATCAAATCTATTCTGTGTACCATATGAGTGTCTTCTAAAATACAGTATTATGTTAGTCTAAGGCAGGGCAAACACATTCCCCAGCTTCATCAAAGACGTTACAGAGTTGATGCCACTGATTAGTTCCATATTCATTTTGTTTTGAGGATGAGGACATACTGTTCTTTTCAAACATGCTGTGTGCAGACTGGGGGATGACAGCTGTATTGATTATGTAATAACCATTGCTATTGGTTGAGCCTCTGCATATTTATTGTCACAATTGAAGTTTTTGTGGAACTCTGCAATGTCTGCTCTCTGTCTAACGCTGCGGTTTCCTGAAATGCAGCCAGTTCCATCTCACAGAGAGTAATACAGGTTGAGAACCTGTCATGTGAAACTGATCCAAGTTTCAGACTGGAAAAAGCTGTTGTGCGTGAAGTATCACAGACACACAGGGATCCTCTGTCCTGTTTGCACAGCGGGATAGCAAAGTGTCCAAAAAAACATAAAAACCTATTCATATCATTCCCCAAATTATAATTGATGGATGCAATATAGTCACAGATGAGCCACTACATTTGATAAAGGTAGCAGTTCACTGCAGGCCTGTCTCAAGTGGCCATCGTCAGAGGTGGAGTGAGTCCTCTCAAACATTCAGTGGGTTACTGCTGCCATCTAGTGGCTAAAATACAAAACTGCATGACTTGCAAGTTGACTGTGTGTGAACCAGACATTTGGAGTGAATTTTGACTTTAAATTTAATTACATATTAGCATCACAGGATCAGCACAGATGGAAACATACAACCCTTTAATAAGTTCAGTAACATGTGAGGAGTATAAAAAATATAAGGACTAATGCTTTATAACCATACAGGCCTTTTATCTGAATCAGTCCAGCAGAAGATAGGTAGGTATCTTGTGCTTGGTATCACTTGTGCTTATTATCAGACAGAGAATGCCGATCATGTTCTAATCTTCTCCCATTATTGTTTCACAGAATACCATTCAGCACAAGAATATCTGAAAGCTGTGAACAGCAGCCAGTCATTTTATCACAAAGTGTAGTTGTTGTGGACTGTTGCAGATGAAGGCTGTCAGTCCAGCAGGCAGTTAAACATGTATGTATTTACGTTATACTACTGTGTTGATACAGTGAGCGGATGTGCCAACAATAATATCACAAAAGAAGTACAGAAGTATTAGCAGTAATTACCTTTCAGGATATGTAAAAGAACAGTTCCTGATCATGTGTTTGAGCCTGTGCACCCTCCTCAGACGGGGCTCACACTAATGTATTTAGCTCAGAGGCTACAGTGAAGATTTCTGCTTTTAAGAAGGTGTAAATAATGTCTGTGAATCACGTCAAATCCATTTGGGATCTCATGTCTTCTGGAGACTTGTATTACGCCATAAAAGCTGTTTCAACTCATTTTATGTTTGATTCTGGTTGTTTTTTTACCTTTTAAAACTAGTCTCCATCTTCTTTGGTTGTTTAGGAGGATGCTGCCACGCTGTTTAGTTGTGAAGCTCCAGAAATATGTTGTGGACTAAGAAACTTCTCCCGACTTTCCACAGGCATGGGGCGAATAGATAGTAACTGAATTTTCATTTTTTTTTTGGTGAACTGTTCCTTTAACAATCTAAAAGGGGCCATTTAAATAGTGAGTACTTTGGATACTTTAGGTACATTTTGCTGCTATTAATATTACGAAAGTAGAATTTCAAATTCACCTTTTCTTGTAACAGTATTTTTACAATATGTAATTGTCACTTCTATGCCGGTAATGGAACTAAAATCTGGCATCATGGCCAACAAAAAACCATCAAGGTCATTGGAGTAAAATCCAGAACAAAATGGAAATAGTCAAAAAAGATACAAGCACCACAAATTTGTACTTACTAAAAACTGTAAACGTATTTTCCTATTTCCCACCTCTGGCTCTCTTATGCTGTTGTCTAACTCTATACACACTCAGAGCTTCCAACTTCTGATCATACGCTTAGAGCTGGCTTTAAGAGAGGCTCAAGCATCAGTTATGTAAGTAAAGGCACACAAGTAGTTGGTTTTAATTCAGACAATTACTAACAGAGAAAGAAGCAAGAAACAATATAATGTCAGATGATATAATCAACACACAGTGGACTGTAGTCTGTATTTATCTTGTGCTGTAAATCCTGTTAATGAGTATATCCTGCAGTGATCTGCACTGTTGGCCTTTGAACAAACGACTGCAGCTGCATGTGTTCAACTCCCTCCCTGAGGTGAAATAGAAACCTTAATCACAACCCGGTCCAAAATAAGAACAATCATGTGGAAACTAAAACAAAATACAAAAAAACATGATGAGTGATGATTTTGTTCCTGGCCTTCTGCCCCCTAATAGGGGAAGTGAGCAAAAAACAATGACTCATTAATATTTTTCTCAAAGACTTCTTCAAAAGAATATTTTAAGAAATGAAAGAGGGGTAGTGCATACTCTTAAATGTTGGAAAATAGCCCACATAGATATTTCTGTGTCCATGGACTGGACTAGTGTTGTGTTACTGGCTCCTATCCGTGGCATAGTGTCAACACTCCCCCATCATGTGTAAATGAGTCATTTCAAAAAACAGCATTTAACTGGAATCTGTGCAGAAAAGTGAAGGAGATAAATTATATGTTATAAATTAGGTGGATCAATGTGCAATGAAATTATTACATATTTGAGTGAAGCATTCAAAAGACTGTTTTAATCTTGTGTTTCTTGTGAGTTATTGGCACAGAATAGTGGGAGGTTTTCTTGGCAGGGGGAGCTGTTGATGTTGCACAAGGGGCTTGCTCCAGGACATGAGAATGCCCTGCTGAACTGGGATTGGGCTAAATCCTGGGAAATGTAAGAATAGTGACAAACAGATTTTAAAATTGCACTTTAGTCCCGGGATTTATAGATTTACAATTTCAGATTGTAGAGACAAGGTTTAAATGGAATTTCACAAAGTGGGTTTGCAGCCTATATACATATATACTGTATATATACTGGTGTGTGTATTACATGTATTACTCTTTCTCTGTGCACAGCTAAAGTGTTCTGCTACCTGTTAGAAACACCTGTTTGCTATTTTAATAACTTTAATACATTTGAGGAAAGCTTTACTGTGTTCAATGAGACCATCAGAACATAGAGTTCTTTGGCACACTCTTCCTGTCAGGACATATCTTTTTAATTAATAAATAAGCAGTTAGTTTTATCTGCCTTATCTTCATTTTCATTATCACAACTATTCATGGGAGACCTTGTAAATCTTTCAGTGAATAAATCTTTGAGTTTGAATTACTTTACTGGCTTTATTTTCTCTTCCGACAGACTCTGACACTATATACAGTATATATATGAAAATAATGATAATAATTGTAATGTCAACATTTTTTCAAACATATTTATCTTTTCTTCAGGATGGACTGCAGCCCTTATAGAACCATATTTATAAGGGAAAAGCATGTGTAGATTAAAGATGAATCTAGTTTTAATTTTGAAAAGTGTTCGAGAAAGTGTCCCCACATGCTCTTTTAAAAATAAATTCCATTTATGTAAGAAATTGCAAAAGGAACTAGAGAGCACTCAGAGAGCCCATACCTCCACCAAGTGAATTCACCAGTCCCACTATGGCGACGCCATGCCCACCCTACTCTGCTTGGTATGATGATGATGTTTCTCACGTAGTGGAAGTTCAGTGAGGATGATGGGATGTATCCTGGATCCCGTATTCCCATATCATCTTCTGGATAAGCCTCAAACTCTAATCATCTGTTGCCCTACATCGCTCCCCTTTCCACAAAATATCATTGAAATCCATTCAAAACCACACTATGAAAAATTTCATGTAAATCAAATTATGCTTACTTCCTGTTGCCGGCAGGAAACTGCATATTGACATGTGGACGTCTTCAGGCCAGGACTTTTATCCAACACATGAAGTCTGGCGAAGACTGGATCATGGACTGTGGAGTTATGACAACTTCCTGTGTGGTAGCGAATAATTCATATTTGCTGTGCTACCATGATCACACCTTTGAAGTTATATGAAAACCTTTTATAACGTTGAATCATTAAGGTGTTGAGATTGTACTGACCATATTTCAAGTCGATTGGGTGCAATCTGTAGAAGGAGTTCCTCAGAGTTAAATGTCTGAAAATAGTGAAAAATACACCTAATTTGTATGAAATGGATGACTCTCTGTTGGGTTTAGGATGTGGCTCTAAGAGACTTTTTTGTAGATCATGATGCATGTACAAAATTTCATACAACTATGTGAAACAAAAGTTCTTTAAAACTTTGCAGGGGGGTACTGTGGAGCCATTTTGCCAGACCCAGCCCTGCATCAGATTATAATACTCACCACCTCTGATGGGTGCTCCAGTTTTGGGGAGTTTGTGAGTGTCCCTGGCCTCTCAACACCAACCTCCTGTTTTATGCTGAAGATCAACACCTCCCCTCACCAGGGCCAACCTTGTAGAAAATATCATTGGAATCCATTGAAAACTTTTGGAGTTATCCTGCTTACACACACACACACACACACACACACACACACACACACACACACACACACACACACACACACACACACTTGCAGTAAAAAAGACCTGCTGATTTGGTGGATAAAAACATGGCGCATTTATCTTGTTTGCTGCTGGTCAACCATACAGAGACACAGGTTTATGCAATGAAAATTTCAATTTACATGAAGCTTGTATTTTGTTAAGTGAAGCTTTAAATCTAAATTTAAGTTTCACAAAATGGAAAAGAAAATGTTTTGGACTTTTGTAGCACATGACCACTCAGAATAAAGGAGTGTCTTTGCAGTGTACACAAACATAAAAAAAGATGTCCTAAAATGCAGTATATTTCCAAACACATAACATTTCCAGCTTTACAGCAATGCATGTCTGGCACACATGAATTCAGCACCACTGCTATCACAATCTTCCTGATAAAATCTTGGAAAATATTGACATTTATCAATTTTCTGGAAGTACAGAAGCTCCCTGCATTGCAATTCAGGCCACATGATTCAAAATTATTTCAGTCCAGTGTGACAGCTTATCTCACTGGGTCAGTTTCCAGTCTGGTAGTGTTATCTGGAGGAAGCTGCCTCAGTAACAACAGGCCCACAGTGATGGTCCCTCATTAACCATGAGTGGAGCGTAACAGTGATTTTAATGATCAACAACTAAAGAGGCTGGTTTTTAACAAGAATCAGTTTGTTTATCTCATTTTAAATCAACAATCAAGGATGATAAATAAATAACATGCGTGGGAATTTACATTTTAAAACAGGATCTCAGTTTTACTCTAATTTATGTTTACAAAGCTTTTTTAACAGTCTTTTAGATTGACTTCATCAGAGGTCCTCAATCATGATTACATAGGTAGTAAGATTATCTACATGATCAATGTATTGATATTTTTTCAATACGACTTTAAGCGATACAATAACCACATTTTATGTTATTGAAAGTACTGAAGCTATTAAAAAAACTCATATCAGATTTTCAATCCAAGGCTAAATAGATACTAGATACTGACATAAAAAAATTGCTCAACGATGTGTTGAGAGGCTTTTTCTGCACCAGCACTGTTTCAAGTCTTGTCATCTTTATTAGTCATGTGATCACCCATGTTTGTTTGTTTTTTTGTCTGTTTGTCTGCAAAATATCTCAAAGCTGTCAACCGATTTTTTTTTTTTTTTACAGTTTGAGTAGATTTTGTGATTTTGTGCCAAAGAGGAGTTAATGAATCTTTTTGAGATAGATCTGGATGTTGATCATAATGTGGATTCACTTTTTCACTCTCTTCAACATTGTGAGATAGGGCCTTTTTCTTTTTTCTTTCTTTAAAAAAAACATTTTTCCAATCGCATGAAAAATAAGAAAAGGCCAGTCAAAATAAAAACACCCAGTCATAGACAAATCATGATGTTCCACCACTTTGTGCATTTGGATCTAATTTGGATCATGGAGATTAAAATATATATTTGGAGGGGGGTCAATATGTTTTGGGCCAAAATATGGTAACAGGGAGGTGTAGAAACATGGCACTGCACTGAAGCTGAGATTATGCAGAGTAATTCAAGTTAAGGAAAAGTAAGACATTACATCTAGCTGAAAAATGTATTCCAGTATGCCATTATGGAAAATCATATTTTATTGATTTCTCATAACTACTGATAAAAACATGATTCCCCATGCTAGGAGTAAGTTTCCAGGTTGAAGGAATTAGGTGGTATTACTTAAACTGGCATGAGGCAGATCTGAGTAAAGCAACATCACTGTGGTAACGTCACTGTGCACTACTGTATGTCCTGGGTTCAATGACAAATGATTAGTGACAAAACATTGGCTCACTGAGGGGTTTCTAGTTTATATATTGCTAAAAAACAACAAAAGTTATCTCATGAAACTTGTCCATACCATACTCTGTGAGCTACAGAGACCCAACATTCATCCATTTCCTCCCCAAGTCATTTTTGTCCAACAAGCACTTGGCTATGGGGGCGCTCCATCAGGAGAGGCAAACCAGACAAATGTCTGGGGCCCTTTAAAAAACTTTAAGAAAGGGGGCCCTGAAATAACAACTCACATTGGCACATTTTGCAATGACAGCTATAAACCCCCTAAAACCTCCAATGAAGGCACTATACAGTGCACTGCCAAAACCCCCCTATAGGGCCCCCTCCTAGTTATCGTGTGACAGCTGGAATGGGCTTCTTTGCCTGGGCCCCCCCAGGGTCTAGGATCACCACTGCTTGGTGACAGTAGTGAGGAGAAAACTCATAGCAGACACCTCTATGTGGACGGCCATCAGCCTTGACAAACTGTGCAGGTTGTTAAGAAAAGAAAAAAATTTCATTCTGTCATTGTGTTCCCTAAGCAGAGTTGGTCGAAGCCTTTTTGTGGCCCTGAAGAGATTTGATTTGATTTGAAACTTGATTTATTCACTATTGTCAGTGTTTCTTGATCTTTGGGACAGTGTAAATCTAACAAACTATTATCAATCTATTACTAAGATTACTCTTAAAACTATGTAACAGATGTGAAGAAGGATATTTGAGTGCTCCTGGAGGCCCCTGGTAGCCACGGTGGCCCCAAACAGGTCTATCATGCATAGGGCTGGCTCTGTACATAGTTAAAATAAACAATTTCCTGTTTTCCAGGGACCCACTGGCACACCCTGAAGGACCCCTGGTGGTTCCTAAAATCCACTGTGAAAAACGCTGCAACAAATCAAAAAACAGTATTGTAATTTTTAAGATTTTTGCATTAATGTAAGACAATAACTTATCCATCTAGGTTATGTTTTCACCAGTTGTGGCCCGGTTGTTGGTGGGCTGGTTTGTTGGTTTGTCAGTGGGATAAACTACTGAAAACTACTGAATGGATTTCCATAAACTTGCCAGGAGAAAGGTACAGAATAGACAGCATCAAAATTCATGCAGATCCAGATAAAGAGGCCGATCTTTAACATTGCATTTATGGACATTTTCTTTAATTTCTCAGAGAACATGGATCTTGAAGAAAAAAAATAAAGAATATATCAATGTGTATCTCACACTTCTAACATGTTCTACTTGTTAAAAAGGACCACTTGACATTCTCCAACACAACACTGTCATGTTTAAGCCTAGTACTGTCCCATTGCATAACGCCTGTTCTGTTATCTCTGGTTCGATCTGCTGTTGTAAAGTCCCCTCTCATTAGAGATATCCAGTTCTCCATTCTTGTAGTTTCAGGTATTACCCTACGCCCTACATCCTTTTGTTATGTGTTTGAGGTGTAACAATAAAACTATTGAAATTCAACCAGTCAAACCTGAACAGGTGACTTAAAAGGTCAGGTTGGAAAAATATTGCCCCTGAGCAGTTCTTGAAGTTAGTGACACTTCCTTTCAAAAGTTTTTTTCTATTCATAGATTTTATAGGCTACATTGTAACAATGGGTCCCAACTGACAATCCTATCTGAAAGGCAACTATTCACTCCCTAATTCTAACGTGCTTTTACTAGTCCCACTATTCACTATTCACTATTCACTATTCAAATGGTGCCTGATTTACATTTCCTTCTCATATTACACAACTATAGGTAGGACAATGATTCGTTGAGCAGGAGCTCGCGCTCTCCCCCGTTGGCTGGATTTTACACGTCAGCAGTCAATAAGTCGTGGATGTATCATAGTCCTATCATCTTCTTCCTGGTGAGAGCGACTTGACACATTACACCTAGGTTGTGGTAAGTCAAGTTATGCTAAGCGCTGCGAGTTAGCTTCTTTTGAACACCGAATTAACTTGTGTATAATGCTTATTTACTCAGTTCGCTTTGTTCTACGGTTTCTACAGGTGACAACAACAAGCCGACGAAGCGACTGATAGTCAAGTCAGACGGTTTTCAAGTGGAAATACAGTCCTGCGAGAGGAAAAGCTGCTATCAAGAAGCGACTGACATATTATTTTAAGGCACGCGTCACGCGACAAGAGTTTCACCGCACGACGAAACGCATAAGTTTACAATGAAGACGCTCACGATAAGGTGAATGAAAGCCATTGCTGTTGTGTCGCGTTGTCTGCATTTACGTTTGGAAAATGAGGTTTCGGCTGCTCAAAAAGAATCTGCTCGTGCTGCTGGGTGTGTCCGTTGTAATTGTGACGCTCCTGTTTTCAACACGTGTGCTATTAGTTCACGAAAACGACACAAGTGGACTTAATGAGAACGTCATTCAGGGAAATGTTAAGTTCAGCTTTGATTCGCTGCCTCAGTTGACTCAGTCCATTTTCAATGCCAATTATAAACAGTGTGTTCACAATGCAGATAAGTTTCCAGGAGACCCACAACTGGTGCTGGTTGTGCAGGTCCACAACAGACCTGAATACCTCAGACTGCTCATCAAGTCATTGGAGAAAGCTGCTGAGGTCCACAGCTTCCTTCTCATCTTTAGCCATGACTATTTTTCAGAGGAAATAAACGCCATTGTGCAAGGGATAACTTTCTGCAAAGTACTGCAAATTTATTTCCCTTTCAGCACTCAGCTGTATCCCGGTGAGTTTCCTGGGCAGGATCCACGAGACTGCCCTCGAGACATGTCCAAGGATAACGCTCTCAAAACAGGATGCCTTAACGCAGAACACCCTGACTCCTATGGGCACTACAGGGAAGCCTTCATCACTCAAACTAAACACCACTGGTGGTGGAAATTGCACTTTGTGTGGGAACGAGTGCAGGTGATGCAGGGCTACAGTGGCTTTGTCGTCTTTCTGGAGGAGGACAATTACATCTTACCTGACTTTTTTCATTTCTATAAATCAATGATAGAATTGAGGAGAAGAAGCTGTCCAGATTGTGACATGCTGGCTTTGGGGAACCACAATGTCCCAACTGATTTTATAAGACTGTCCAATAAGGTGTTGACCACTGGGTGGATGTCAACTAAACATAACATAGGCATGGCCATTTCCAGGGAGGTATACTACAAACTGATGGGATGCAACAACGAATTCTGCAGCTATGATGACTACAACTGGGACTGGACTCTGCAGCACCTCTCAGGTACCTGCATATCGAAGCCCCTCCACGTGCTTGTGGCACAGGGTTCAAGGGTTCTCCACACAGGCGACTGTGGCCTTCACCAGAAGGAAAACTGCAGGCCAGAGCTGGCCTCACAAAGGGTTGAGGAGAACCTTCAAATGGTCAAGGAGGGCCTCTTTCCTCCATCTCTTGTTCTCAGTGGTGCAGAGACAGTGGAGCACAAGGCACATATGAAGAACGGAGGATGGGGAGACATTCGAGACCATATGCTGTGCAATAACTATGCCAAACTTCTTTGAACTATAACTTTTCTCTTGTAATATGTTTAAAACATTCTTGGGTATTTTGCAGGTCTGCCATTCATATACAATATTTCAGGGCTTCAGAGGCTGCATTGAGTTGCATTTTCACTTCAAGTGTGTTCATTTTTTAATTTTCTTTTTCAGCCAGGTCTTCCAAGAAGTAGGACCAAATCAAGTCTGAGAATGTTCCATGTACACAGCTAGATTTAGCTTCTTTTTGAATCTTTTATTTTTATGCACCAAAGCTACCCATTTGCCAAAGACTTTTGTTGATGTCTGTGGTGTGTGTATAATGCATGCAAGCTGTTTCATACTGTTCCATTTCATGTCACCAGTTTTGTTTATCTCTGGGTGTCATACAAGCTAAAACATTAGATTAGATTTATCACGGTGGTATGGAAATAAAAGTAAACTATACTAGACTGTGCATATACGCACTCTAATTTGCAATTTTATTTTCAAATGTATTTCCTTTGCTGTGTACATTGCACAGGATGTTTATTAACCAGTTCATTGTGTTGGTGGTTATTAATGTTTTGCATTTCTTTTATGAATGCTTCAGGTGCAAAGTTTTACATGTGCTTATTATGGTACGATTAAAAAAAAAAAAAAAAAAGTGGAACATCAAAAGGGCACATGTAATGTACAGACTTCATAATGTTAAAGTGTTTGAAAATCCTAGATATAGACTGATGTCAAAATGATATGCACATAATGGAAGCGTTGTTACTGAATGTAACCTTTACTTTTTGTCAGTTATAACCAGGGATCTTTTATTTTATTTTTTATTTTTTGAGGCGAGATCAACTGACACCACTTAACCAGTCTCCTACTTTCCACTGTATTAATCCCTGGTTACAGCAGCAAGGACTGGTTTGATAATTGATTTTATTTTACTTTAGGACGATACTGAATTTTTTTCCTTCTGCAAACATCAGACCCAGCTGTGATTCTGCATTTCTATACCTGCTCCCTCTTTATTAGAATTTATTTTAGGATATAACATCTAATTGAGAACAGAATGAACAGCTTCAGGATTTTGTTAGAAGCAAAGATGTTCTTTTTATGGCATTAATTAAATAGCTAGTGAAACATATCCTGTTATACCTGAAGTGCCTTTTTAAAAAGGCACTTCAGGTAAGTAAGACAGAAATATTTCTGTTGCCTTAAAGCAGACCAAAAGTGCCTTGTAATTGTTCCTTTGTGCCTTGTTTTAAGAGAGATTTTAAGGTGCACTGATGAACACTTGTTGATCAAGTACTTAAATGCATTTGTTAATGCAGGGGGTTTATAGTTACCCTGATAAATATTTTGGTAGTGCCTTTGTTCATGACTTATTGTATAGTAAGGTAAAGTGATTTCATGACTTTGGCATCTTACTTGCAACAATTGAAAGTGGCTCCAAATTAGTGGCTTGCCCTGAATTTACTGGTTTTCCTTATGGAGCTACCTGGTCCAAATAAATTATGTTCTATTTTATGTTTAAAATTAGAATTGTTTTTAAGAACATGGCAAAGATGTCCTTATACATAATGGATGTACTTTTTTAAAATTGACTCAATCAGATGTGTGTGTAAGTTTGTATGTGGAGTGTTTGACTGCTAGCCTAGCAGAGAGATGTACAATTGATGAGAATGAGACCAACTCATTTTGTGTTTGTTTCCTTCTGATAATCACTTGAAATCACTTCATTGCTCACCCATGTTTAGCAAATCGGACAAAATAAAAGGCAGAATTTTCGTTGTTTGTCTTATAATGCTCCAACAGTAACATTTTATTGCAGGACTCGTTTTTAAACAATTTTGTGGAAATGAATATACATGATATTCGGGTGGTTTCCTGTAACTGTAAAATATGTTTGGATCTGTCATTTTTTCAGTCATTATTTCATGAAAATAAATTCTAAATATCAACAGCTGCTTATGAACACAAAAAATAAAACGGAACATTTGCATCATTGCTACCAAATGACATGTTTCTAATTATTTAAAGAAATGAGAGATTTGTGAAGAAAAAAAACATTACTTAGAGAACCAGATGAACATAACCAGACAGAATATGAGAGTCCAATCTGATATTTCTTAAAATGGTTAGATTTTGGCATGTTTAATGAGCTTACTGAACCCCCAACAATAAAAATGATCTGACATCAGGGGTGTTTTCCAGACAAATGTCATGTGACTGAACTGTATCATTTCATCACAAGGTATCAAAGGCAGAAGTAAAGATTAAGGTTTGATCACACAGGGTTAAACAAGACACTGTTTTTATTCAGAAGGACAAATTCACAAGAATGTATACGCTGTAATATAACTGATAATGTTGAACAGGTACTATTGCATTCTGTTTAACGAAGACAGGGAACGGTTACAACATAGGGTGAGAAAGGCAGGACGAGTGGGATTTCAAGGGAATAGTGGGAACCAATGGAGATGACAGGGAGACACAGAAAGAGGTTATAGATTTCTTAATACACACTGGCTTGCTAGATAGAATATAGCTTAATTGTCTAATTTAATGTAGTAGGGTATTCCTTTTATTTAATTTTATTTGTTTTTTTAATTTTAATATTTTTTTTAAATTTAACTATGTAAACTGGATCCGGTTTTACATACTCCGATACAGTAGGTATCAATATGCACATAAAAGCTAATATTGCAATCCGCCAAATAAAACCAAGAAGAAGAAGAAGAAGAATGTATCACTCATTGGTCAGCTACTCTGCGTTTATTTCCGGAAGTAAGTTGTTGACTGTCAGACTTTTCAAAAGGACTACCAAACCTCACTCACAACGACAGCGTCGGGACGATAGGCAGCGATACATGATCTATATTTAACGATTCCAATACGTTTATTCAACCGGAAAGTAAGACAGTTTTCACATCGCTTCAGTCAGTCTTGTTCACTGTTTTTGATGAAGCTAGTGTTAGCCGTTAGCTGTTATTGTCTGTAGCTTACGTAATGGACTTTTGTCTACAACAGACAGATAAATTGTTATTAAATTCACAATTGTTACCGACCCGGAGTGACGTTAAAGGCTTTATATGATGTGTTCAAAACTGTACCTCTGTGAAGAGACAAATAGTGACTTGTGAGATTGCTAACACGGCCGCTAGCGAGTTGAAACACTACCGATAAAAATGACGCTAGACAAAATCACACATCAGATAGCTGATACCGAACACCGAATAAATACCTTAACGATGTATCAGCTACCGGGAAAGTCACAAATTCTACTGTATACACAATATGTTAACACTGCATGAATAACTCAGTCATTAACTGCTTGACATCCTGTATTTTGCTACCACTTTAGGAGTGTCCTCATCCACAGGATGGCACACTGGTTTCACAGAAACCCACTGAAGGCAACGGCGCCTGTGTCCTTTAATTTTTATGGCGTGGCAGGGAGCCCCGCGGCTAATAAGATATGCAAGTAAGTCTTATCTCTACTTTAACCTACTGAGATCAGCATTATCAGATTGTAAATTGATCACGGACTGAAATAGTACCTTGCTTTTGTCTTGTCTCCTTACCCACTGTCATGAAGATGTGATGTTCTATGGCATGCTACTGGTGCTGTCATCATCATCACAGTCATCTCTTTACTCTACGAGATGGCAATACCGTTTTGAAAATAATCAATCTGAATACTGCAATGGTCAGCATATTTTTAGAGTGTCAATTGATTTATATTCATTGGATACATTCAGTGACCTGAGGACAACCAGGGCGAGGCTTTTGGAGATGTTCACTGATGTCACCTGCAACCCTGAGATCATGAAAAATGCCACAGATGCATACTTCTCCCTCCTGCAAGGTATATGATACTGCATTAATAGTGTAAATTTATCTATTTGCCTTTCTCTATATAGTGCCTTGTTGCCTGTCAGTGGTTCAGTCAGTGCAAACACATGCTGTTCAGTCAAAGATTGTTCAAACCATCAGAGCTTTATTTCAGTTCTGGCAGAGACCCTAAGGTTTTCCAATATAGCAAATGGGAGAAGCTGAATTTTAGTGTGTGTTAGATATTTCTATTTGATGTAAAAATGCAGCCATCAAAACACGGAGTCTTCACTTTTGCTTCAGTTAAAAGTTAATAAGCAGATAGAAAATATGCAGCATATGAGTGGGATAAGCTGATGATTCTGGCCTTTAACGTACTTGAGGGGAAATCAAAGGGGAAAGCTAGATTCATAGGAAGTTACAAAACAGTATAATTATTCAAATACTTTCTAATTGTACAGCTAGTCTTGTATTGGTAATAACTGTAAAATTGTGTTTCTCCTTGTTTGGCTTCTAACATTGTATTATTTGATTTTGCTTTGCACCTAACCAGCTGCTTCTGTTTTTTAAATATTGGTTTATGATACAATAGGCTTTATTTTATCCTTGGATGGAACTACACAGGACAACAAGCTGAGGTTCATTCAGAACTTCAAATGGACTGACACCTTACAAGGAAACACACCAAGGTAAAAAGAAATCCCAGTCTCATTGTGAATGGAAGCATTTTATTAAGGTTTCATTGTTGCATGGGTGTATTAATGAGGGCCAAATGATCTATTTAAAGTGGTTTCATGGAGGTCATTAGTCACCTCTTAAAAACATTCCCCTCATATTTGAATTACAGGGTGCTTCAAGTATCAAAGAGAAATTCTGGGTTCAACTATTCTATGTGAAACTGGGGGAAAAAACACTATTTTTATTCTTACTAATGACTTGAGTGGCAGTCTGGGGATCTCACAGATTAACATCAGTGTTATCTCATTGGAACTAATCCTATGTGAATGTCTTCACAGATGACTGCACATACCTCAGCTGTGTGTAGCTCATTAAATGTCCAACACAAAGGATTATAAGACATTCACAGATTTTCTGATCCTTGTCGTTACTCTGCAAAACCAGCAGCTACAGCTGCAATGAGCTGCATAATTAGTTACTAACTTTTAATTTCAGCATTGTTGATTTTATATGACATGTATAACCCACCGTCTCTCCATGCTTTCAGTGCCCAGCAGGATGCAGTCTTTGAACTGGTCTCCATGTGCTTCAATGTAGCCCTCTGGTACACCAAGTTTGCCTCAAGACTAGCAGGCAAAGAAAAGTATGTGGTTCTTTTTGTTTTTGTTTGTGTTGTCGTGTTTGTTCATGTGAGGTCAGACATATATTGATATTAAAAAATGTACATTTCTTTGTTACGGTGCTAAATATTTGTTACTGTCATGCTTTTTCAACAGCGTCACGGAGGCTGAAGCGAAAGATGTTCACCGGAGCCTGAAAGTTGCTGCTGGTATATTCAAAAACCTCAAGGTGAGATACTTAAACAGACCAGTCTTCTGAAGTATTAGAGCTCTGTCATTCAAGTCTCCCCAGTCTTACCCTTAGCATTTCCTGGAATGTAGTCTTACTGTGTATCAGGATATTCCATAGTAGGACATAATTGATGTACAGAAATATTCATGTGAATAATTTCAATGCTGTGTACATGAGAAATACATAATTGTTTACTAATGTCTACTTTGTAGAAATAAAAAAAGTTGAAGTATGCTTTTGAAATCATACTTCACTCTAGTGACCTCAACATACTATATTGGTGTAAAACAAGGTTTTAAAAGCGAGGGGCTGCCACAGGGGGGTCCAGAGGGGCAGACGTGAGGCAAAGATATTGTGTTAAATGAAATTGACAGCTGTATTTAAACTAGTACTCCTAAGTCAGAGTTTTGTCAAATCTTCACACACAGACCTGATACATTGATTTTAAAAATCAGTGAGATCTAAACATTCCAAAGATATCATTATCATCTGTCATTCATTGAGACTAAAGGTCCAGAAATCCTCCCAGAAATCAACAGCCTTTTAAACTTGCTAGAATATTCTTAGAATGTCATCACATTTTAATGTTCACATTAGTATCAGAGTTATCTGTTGGTATTTGTCTAATCTTTCTGTTGGGTCATTCTGACCCACAGCACATCAATGTGCCTGAACAAAACATCATAATATAGTTGAACTGTCAGAATATTGGATTGGATTGGAGTGGACAGCAGTAAAATTTATGAGTTGGATGGGATTCAGTGAAGCCAGAGGAAAGCAGAGCTCCTGCCAGCCCCACTTCTCAAGCTCATGTTTAAGAACTGCCTTCATTACTTTGGTATTTGAATCTGTCCTGGAGAGGCTCCGGCTTGTTTAGTACTTTAGTACAAAATCAACCTAGTGTGGACCTGAAGAGAGACATCTATCGTACTTATGTCTCCAGGTGGGAATTTTCCTATTTGACAACCTATCTTTTTGGTTATTATCATTAACATTACCATGTAACTGGGAAGTGATGTCCCCTTTTAATTAAAAATGAAGATCTGAAAATCCACCACACACTCTACAAACAGGAACTTCTAATAGCAAAATCAGTATATTTATGTATCAGTATATATGCTAAAATGTAAATAAATAATGGTTTTAAAAAAAAGGTCAAGCTCACAGCTATAAGCTCACAGCTATAAGCTCACAGCTATAAGGCTGACTTCATAGAAAAGTTAATGGGAGGGGAGCACATGTTAGCCAAAGCAAAGAAATGCATAGATGAACTGCAATGGCACCCAAACGATCCTGCACATGTCTATTTAGCTCTCCACAAAGTTTCATGGAAATGAGTTCACTTATATAGAAAAATACCCATCTTGCAATATTAAAGAAAGTGAAACAATTTCCTGGATCAGCACCTTCATCTGGATCCTCACAGACAATTTAACGGGTTTTGTCCTGGCCTATGCCCCATCCCCCCGCCATTCATTCATTCATTTTTCTGTAACCACTTATCCTGTGTAGGGTCGCGGGGGGGCTGGAGCCTAAATCCATCCAGTATTTTTTTAGTAATCCTCCTAAGAAATAAACAAACAAGCAAAACAACAAACAAACGGACATGGGTAAAAACAGCACCTCCTTGGTGGAGATAATAACAAATGAATAACTCGATGGGAAGTAATACTCTGGCATGTTCACTGCAGGAGGTCCACATCCCTCGTCTCATCACCCCAGCTGAAAAAGGGCGAGACCTGGAGCCCAGAGTGATGGATGCTTATATCATCCAGTGTCAAGCAGAGGCGCAAGAAGGTGAAGTAGCTCCTGGCTTGAATAACGCTCTAGTTACTATACAAACATTCATTAGTTTGTTTAGGCTACATCTGACATGTTTATTAAGTGCCAGGCACATTCCTGTTAATACACTGTTTGTTTTCACTGTTTTCTGTCACTTGAATTTCAAGTTTTAATTTGACATTCTGCTGACTCTTTAGGGAATCTAAAATATTTTGGGGATCTAAACCTTTTTTCTTAATTTTGTGCTGTTTAAGCCACACATTGATTGTCTACATAGCTGTCTTTTTCTCAGCTTTCAATGTAATCATGAGGTTTAATGGTAAAACTGAGCTCAGCACTCCTTCAACCTTCGACAGGCTGCTTCACCCGAAGTGTGTGAAGGAGCGCTATCGCAAGTCTTTCCTTCCTGCAGCTGTTAGATTATACAACCACCACTGCTCCCAGTAGACCACACAATATCTGGTATATTTTGTCAGTGAAATATTTTTGAGACACTTTATATTCCTCTTGTTTTATAGTATTTTTATATTTCCCCCTCCCCACTGTGCTACTGTAACATTGAGAATTTCCCCACTGTGGGACTAATAAAGGAATATCTTATCTTATCTTATCTTATCTGATATAGGTGCTATGTTTGTACTCTAATATCTGTATGATTACATAAATGACATTAATCTGTAGTCTTTTATTGTTAGATATCAATATTTGCATATTAAATCCAAGACAGAATGTCCCCTTAAGGGACAATCAAGTTTATTGCATCATAACCTGAAACAAAGTAATCTGAATATTACTCGTATGAAGTAACAAAATATTTCTGAAACAAAGTAATTCTTATGTTGGGTGAGTAGGTGTTGTGTTATGTAACTATATTCACTGTACCGCTCTAAGTAAAATATGAGGTATTACAGATACACACTCAAATATTCAGATTGTATTTATTTACTGTTGTTGTTCTTTACCATCTATTTCTCCCTTTTACAGTGACAATCGCCAGAGCGATTGAACTGAAGCACAATGCCACACTCGTCGCAGCGCTGGCATTTGAGACGGCAAACTTCTATCAAAAAGCCGGTCAGTTTTTTTGGCACTTGTGATGTTGAAGATGTTTGTTTAGGTCTAACAGTGCTCATTCATTTTTAGTAATTATTTCACTTTCTTTACCTTAGGTTAATTTTGTGTAGAATACTGTGTAATAATTGAGAGGTATGCAAGGCACTGTGTGAATTTGACATGGTAGCATTTTTATTTAATTTTTATAAATTATTGTAACTTCATTTAACCAGGAAAAGTCTCAGTGAGATTTAAAATCTCTTTCACAAGAGCATCCCGGCCAAAAACAGGCAGCAGTACGAATTAACAGGGTTATAACATACAGACATACAGCAATGTACAATGGGAAGAAATCACAAGAAAAAAGAAAAGGAAAAAAAAGTATCAAAACTATTCATACAAAACATTTACATCCTGATGAGCCTGTAT
Organism: Chaunax sp. Z400; assembly: GCA_037577475.1. NCBI lineage: Eukaryota > Metazoa > Chordata > Actinopteri > Lophiiformes > Chaunacidae > Chaunax > Chaunax sp. Z400. The sequence continues at coordinate 18,147,719 of CM075202.1, read as the reverse complement.
TCAAATCATATAAGGTAGCTTTAATCCATCTGGTGAGACCAGCTGTCTGAGATTCAGGTAGTTTTGCAACTTATTCCAAACAGCATGTCTAAAAGCCTTTTTTCTGAAATCAGTACTGACTTAAGAATAAGTCCTATGAGCTAACAATAGCTTTCCATGCATTTTTGGATGATGCAAATCAGGAGATAATTTCATTGAATATATTTACTTCATAATGTAGAGAAAAACATTACAAAAACCCAGTACAAGAGTGTATTTGTTGTTTAATCTTGTTAGCATTATGCCAAGGTGAAATGGCATTATGTACCACTTATACTGCACCATATAATGTCAGCAAAATGATGCAGCTCTTTGAAACAACATTACACACACTATGAAAAAGGCTGCTCTGTTGGGTTCAGATGTGCAGTAGTTGTTTCCGTTCTGTCAGTGAGTATTTTCAGGTCCTTGAACACTTCCTGTGTGTTTATGTCCTGAGATTTGGACAGGCTCAGTGCATCACTCTGCAGTGCCTTTGCAGACCTGTCATTTCTCACAGTTCAATAAAATCAATGGATACAAATACTCTGTCAAACCAAACTCTTAGAATAGACACATCACACAGGTTTCCCCTGTGACCTTAACCATTCTAGAACAGGATACAGTATTACAGAGCAGTATTTCTGTCTGCAGACCACACGTTGAACACACTGGAGCCAGAGTGCAGCAGCAAGTGGAGGAAGTATCTTCAGCTGAAGATGCACTTTTACATGGCTTACGTAAGTTCATGCATGTCCTAAATCTTTTCTAAGTATTTATTATAAAAAGGAACCTCATCATGCTTCAGATGCAACCTTCTCCTGCAGGACAAAGACAGAATATACTCATTATTTGTGTTTGCAGGCGTACTGCTATCATGGACAGACCCTGCTGGCGACTGACAAGTGTGGCGAGGCTATAAGATCTCTTCAGGAGGCCGAAAAGTGTACGTTTTCTGGATATCTATCGATGTCTTGGAATGAACATTTGTTTCATTTATTGTTGCACACAATTTCTTTTATTAATCATGAAATGTATCCGCATATTTGAACTTGTGTTATGAATACATGTATTGTTAGGTTAAATTGATTTATATCCTCATACAGCATGTATTTAATGAATCTATAGGAAAGAACAGCAAGTATAAAGATTAAGGTTGAAAGTACGCTGTCATTTCCAACATAAAGGTTCTGACACAGGTGTTTCCTGTGTTATTTTTGGACACACCATCATCATGAAATGAAGAGTCACATTGTTTCCTTCCTTTACTGCCTGGATTTGTTTCACATTAACACGAAGACTCTTGTGTTTAGGTTACTCCCATGCCGAGGAGCTTTGTAAAGAGTATCGTCAGACCAAAGGCCCGGGCACCACAGCCAAACCATCGGAGCAGCTGTTCTTCCTCAAACTGGGAGGCCTCATTAGAAACACACTGGAGAAGTGCCAGAGAGAAAATGGCTTCATGTGAGTGAGCTGGGCAGACCTACTGTACACACACATGCATGAGGCTCATATACTCCACGGATTTTGTTGTTCCTGACAAAGTGGCAAACATGTTAGTGGAAGCGTTTGTGTGTTTACACAAAGTGAGATATGAAAGAAAATCCACACCGTCATGCATTTAGTCGCGCTGATGGTGTCTGAGGACAGCTGAAAACATTTTTAAACTTCAAAATCAACATCAAGGAATATACTTGCTATATATACTTTTTAAAGGTTATTTTTTAAGGCATTTTCGGCCTTTATTGTTTGGACAGATTAAGATGAGAGGAAATGTGGGAGAGAGCGATGGGGGAAGACGTGCTGCAAAGGGCCACGGAAGAAATTGAACCTTAACCCCAGTACAAATTGTTTTCAGTTTGAACTGATCATTTTACCACCAGACAACATTTCAGCAAGTCACATTGTCTGATTGGTGTCAGCTAATCATCACTGTCTTGTTGCCAACACATCTGATGTTCACCTAGCTAACATTGTGCAGTTGTTTGCTCTAGTGGTCAAAGTGTGATAAGATAATAAGACATAAGAGTTGTGTGTTGTGGCTTTTGCAGCACGTCTTTGTTAATGTGTTGTGTTGTGGCTTTTGCAGCGCATTTGCCCCTGGCGGCCACCGCAGGTTTGCATGAAATGAAGTGGATTTGAGCTTGAACACTGAACCAGACTGAAAGAAGGGAACCATACTCTGACCTAGTTATAACACCTGTGGTTGCTAAATAAATCTCAGTGCAACACTAAAGCCTCTGTCATATTACACTTCGCTCTCAGTTGAAACTTTGCACATTTTCCCTCAGATACTTCCACAAGGTCCCAGCCGAGGCGCCCCTGCTGGAGTTGAAGGCGAGTTACGGCCTTGCTGAGCCGGTCCCCTTTGAGCTGCCGCCTCTCAGTGAGCAGTGCTCTGCTGAAGTCTATGCCACCTTTGACCTGACCAAGGGAGCCAAAAATGACAAGGTACTGCTGCTCACGTCAACCTTTCTTCCAGTGAAGGCTGGATGACCTAATGGCATCTCTATCCAGAAACAAAATGAATGAGCTGTCTCATGTGTTATTGTTGCTTTAACTCCAGGCGAAACGCAAGGAGGAGGAGGTGAAACCAGTGAAGGAGCCAGATTTGAAGCCCCAGAAGGACACAGGCTGTGTCGTCTCCTAAAGTCTCCTCAGTCTCCGTCTTCATGCTTCAGAACCATCTCCTGTTATGATGGCATCCATATTTCTTTTCATGTAAAGGAAAAATGTACTTTTTGTAATATTAATCCATGTTGTTTTACATTCATGCGGAAACATGCGTATTGTATTTGGGTATTATAGCCTCTCATATAAGCCAGAGCCTGTCCCATCATTTTAACAGCTCATAGCCTCTCTTAAAGTAAACCTTAAGTGCTTAAAAGATTTAAGATTATCGTCAGTAATTACATTTCAGATGAAGTTACTCCTTTACAATAGGTGTGGACATGAGCTGATTTCATGGAGAACGATTATAAATAAGCCTTATGGGTGAAGTGGCTCCACTGATGGTGCTTTTGGCTGCACTGTAAACCTGCTCACTGAGGCCACTTGTAGTCTGGTTTTTAACCTTCTTGGCTCTGGATTGCTGTGACCTGATAAAAAAAAAAGGAATCTGTCCAGTTGAAAATGCTTCAACATATTATATTAAATATTTACAAAGGAGGAAATTAGGAATGATTGCATTTTAAACTATTGTTCACTCACAAAAACATACTTAGAAATGAATAAAACGACACCTTAATGCTGGTACATTTGCTTTGTTTTAGCTGTAGAACGTTACAATCAATATTTGATTTAAATCACATGACGAATGTACTGTAGCCTTTTTGTACATGACATGACCTAGCTGTTTTTCTTTAACTTCTACTCTTCATTGAAGGAAACTTTATTACTGGATGAGGCTGAATCATTATTTAACGAGCTTTGGGGTTCTGCGATTATATCTCTGATAGTAGTGGTTCTTAATTTATACTGATTGTTTAGTTGCTGACTTAAAGCACTTCTTACAGTATAGAATTCTGTGTAACTCCACTCATTGGTTGTTTGTGATGCTGATTTTCATTTTTATGATTCAGTGAATACAGTAAAAGGCTTACTCTTATAAACCTTTCAGTTTCTGAGAGTGATGGTGTCATAGTTGACACAATGTGTGTCCTGTTCATCTGTTGAGTGTTATCCCTTCCTTCAAGACAAAGATCGGGGCATGAGCGTTATCTGATAGCAGGGGTTGGAGGACACGCTGACGTGTCTGGAATATTTTGCTGTGCTGCTGAATAGATGCTCCAGATACTTCATAGAAGTTGCTCGTATTGTCTCCCACTTTCAAAATTAATGTTAAAGCATAAGTATCAATTGCTTGTATAAAGTGTAATAAACTGCTCACATGTACTCATTTATGGCCCTACATGTATATTCGCTTACCTGCAGCAGCAGACAACACCTTTGCACTTCACATTTAGTTGTGCAGGACTTTCAGTGGGGATGTAGTGGCATTAAACTGGTCCAAGCACTTAAATGTTCTCTACACACAGGTTTAACTTTGCAGCGATCATAAAATGCTCTTATTCTTTTGAAGGCCAATATTTATTAAAATGCAGTGTCTGATCATCACAATGTTCACTCCTGTAGCTCATTATTCTTCCTCTAATGGCATCCTCCATGTGTACAATGTATTTCAAACACTATTAAATCATTCTTCTTCTCTGGCCCAATTGTCTCTGCATGATTCTTTAAGTTAACTGTATTTAAGGTACAGTAAGCATGAACTGTGACTGCATTCAGAAAAGGTCAGTTTTACTGGTCATGATAAGTACTGTACCAGCATGTGAGAACGTCTTCTGTTGCTCTGGAGGAGCTCTGTAGAGCCTGAGGAAATACATCTGATGATGTACTAAATCTATGCAATATGTGCAGCAAACTACTAATGATAATTCACTTTTAATTAGTATTCAATGAATTCAAATCCAGTGACCTTAAATTATGGTTAAAGGGCTCTGGGTTTGATTGTGGATAAGGCTTGATTGAATCATAGGGGGCTGTTGGGCCTTGGTGGAGGTATGTGCTCTGCTGACTGACATTCTATTTTAATAGAGAAAAAGAGGAAAGTTCCTCACCTATGCATTGTATTGAGGGGGAATCCAGAGCACATGCTGCAGTTATTAAACATGGGTTGTGATGAATAGTCAAAAAAAGTCTTCTCCCTAAAACCTTTCCCTTGACCTGGATGAAAGAAATCATGAGAACAAAGACAGAGGATACATAAGGAACCACGGGGAAAAGAGGATCCGACTGTATTTACACTCATAATTGTGTGACAGTAGGTGATTGGTGCTTCGCTTTAAGCATTCCTGCCACAAGGAATTGTGGGACGGAAAATCTCCTTTTCTTTTGCAAAGGATGGTCCGGTGCACCCTATGCTACAGGAGATGAGAAGGGAAGCAAGTTAAATGTTTTAAATGTCAAGAGTTATTAAACTTTTATTTTGATTCCATCATTTCATACAGAGCAGTATAATTTGAATATAATTTTACATTTTCACATATTAGTTTTTATTCATGTTAAAATTTGTAAATCATTTTCTTAGATAAGTAACATAATTTTGGTTAGACTAAAAGAACCTTGAACCCTAGAGGGACTTCCTTGGGATCTCTAGAAATATCATGATGGAGCCTTTCTCTAAGGGCAGATCACTAAAACTTACTAAACTTAAAAACATGGATACAAAATAGACTAAAAGGATTGATGTCACCGTTATCTTTGCTGTCATCTGACACGTCATTTAAATAGATTTTACATTTTAGTCAAGATGTCACAACACCAAATAAATCTGTTGAGTTCAAGGGAAACATCCAGAAAAAAGGTCTCCTGAATTTTAACGTCAATATTAAAAAGATGAGATGAGATAAGATAAGATAAGATCAGATCAGATCAGATCAGATGAGATGAAATAGAATTTTATTAAACCCGATTGAAAATTTTTGTGCCAGAGATTGCTCCAAAATTACAGTAACAATACAATAACAATATATGCATACACATAATATACAATAATTTAATATACATAATAAGAAAACTAAAATAAACTAAACAAAAACAAAAAAGAATACAGTATTAGAGAGAACATTAGTCCAATTTTAGCTTCCTGCTACATCTAGATTTGACTTCAAGGTCTGCACCACCACTTTGAAAATGTTGCCGTTTACTTGATTTGATATATTTTATGAATGCTATTTGTAATTTTAATGTTTATTCTGTACTTTATTTTCATTCTTATTTTAGCTTATTTTCATTCTTATTATCCCAGTTTTTATGCATCTCTACTTTTGCTATTATTATGAAGTTGCATTTCTTTTCTATTCCTGTTTTTATTTCTTAGGTTGTTTTTTCTGCATTTCTTGTATGAATGGTGTTAAAAAAATTAGTTTATTTTGATTATTTCACTGTAGTGTGAAATGAGGTGCTGCAACAAGCAATTATAAGGGGAATATTGGAAAGATTAAGGTTTAAGTGGCATAAATTGACAATAAACCTTGACATCCTACACAGCTCGACAAGCCCAACCCCTCATGCCCAAAACTGCTGCATTACAGCGACAGCTCTCTAACTACTAGCCTGAGATAAGGTACACACTTCTGTTTCAGCAGGCTCAGGTTTCAGGACTGATCCTGTATCCTGTATTTGTTTTTCTCCACATAGCAGAGTCAGCGTGGATGCACATACAGTACAGCTGTGACATGAAAAAGAATCGACAGTGTTGGATTGGAAACACTTTGTGAAGAATGAACAACAGTCAGCAGGAAGTAAGTGTTGTAACAATGAAGCAAGACAAACAGACATGTTGGCTTAGGTTGTGTTCAGTGACACTCTAGCAAAGGTCTAAGTTAACTGTTAACAGTTTGCCATAGTTAAATCCTCACTCTGGAACCTGATATAGCCTGGATATTGTTAAAAAAAACTTCCAAATGACCACATGCTAGATGTAGATAAAGGCAACATGTCTGGTAATTGAAAGAGAGCACAAACAAAGGTTTATGTAAAGACCTGTGCAACCTGTCAGACATCACTAGACATCCAGGAGACAGAGTTTGGAGGAGCTGCTGTGTCCAAACAGAGGAGGGTCATCCACTTCTCCAGCGGTGAAACTCTGGGGGAAGAAGACAGTGATGAGGAGGAAGAGGAAGAGTCTTCAGACAGACATCCCTTTAGAGAACCTGCAGAGAGGGTGAGACTGTTTAAGGGAGAAATGCCATGTTACATGCAGGAGATATTTCATGTCTTGTTCTGTCTCTTCCACCTCAGACCAGGTTCTCACTCAAGAAAGTGGCCATTCTAGTTGGGAGGATTTCCCTGCTAGGTACGTAATGTAATGTAAATGTGTTGAGAGCATACCAAATAATGGAGTGAAGGCCTTGTTCTACTGAGTTACTGTATTGTTGTTTCCAAATTTAGCTTGTGATTTCCTTGGAGAGCGACTAGCTGGTGCACTAGGACTGAATGCAGCTAAATACCAGTATGCCATAGATCTATATCATCGTGATCATGAGGTAATGTAGAAGCCAAGAGCATCAAAACAAGCATACTGTCAAAAAGTAAATAATATGGCATCCTAGAGATTTCCATGAGTATAATTTGTCAGGGCAGGATATGAGATAAAATTACCCAGCATATTAATAGTACTCAGGCAGGCTTATGCATGGTTACTTCCATGTCCTTGACGCTGTATATCCTCTGTGTCACTCACAGACGACAAACAGCCAAACTGCACACAATGTGAGGGAAGGACAGGCAGAGACGATCCACCTCTCTGCGGGTTTGGAGAGGAGTCATTATGGAGCCACAGCAGATGTGAGATATCCTGTGGATTCCCATGAGAGCTGTGATGAGACACATAAGGACAGACATGAAGGATGTCACAACAGAGGCTATCAAGCAGATGAAGATCATATGGAATAAAACCAAAAGAAGAGAAGCAATGCGGGTTGTGATTCGATGTGAATGCCTTCTTTTAATGTGCACTGTGAAACAAATGATGGGATAATGCTGCTTTAAGAATGGTGGGGCTGTCAGTAGTATGGTAAGAATAACAACTAAACTATATGTGCATACAAATCATGTACTTTTACAGCAGCTGGTCGCCAAAATGAGGTTTTGTTCTTTACAATGCGAGTTACTGTTGAGGCCGCTGTGCTGACTCAACTGGAGTTCTGAGGTCTTGTAATAAACTCAGCCAATGGGATTTTACATCCAAAATTATGGCTCAACATCTGTTGGATACATCATCATAATCCAACATTAAGACGCTTAATTAAACAGTGCTAAGCTTATTGCCTTGAATATAGAAGTGAACCGTGCAATAAGTACTACATAGATGTGCATGGGTTACCCTACCACATTCATACAGGTTAAATAATATAATGGTATAATAATAATAATAATCATGTTTAAAAGAATTTATTTTAGGATGTGAATATCTTTCTTTATTATGGATAAGGGCGTTTCATTCTAATGTCTAAAGAATAGCAAAAGACATTTTGTGGAGAGCTTCTATATGTTACTCATCGCCAAAAGGTAAAAAAAAAACGGATACGGAGACACAATGCGTTATATAGACTACATTTCTAACTAAGGTCCCAGCATTTCCACTCACCTGTGCACAGCAAGCTTCCTGTTGGTGCCGCCCCAATCAGAGCAGAGCCGTAAAGCAGCAGCAGCACAAAACACCAAACATATACCATGTTCATTCCAAAAAATTGAAAAGGCAGCACATCTCAAGTCTTCAAGTCAAGGAGGACAAAATACTCACATTTCACTTATTTATTTGGCTCACATCACAATGAACACACGCTGACGCGTTTCGGCACAAAGCCTTCATCAGAGCGTTTGCAGTACTGTGCAGGTTCAGTTTGGTAATATACACACAAGGGCAGAGAAAGCACACAGCTGGGGGTTGGAACCAATTATTTAGGATCCAATCACTTCCCCATGCTTCTAGGTACAAAGACCAATCACAGATAACCCCATTCTATACAACATGAAGCTTCACGACACACTATTCCTGGCCATCATTCACTATTGCAGAAACACATCCTTAAATCATCATCTCAATTCAAAAAGCATTTTAAGCTGAAATCATCATTAAGTCCATTTGGTGCCATAGTATTGAGTGTGTGTATCCAAAACATTTCTCTCTGGGCCAGTTTCTTCAGAACATCTCCTCCTCTGGTGGGCATCATGACTCTCTCAATCCCACAACATTTTAATGAAGAGGGTGAGCCATGATTTTCTTTAGCATAACGTTTTGCAATTGCATAATCCATGTTGCCTGTACGGATTGCAGTTTTGTGTTCAGATATCCGCTGTTTAAGGGGCCGTTTGGTCTGTCCCACATATACTAGCCCACAGGGACATGATAACCTGTAAATCACATGGGTCGACTTACAGTTTATAAATTCCCGAATAGGAATTTTCCTCCCAGTGTGGGGGTGATTAAATGATTTTGTATTTGTGGTGTTGTTGCAGCAGGCACAATTACCACATCTATACATGCCAGTTGTAGTCAGCCATGTGGTCTTGTTTGGAGTCATGTTTTTGTACATGACAGTATTTTTGATGGTAGGTGCTCTCCTGAATGAAAAAAGGGGTGGAGATTTAAAAGTCTTTCAAAGATGGTTCTGCTTGAAGTACATGCCAGTGTCTCTTGATTGTCTCTTTTATCTGTGAGGCACAATGATTATATTCAGTGGAGAAACAAGTCCGGCTTAGATTCTTTGTTTTTTGTGTATTGGAGAGGAGATCCAGACGAGGGCTGATGTTGGCACGTTGTACGGCTTTCTGAATAGAATTGGAGGCATAACTGCAATAGTGAATGATGGCCAGGAATAATGTGTCGTGAAGCTTCATGTTGTATAGAATGGGGTTATCTGTGATTGGTCTTTGTACCTAGAAGCATGGGGAAGTGATTGGATCCTAAATAATTGGTTCCAACCCCCAGCTGTGTGCTTTCTCTGCCCTTGTGTGTATATTACCAAACTGAACCTGCACAGTACTGCAAACGCTCTGATGAAGGCTTTGTGCCGAAACGCGTCAGCGTGTGTTCATTGTGATGTGAGCCAAATAAATAAGTGAAATGTGAGTATTTTGGCCTCCTTGACTTGAAGACTTGAGATGTGCTACCTTTTCAATTTTTTGGAATAAGCTTACTGGATTTGGGGTTTAACACTCCACTAAGAATCCCATTGTTGAAGCGCAACCTCTTTTTCTAATATACCATGTTCACTGTGCCAAAAAGCGACATGACATGACATACATATAAACCGCAAAAACGTCGGTCAAACGGTGCGTTCCCTTTACCTCGGAAATCGGAACTCGGAGCTGGGAATGAGGTCACACCCGAGTTGACAAGTCTAAAAACAAGACAGACGCCTCCAAGAAAACACTGGTTGTGTTTGGCCTCTCGGAATATAAACAATTAGTATCCCATATAAACACCGTAGCAACATATCCACAAGGTATAAGTTGGACAATACTATGTGTACGACTGATATTGAGACACAAACAAGTCAGTAGTGCTCATAAAAAGTATATTACTGGAGCTTCCACTACTGTTGATACTCGGTGCAGCTGTCGTGGGTGATGGGGTTCTTCCGACTTTCCAAGTCGGACGTCCGACCGACCTCGGGGGCCGTTCCAGTTCAAATTTCCGAGTGGGAAATCGGAAATTCCCGCTTCCCAGTCCAACTGGAACGCAACAAAAAAGTAGGTCAAACGGTGCGTTCCCCTTACCTCGGAAATCGGATCTCGAAGCTGGGAATAATGTCTTTATGCCAGCAGGCTTTGTGGGGGGAATCTGTGTATTTAGTAAAATTGACCTCTCCTCCTCTACCAGAGGTCAGAGGTCAAGACAAGACAGGGATTCACTGTCTGAGGGTCAAAATGAATTATTTTGGATGAGGAATATTTATTCTCTAATCAATCATCTTGAAAGCTAGAAACACACAATATCAATAACGCAAACATTTACTTTCTGTGTTTTTTTTTATTTCATGTTTCACACAGGGCTGCAGACGATCCCTCCATCATGATAGAAATGTTTTCATATAAAAATGTTTTTACAAAACATGCGCAGCCTGCAGGCCTTGTACATGTAGAGGAGGATGAAGTGCAAAGAGTAGCATATAGTCAATAATAATTAGAAAATCAGCACTTGTTGGCCGGTTTGGGATGCTGTCATGGTAATAAAGCTTTGCATATATGAATTTAGTTTTGTACAATATTTGATACATCTGTCATTTTCTACAATGTATTTGCACACAGCATATGTTTTTAAACCAACAAAAACATATAGAACACAACATTTTTAATTACCTTAAACTCTTTGAATTTCCTTTAAAAGTTTCAAGTAATTCCAAACTGAGAAGTGATTGTCTGTGCAGTGCTTGCATCTTTGTCAGGGCATCTGCAACGCTGTATTATTCTGCCATAAAAACAACAACACACCAAATACAAATTATTGTGCATTTCTTCTTTAATTTGGTCATTTATTTTGTATTTTTTTGGTAATAATCAACATGGAAAACCCAACCATTAGCAATCAATCATAACTAAATATCTCAATTTCTACACCACATGTATCTAATTATGTAATTTAAAACTTAGATTGGTTTACTTCAGTAATCAAAACAGTGCATGTTGCTTTATTGTATGCATAATACATGAAATTCAATAAAATGACATTTGATAGATTTACAGATAACACATGTTATAAACCTGCTGTATCTAATTTGATGTACATATTTTAAACACAGTTTTACTATAAAATATGTTACAAAATATAAAGCAATTATACATTGACTCAATTCAGTAAATGTTCCTATTGAAATATCACTAACAATCTGAATGTTTTTAAACACTAAAATCCAAGAAGATGTGCAATGTTATTTGTTTGGGTGTGATTGGCTGCAACTGAAATTAACATGTGGTGTGACAAACTAATGAAGTGGGAGAGTGTTTTGTGTGACATTACCCTGTGTGGCCCTGGCCATCACACACACCCCCTCTTCAGGAGGGTTAGGGTTTGGGTTAGCTGTGAGGTTGTCCTTTCCTGGGATCTACTGGATACTGAAGCGGAATGGTTGTAATGCCAGGTACCACCGGGTGATCCTTCCATTGGTATCTCTCATCCTTTCCATCCACTGCAGTGCTTTGTGGTCTGTCTCCAAGGTGAATTCTCTGCCAAGGAGGTAGTATCGGAAGGAGTCAAGGGCCCACTTGATGGCCAGTGCCTCCTTTTCAACCGTTGAATAATGAACCTCCCTGGGGAACAGCTTTTGGCTGATGTAGGCAACTGGATGGCGGCTGCCTGATGGTCCCTGGAGAAGCACAGCTCCCAGACCCCTGTCGGAAGCATCAGTTTGCAAAATAAAATGTTCGTGAAAGTTTGGGCTGTACAAAACAGGGTTCTTACTCAATGACTGCCGGACGTCATGGAACGCTGCCACTGCCACTGCCGCCTCTGTCCACTGAACCTCATTGGGACACCGGGATCCTGTATGATCTGTAAGCAGAGCCGCCCTGGTGGAGAACCGTGGTATGAAGCGGTGATAGAAGCCTGCCATGCCCAAAAAGGACGATTTGGTTTGTTTTCCTGTATTCGTGTGAAGGTTTGTGTATTTGGTTCAATCCTTGTTTCATTTCTTTTGTTATGCTTTGATTACTTAACATATAACATTATTAATGTTAACAATGACATTAATAATGTTATTGAATCGTTGTGTTCGGTGACCAAGTCATTATTGATAAATCATTCAATAAACTCCTCCTTCAATTATGTCACATTTAAAATCTTTTTTGTTGCAGGTGGGAATTATACAGCAATGCTCACAAAGCCTGAGAATGTCTGCTGCAGAGAGATACCACAGAGACACCAATGCTTGGTGATTAAGTTATATTTATACAGTCATTATCTCTTCTGTCATCCTCGTTCACTCACCCTTTCAAATGTGATAGGATACATGAAGACTGCAGAAGCTTCAGAACCAACCAGTGTGCATGGGGGATCATCCTGGCCACGAACCTGTTTGTCTGAGTGTGTTCGAACTCCACCATTAATTTAACATCTGTAGAGCAGACTATTGGCCTTTATGTGTAACAGCAATAGAACAGCACGTTTTATTATGCAGAAAAAGTTATTGTAAAACAAGGATGAGGGACTAAGAAAATACCATAAATTATCTTGTAATGCTCACTGCACATCTGTCATGGTTGTCACTTGGTTACATGTACATATGAAACACGGAAAGCACACAAAACAGTTTGTGGTTTTCAGATTTATTTTTCAGAAACTTGATGGAGAGGTACATTGATAGGTATTTAGCATAAGCACTGTCAAAAATAATGGTCACTTGGGAACCGTTATCCAGGAGTTCTTCAAAGCTTTTTGAACAACTTTGTTCAGTGCTCTCTCCATACGTCTCAGAAATTCTGAATGAGCATTCTGAAGGTACAGTTAGTTATTCCTAGGACTAGATGTACTTTGCTTTCAGAATGCTCTGCCAGCACCCAAGTGAATGCTGGAAGCCGTAGTCTCCAGCTCCTTTTGGTGTGTCCTGAGTTGACACACATCCTCTGACAAATACTTTGAGGTTGTTGCAGCTGCCGCCATCTCGGACCTGAGATCCTTGCTGATGTAGTGGTTCCAATGTGAACATGTTTACTCATCACTTCTACAGGTTTGACGGCGGGACCCAAACAAGCCACGGCAGGACCCAAGAAAGTGATTCCAGAGCTTATGCAAGTTGTGACGCAAGACTCTGCACCTGGACCTGGACCCTGTATCTCTCTCTGCATCTCTTCTATTTCCATCTTCCTCTTCCCTTTGCAGGACTTCTCTGACTGTAATCAATCCATCCTGAACATTAGCAATGTCCACTCTTAGTAGGTTCAATGTCGCCTCATATCTGCGCGTAACCAGTAGCATTTCTTCATTCACGTTGTTCTTATATTGGCCGTTGTTGAAGGAAACAGCTTTCTCGTCTTCCTTGTTGACAGGCTCAACATTTTTCACATGGGAATCTGATTCAACATTCAAATTGTCGGACTTTATCAAAGCCTTGAGCGGCCCTGTGCTCACATTAGGAGCCACATCTTGCTGCTCATGGGTCTCCAGCTCCGGTTGGGGTGTCCTGAGTTGATGCACATCCTCTGACAAGTCAGCTGTACTCCTTTGAATTTGAGGTTGTTGCAGCTGTTCAGAAGCCTCCAGCTTGGACCTGAGATCCATGCTGATGGCAGACTCAAAACTCCCTCTGAAAGCAAAATCATTTTGGGCTGCCGCCATTTGATCACAGAGTTCCTTGTTCCTGTTCTTTGCTTTCAGTGCAGAGAAGTACTGTTGATTTATAGTGTTCTTCAAGTCTGCATTTATTCTTAATTGGGTAGCTAGCTTTATAGCAGCGAGCCTCATCTTGTCTTCGGCTTGTTTCAACTTTAAAGAGAGAGATTCAATCTCTTCCTCCAGGTTTCTTGGGCCATTAGTGTGTTTTATAGCTCTACCTTGGAGCAGGTCAATGGCTCCACACAGGGTCGCAATGTGGTTTTTAATCCTGCCTCTTTCTTTCGGAGGACACCACATAAGTCTCATCTTGGCAGTCTCTAGTTCTTTATAGACTTTCATCTTATAGTCTCTGATGTAGGCCTCCACACGAAATTCAAAGTATGGGATTTTTTCTGGAAGCATTATTCCTTGTAGTTGTTTGCTAGTGGAAACAGTGTTCACTGAAGATAACTTTATTTAGTGAAATTAGTTTCTTGGAGTTCGACACAGCTTTATATTTTCTTCTTCTTAATGACTAATAAAGGGATACATCAAAGGAAATGTGCCTTTAACGTGACTCTGATGTGACTGATCAATCACCCACCTCGCCACTCTTTGATCTTGTGGGAACTGTTGGGTGTCTGTAGATTAAAGCAGTGGTTCCCAAAATCTGGTTCGCGACCCAGGAGATTTTATTTGGGTCGCCAAATAAAATAGTCATGATTCTATTTTACTATTATTCTAGATTTATATCAGCAGTACATCTTTCAGCCACAGGAGGGAGCGTGTTTCTAGCTCCACCACACATGGAGTTCCACCAAACTAATGAACAGATTTTGCAGGTGGTCACACAAACATGGATGCCTGGTTAATAAAAAAAGAAAGGCGTAGCTAGAGACCAGGGACAAGACCCAGCTAAGGACCAGACTGCTGCAGGTAATGTTAGCTTAGCTACCGCCCATAGGCTAAGTGCAACACCCGGTATATGCGTGTTGCGTTCTCCTGTTGTACACCTGACTGGAACGCAAAGAACAAGCAATATTCTGTTTGATATAATGATGAGAGGGAAATATGAGTCTGTTAATTGCACCAAAATGCACTTAATTTGTCTCATATAAAGTAGTTAAAATGTGTGTTGTTTACCTGATGTGTGCCCGTTAAAGTTCTCAAATAAAAATATGAACATATGAACATGAGTGGCTGTTTACTCCGACTCAATGTATTTTCTCATTTATAAAGTAGCCTACTTAAAATGTTTATATTTTGATAAGAGGAGATAAAAACAATGAGATACCACACCCCTCCTAAATGCACTGATTTGATTGTATCTATAAAGTATTTAAATATGTGAAAGGGCCATTGGTTTGTGTTTTGTTTGTGTTGACATCCCACCACTAGGGGGAGGAGAAGGCCGTCAAAGTTTGTGGTAATCAGAGGTAATGAGAAATCATTAAATGCACCGGTGTAATGGTTTGGTTGGTTGGAGGGATGACAGAAGCACACAGTTTTTTGACCGTGCAAATGTGTCGTGCAATTATGGAAGTATTGTAAGATAGAGCCTTGTTGGCCGTTGTTTTGTTTTGGAGAGGAATCAAAATAAATTACTTTGAATTCATGGAACAGTGGACATCCTCATTTGTACGCGTCTGGACTATGCTTACCTCCAACCGTAGTGGTGACCCTTTTTAGAATAGCGAAATGGTCAGTACAATATGTACAGCATATATTTTCAATAAGCATACAATCTAGTTGTAATTTAAATGTATATCACTTTGAAATGGCTGGTTTGCCTATTCCAGATAATATGATGATGCAGACGGCAGTAAAAAAGGTCAGAAATGTTCATTTATGCGCAAATTGTTAATCTGGCAATTTATAGATAAGGCCTATTGTGATTTGGGTCGTGATGGTTTGTCATTTTAAAAATATGGGTCCCCAGAAAAAAAGTTTGGGAACCACTGAGTTAGAACACTCATGCTCATAGGTACGGACCGTCGTCTTCCTCCAATAGCAGTGTTCAAATCAAATGAGAAGGGCACACTGGTATCGTGGATCTTATTGGTCAGCGCCAATCAATGCCCTACGTTACACCATGTGATAGCACTTATTTACTTAACCGTGTTATAAACATATCACGAGGAGACGATAAAATGTAATCATTATGTCAGTATCAAAAGATTTCGACGAGGATGGGATTCGAACCCACGCGTGCAGAGCACAATGGATTAGCAGTCCATCGCCTTAACCACTCGGCCACCTCGTCCGCGTGTCTCTCCCTGTGGTAGAATGTTACTCTTATTCTATTACGTCATGCTGATTTGTTTGCTTTCACTGCAAAACTGCTAAGTTACCCATATCTTAAAGTATAAAATCCTTCCTTCGTAGCTGCCGTCACGTTAACGTTAGCCCTGTTGATTAACGATGGTTAATAAATGGTTGTGTTCATGATGCAAGCATACAAATTACGCTGTAAGTAATTAAGTTAACGCTATATATAAAGAGGTAGAATGTGTTTTTGCACCATGTTTGTTTTTACTTGTCATTTGTCTGTGTTGTCATGTAACTTACGACATGACTGTCGAGTAAAGCATAAATCCAGCTGTTGGCCACACTATCCTATTTGCATGTATGCGAACAGGCACTGCATCCAATAGTATAAAGCTGCTGCTGTTCATGAATAAAACAGGTCTGGGTGTTTGTAGCCATCTAGTGGTTGAATGAGGTTTGCAGTGGCTAATTTACCTTCACTTGACTCAAAAAAAAAAATACATCAGAAACAGTACTTTTATTGAAATCCAGCAATTATTTTCGACAGTCAGGGTTAGGGTTAGGTTCAGACCTTTGCATGGTTGGGGAAGTGGAAGCACCTGGTGAAAATCAAAGATGACACAGGGAGAGCTAGCAAACTCCACATAAATATGGCCAAGGCCAGTTTTGTGTCATTATGTTTTCAACTCTGAATTTGACACAAACTGTATTGACTCAGGTGAACCTTCAACTGCTTGGTGTTAAAGAATCAGTTCATTACGTCATTATCTAATCACCCCATGCCAATAGAAAGTTGGGTGAAGTTTCTTAGTCCATTAAATATTTCTGGAGCTTCAGCAGCATTGCGGCAGTCTTCAAAACAACTCAAGAAAATGGAAACTTGTTTTAAAATGACTCGTAATCCAAGTCCTCAGAAGCCCCAAGATCCTGAATTGATTTGAAAATAATTTATTCGCATCCTTTTTTAAGATGGACTCTTCACGATAGCCTCTAAGCTTAAAGTGGGCAGCCTGTCTGAGTTGGGTGCACAAGCTCAATCCTGTGTACATGTGCCATTACATGACAAGACATGACATGACATTACATTACATTGCCATTTCTGCATACCTCAGTGTTTACCTGCTACCCAGACACTGTGTCACACAACAGAGAGAACTTTGTTTCTGTTCCTGAAACAGGTATATCTGTCAGAACCAACCTCCCATTGTCAGTGTGTTACAAGAAACTGTGTGTGTGGAGAGTTTGTTGATCTCTCTGCATACACACATTCAAGCTCAAGCACCTTCCTCAGATGGAGTGTGTGCTAATGTTTTTATCTCAGAGGCTACAGTGAACATTTCAGCTTAAAAAAGGGTGTAAAAAACATATTTTCAAATTATTCTGGTATCTATTGGCTTCTGTAGAAGCCCATTATATTGACTTTCCGTTTGTTTTTAACATTATCAAACACGTCTTCTTCTTCAGTTTTTAGGAGAAAAAAGAAAAGAAAAAAAAAGACAAAAATTCACCCGACCCTCCAATGGCATGGAGCCGAGTGGATAATGATATATAACACAAATCAAATAACTAGGAGGAAGTTTCTGAATTCAGGGTTGCTGTGAGATGTTATGAACAAGATCAGATAATAAGCCAGATGACAGACACAGGTAGAGGACAAAAGTGCATGTCACCACAGCCTTAAGAACATGCACAAACACTGCATCATTCAGCTCACCAATCAGTAACAGTGTTGAGTCAGAGTCAGAGTCCTTCAGGCACTCTTTATAGCCCTCATAAACGTCATCGGGGGATTAAAAGTCATATCTTGTCAATGTGCACATTTAAACCAAAGCAGCGGAGACGTTCAGCATGATGATGGACAAGGTGCTGTTATTGTTTGGACTAGTGACTCTCGCCACTTCATTTACTGTAAGTATTACATATTTAACACATGTTATATGGCACGGTCATTTACTGCATGATGACTTACAGTACTCTGTTGTTTTACTCAGATACCCGTTTCCCCTGAGGTACACGGTATGTCAGAAAATGATCTTTACCGAACAGAGCTGTTGTTGAAAGGCTGTGAAAAGACTCTGAGCTGTGTCTGTGTTTGTGTTGCAGAGGTGTATCAGAACGGTGAGGATGAGAACCCCATCCTAAACCTGGGTGAGCTACAACATGTCAGTGGTTCATTGCTTCATAACTTACACATCAATACAGTTTCCCTGTGTTTACTGGAATGGCACGGAAAATACAGAGTCAAACTGTTTTTACTGCTGACTTTAATATATTTTATTTGTACCTGCAGGCTCAGATGCCAACCTGGTCGAAGGGGACATTTTAATTCCAGTAAGTTGTATTTTAATGATTGAGAAAAACGCATTTGCTTAATCAGTTTATCGTTATCTGATTGCTGTTGGCAGTAATCCCTCACTGGAAAATGTAAGATTGCATTTAATTAGAAATGCTGAGTTGACATGACTAAGTTTTTATCAACTTGTTAATAAACTCATTTTATTTTAGTTACTTTGGCATCAAGAAAACTGTCAAACTCAGTTTACTTGAGTTTTGGTTCATTTAAACAAACCAAGTACTGGGAACTTTCTCACAATGTATATATATATATATATATATACACTATATATATACTATATATATACTATATATATTACTCTTATACTTAAGTACCCCACAAATTTGAGTTACTTTACTTGAATAGCCTGTTTTCTGTTCATACCACTGTACTTAGGATCAAGGATTTAGTTAGCAGAATAACAGTAAGCAAGCTAATTTAAGTGTTACACACACACACAACATAAAGAAGTTGGTGTAAGTATTGCACACTCAGAATCTCAGGTTTACTTTTCTTAATTTATCTAAGGCAATGAGTTTGCATAATATTTCTAAGTAACTTAACTCATCAGATTTTACAGTGCTACTCTGGCTGTCGGTACTGTTGGTTCTCCTGCTCTTGAGTAACTTAAGTGCAAGATCTATTTCAGATAAAAAAATTATTTTATTGTATCTGTTTTTATTAGCTTTGATTAGGATGTTATGGTGCATTTTAAACACCTCTTTTATGCTACAGACAGGAAAGAATGCCCTGATTAACAAGAGATACCGATGGAAATTTCCAATCCCTTACATTCTGGGTGATGATCTGGGTGAGTTTCTCTATTAATCAGAGTAAATATTCTGTTATATGTATTGGTCCTGAGTTAGCCCCAGAGTGATCCTTGTATGTATTGATTCAATTCACGAAACTGAGCCAAGCGCCTGATTTTTTGCAAAATAACATATAAAAATCATAAAATCTGCCAAACTTTGAAAAACGTAAGGCTGTTGGGGTATTTTCAGAATCTCCAAAGACTTTTCTAACCACCTGGATGAACAAATAATCTGTCCTCTGTTATGACTGCTTCTTTCACTCCTCAGATCTGAATGCCAAGGGCTGTGTCCACCAGGCTTTTGAAATGTATCGACTGAAGTCTTGTGTTGACTTTAAACCTTATGAGGGAGAGAAGACATACATCAAGTTCGAAAAGAAAGGAGGGTATGGCTGCAAACGATATTTGTTCCATCATGGGAAATGTAGAATCCATCAACAGTCAGGATAACTTGGCCTCTTCTGCTTTGATTTTGACAATTCTTTAAAAAAAATTGTTTTTATTGTGTGTCTCTTGAGTCCCCAA
Source organism: Chaunax sp. Z400 (assembly GCA_037577475.1). Lineage (NCBI taxonomy): Eukaryota > Metazoa > Chordata > Actinopteri > Lophiiformes > Chaunacidae > Chaunax > Chaunax sp. Z400. Next base: position 18,127,943 of record CM075202.1, on the reverse strand, counting down.
ACTTTACAGAAGCCTGACACTAAATCAGTGTCGTGTTCCATTACATGTCGCTTTTCACTGAGTGCTTCTACTGCCATAGGTGTTTCTCCAGCGTAGGAGACCAGCAGTACGGTCAGATTCTGTCTTTAGGGGCTGGCTGTGACCACAAGGCAGTGATTGAACATGAACTGCTCCATGCTCTGGGCTTTTACCATGAACAGTCCCGTACAGACAGGGATGACTATGTCGACATCTGGCTGGATCAGGTTACACCAGGTATGTCTTTCAACTTTTTTAACTGCTCCATAATTTCATTTCTTATGTCATTGTCATTCTCTAAAAACATTTTAAGCTGTCAAGTGTAAACACAGAAATGAAAACCTAAAGTATTTCTGTAATCCTTATTATTCCATTTTGTGTGGTCGGAATCACTAAATGACATGAATTTCCTGCAGGACTTGAACACAACTTCAACAAATACAACGACGACTACATCACTGACCAAAACACGGCATATGACTACGAGTCCATCATGCATTATAGGCCGTTCTCGTTCAACGTGAATGAATCCATCCCCACTATCACCACCAAAATCCCAGAATTCAACAACATCATTGGACAGTACCTGGACTTCAGCGAGAAGGACACCCTCAGGCTCAACCGGATGTACAACTGCTGTATGTATATGTTACAATAATACATTTTCTACGTAATTACATTTGTTTTAAAAGTTGATAATGGACAGAATGCATTATCATTACATTGAAATCATCAGAGTATTCAACAGCAAGTACAAAAGACTGTTCATCACAAAATGGGTCAAACTTTAAAAAAAATGACTTTCCAAATCCTCACCCCCGTTCCTCCCCAGCTGCTCCTCTCACCCTGCTGGACCAGTGTGCCTTTGAGTACGGCAGCATCTGTGGGATGATCCAGGCCTCGTCTGATGATGCTGACTGGGTCCATACCAAGAGCAGTGTGGGTGCAGAGGATCACACACTCCTGGGAAAATGCCGAGGTCAGAGCTGAATAATGTTTCTTCTACAATCCCAACTACTGATTATTCACAGTTCAGACTGCAGGAAAGAAATGAGAAAAAAGGAAGTCTTATTTTGTCCGACTTTCTAGATGCTGGGTACTTCATGCACTTCAGCACCATGGTTGGGAAGGATCAGGAGTCTGCTCTGTTGGAATCCCGAATTCTCTACCCCAAGAGGAAGCTCCAGTGTCTGCAGTTCTTCTACAAGATGACTGGAAGCTCCAAAGACAGACTGGTGATCTGGGTCAAGATGGATGATGGCACTGGCACCGTTCAAAAAATGAAGAAAATACACACCTTTTATGGTATTTATCAAGTGGGCACATTTATTGAGGACACATATTGTAGCTTCATGGAGCGTCCCAGTAAGTTTACTTCCAGGACAAGATTAATTTGTTAAGCATTATCTTAAGACATCATAAAACATAAAAGTTATACACTTTGTAAGTGTCTTCACAGTTAATAATGTCATTAACAGACAGTCAATGGTAAAAGGTTTTGGAATCGTTTTCTGTTGTGCCATTATTTTGAAGGAATAGTTTACATTTTGGTAAATGTGTTCATTTTAAAGATGAGAAGATTGATGCTATTGTCATCTGTCTATGTGCTTGATATAATACACACACACATACGTACATATATATATATATATAGTTTCTTGGTATGGCCACTGATTTCCTGGAGTTGGCAGTTTTACCTCTCCAACTTTGGACAGAACTAGGCTGGTGTTGCTTCTTGTTTTTAATGCCAAGTTGAGCTACTTGCTTGCTGGCTCTAGATTCATACTTAATGGACAGGTTATGAGAGTGATATGAATCATTTAACTTTGCTCTTGGTGAGAAAGTGAATATGAGCATTTCCCAAAATGAAAATCTTCCATCACAGTATACATTCTGTAGCATAAGGGCTAAGGGCTGATGTTACGCAAAGCCTCCCTAACATATAAATAATATTGCCACATGCAGTAAGTTTTTATTTGATTTGTTTTCCTGTTATCCAGCGGATTCTGACCACACGTGGAAGATCGCTCACGTCCCAATGGAGGAAAGGGTGAAATTCCGCTATGCCTTCCAAGCTGTGCGGGGTGATCCCTCTGCATCCACTGGCGGCATCTACATCGATGACATCAGCCTGACCGAGACACGCTGCCCCAACGCCGTTTGGAGGATCCAGAATTTCTCCAAAATCATGGAAACAGCTGACTTTAACACAGTTATTGACAGCCCTCGTTTCTACAGCCCTGAAGGCTATGGTTATGGAGTCCAGGTCGTTCCTTTGACCAGTTACAGTGATTACACTGGGAACTACACTGGGCTGTACTTCTACCTGGTCAGTGGGGACAACGATGTGGTGATGCAGTGGCCAGCAGTGAACAGACAGGCCACCTTGGTGGTGATGGACCAAGACCCAGACATTAAGCTGAGGATGTCCACCGCCCGCAGCCTCACGACTAACATGATGACGAGTAAGTCCTCCCCTTATCCGTGATCCCCAGAAGCATTAAGCCAAGAGCAAGGCACTATGATGACATCATCCATACAAACTCAACAGGCAGTACAGTAAATATAACATGGTGGTGTGTGTCAGAACCTTTACAGACTGTAAATTGTATTAATTGATCCTTTAAAACAAGTAAATGTTATAAAAAGCAAAGCATAAAGGCAACAAAAAACAAAACAAAGTTTTTTTGTTGTTGTGGTTTTGTTTAACTGAGATCCACTGCGAAACATCTCCAGATATTTTATTCCAGACCTAAACAGTGAGTTCAGGGGTGTAGCTTTATTTATTTTTTGCTAGCTTGTTTGCAGTCTGTAAATTTAGGGATTAGAATAAGCATTTAGCATGCTAACCTTTACATTTTCAAGAATTGGACAAACTTAGATGTTGGCAGAATGATGGCGTCATATGAAAAGGCAGCAGCAAAGTCCTTACAAGTCAACCTGAAGGGGACATGAATGCCTTTATTAGCTGAGACATTTTGTCCACAACTACAAATGTTAATCATTGAGCTGCCAGAGGAAAAGTCACATGATCACCAAAGTCATCATGAACATGAATGTCTACAGATTTTTATGACAATCTAATCAATGGTTGCTGTGATATTTCAGTCTGGATTAAAGTAGTGACCAACCGCCCTAAAATCTCTCAACCATCACACAGGCCAATTTTCAATAATATCAGGTTACAGGTTGTTTTTGACGACTACAGTATTAATAAAAAATGGCATCACTCCTCACATGGTGTCTCTGTTCTTTTGTGTCCTCTAGCATCAGATGGAAAGTTGTTTTGGGACAATCCCTCTAAGGTAGGGACGTTTGACCCTTCCTGTAACTGCTACAGAGGTGAATCATGGGGCTGGAGGAACTTTGTCAAGCACTTTGACCTCCGGCGGCGTAATTATCTCAAGAACGATGACCTCATCATCTTCATCGACTTTGAGGGTCAGTGGTCTGTGTCCTACTCCCCATTGGGGTGTTCTGAAGCATGCAAGCATGCAGACATCACATTAAGTATTTATTTCTTTGTCCACAGATATAACATCACTTATCAAGACAGAGGTTCCCATTAAGACAAAGGAGTGAGGTCACACAGGATTTTATATCAGGATCATCTGGAGGTAAGACATTACACACTTTATTCAAAAATGACATCACACTTGTACAAGCTCATGTAAAATAATGTTTTTTTTCCATATTTTCTTATGCAGCTGGGATGAAGAATGGATGGAAGATTACAGCTGTGACATCAGAATTAGACATAAAATCAACAAAATGTAAAGTCATGGTTTATGATCTATACATTAAAGTTGAAATATGCATATTAATTATTTTCTATTTGTCTTAATAAAAGTGTTTCAATTAAGAACAAGGCTGATGAACTGAATATTAGAATATTAGATCGAAACAGAGGAACATATACTTTAAGTTTTAATTTATGAAACTACAATTTGCATCTCGTTTGTTATAAAAAGGACACAAGAAGTAACTACAATTATCAACAATTATCAACACGGTTAATTAATGGTTATTAAATGGATATCAGTTTAATCATTACACAGCCTGTAAAAACTGTTGTATGTCTTCTGTAGCTCTACAGGAGCTTTGTCAAGTCTGAGGAAATAAACCTAATGATGTCATCAGGGTCTAACAAAAAGAACTACTAGCTAGCTATCAAGCTACATTCATGTTGAATAGATAGAGAAAAATGTGTGTATGAGATTGTCATTCATGTACAAGTTGTAATAGCTCATGTAGAAAAATGGCATATTTCTTTCATTCAGTGTGAACCTTTAAGTCTTCTCCTCCAACTGAAAATGACTTTGGTAGGATGGACACATCACTCACTATTGGTTGGTCAGGGGGAAACAAAATAACCAATAACCAACATGAAATTGGCTAACAGGAGCACGATGTAGTCCCAGTCAGCTTTACCCTTACTGGGAAATAAAAGTCAGGATATGTTTCCCTCTGCTGACTCATTTTTTAAAATTATGATTTCTTATTAAAGATGTCTCTTGTATTGATTGCTTTATTTGATAAGAATGTCTATATGTCTAGAACAAACAAATATAAATGAAAACCGAGGATAACACATAAAGTATAACATACTTATTTCTAATGTGGTACTCCGTCACAAATACATAATAAACAGGCAACACATAATAAATGTTCAAAATGAAAAAAACACTAGACATTAAAATAATTAAAACGTCTAAAACAATTAAAACTCATTCTGCAACCTATTCCATAATAACTTTTTATGATAACATAACTTTATGAAAGTGCAATAATAAATTGCTCAAGTGATCATATAATATCAATTAAATCAGCTGTGTTGACTTTTAATACATAACAGCACAGTGATTATAAGATAAGGAAAAATGTAATATAGCACCTTATCAGGCATTATAGGTGTAATGGACCAGCACCATAAAGTGGTACCATAATTCACATGGAGTTATCAGTACTGTTATAAATCACTGCAGGAGGATTGAATGAACAGTTTTTTCACTTAACACAAAAAGGATCTGGTTTTGATGCAAATAGGCAACAACAAATGAATGCGTCCTGAACAACTAACAAACACGACTGAGTAAAAGATGGCTGTCCCCAGCCACAGAGAGGTCAGAGGTCAAACCCATCAACGGCATTATTACCTACTTTATGGGATCATTTCATACCAATCCATTGGTGATTCTGCACATAGTCGACAGTTTACTGCTGTGCATACCAGCTGACAACTTGTCACGTGTGAAATTACTCATTAAACACCGACGTCCTGATCAAAGTTCCCCTGCGGCTGCTGTCTTTATGGACGTGTTTACACCGGCATCAGAGAAACACGTTTGTGTCTGCGTAGCGACATGGCCTCTGGAGACAGCTTGAGGAAAGTTGCTGCACTGATTGGAGTCTTGGTGGTTTTGAAGGTAGGGGATTTTTATGCCACTGAGAATCTGACATTGAAATAATGTCACTGAGGGTTTAAAGTGAGACGTATCATTTTGTTTGGCAGGTCCAAGCTGTTCCGACACATACCGGTTGGTTCCTATAGGATTTACTGATCATTTGCACATAAAAACCAGCTTGTTTGTTACTTTTTCACCCTAACAATAAATATATCTTGCAGGTGATGATGCCGATGCTGGTGAACTAAGGGATGACATCCTTGAGATCAATAGAGGTATTGTTTGCACTGAGATCATATGCTTCGTTGATTGATCACATATATAAGGTGTACATACTGTGTGTGATATATGTGCTTCTCATTATTCTAGGGTTAAAACACCTGTTTGAGGGAGACATCGCTGGTAATGTAAGAAGAGCTTCTACATAGAGATTATGTTTGTCAAGAACTTAAAAGCATATGTTCAATTCTTTCAATGTGTCTCGCAGCCCACCAAAAATGCAATCCTTGATCAAACAGCAAGATGGAAGTTTCCCATCCCCTACATATTAACCGACTCCTTAGGTACACTGTGCACACGGGAATACATTTGTATCAGCCAATAATTTGATGCACATGTAAAAATGTTCTGATTTGAAAATGATTTGTGATTATTCTAGATCTGAATGCTAAAGGTGTGATCCTCCAGGCTTTTGAGGAATATCGTCTGAGATCCTGTGTGGACTTCAAGCCCTATGAGGGAGAGACCAGCTACATCTCCTTCACCAAGCTGTCTGGGTGAGCTGCAGTGTGCCACACTGGAAAGATCTCACCTGTTGCACAACTTTATGGGCCTACTGTCAAATCATCAAACTCAAGGCATTAAAAAACAAAGATTAAGGAGTGCTGATGTGATAAAATGCTTTTTAACGCTCATTAACAGGACCTTACAGGTTGATTGTGTTGTCATTTGGATTTTCCGTCTATTCAGATGCTGGTCATATGTTGGAGATAGCAAAAAAGGCCAGAGTTTGTCCATTGGTGACAGGTGTGACACCAAATCCATTGTGGAGCATGAGCTCCTCCACGCTCTGGGCTTTTACCATGAACAGTCTCGCTCAGATAGAGACGACTATGTCAAAATCTGGTGGGACCAGATTGAAGAAGGTGGGTCACAGCTTTTGTTTTGTGTTTTTAAATCAGAAAGCCATCTTAGAAATTGTAAAATTAATACCAGCAGACTGCCTTCTCCTCATCAAATGACATGATCACTAATCCCCTTAAATATATCCATGTCCCAGCTGCCGATGAATAAAAATTGTTTACCACAAATCTATAATAAACATGATCACTTCCTCTCAAAGTGTTATCTCCCAGTGATGCATATTGAGGAATGGTAAAAGCAATTGTTTGAGGTTCATGTCTGACCAAAGGAATAAAGAATTAAGGTAAAAAAAATAGGCCTCACTATCAGACTGAAGACAGAAGGGACGATAGTAGCGACTGTAGAGGAGCAGAAGAGGAGGCTGCTGAGCCGAGGAGGCGACTGTGAGACAGATCCTGAAGGAGGATCTATTCATATGTTGTGTGTGATAATACCGTATGAAGGAGTGACTTTAAACACAACAGTATTACTCTGTCCTCTCAGGGATGGAGCACAATTTCAATAAGTATGAGGATGACTTCATCACCGATCTGAACACGGCGTATGATTATGAGTCCATCATGCACTACAGACCGCTGTCCTTCAACAAGAATGAAAGCATCCCCACAATCACCACCACCATACCCTATTTTAATGAGGTCATCGGCCAGCGGCTGGACTTCAGCGCTGTGGACATCACCAGGCTCAGCCGCATGTACGACTGTGGTGAGTATCTCTTTTCACACCAGCCTGAAGGTTAACCAAAAGTAAGTGGTTCACATCTGGTATCAGGGGGAACGATGACGAATCCGTACTTCAGCAAGTAAATTACAGGTAGATGGTTTATTGTCACACTAGACCATAAATATGTTAATTCTCCTCCTAAAGCTGCTCTAATCAGTATTTTTAGGATACATTTCTAATGTGAAAGGTGAATTATCCCCTAACTTTGTTATGCTCTGCTTTACGGAGTATTTTAGCCTAATTTGGATCATTGTTTTGGTTTTTTATACTGAACAAAAATATAAACGCAACACTTTTGTTTTAGCTCCAATTTTTCATGTGCTGAAAGCAAAGATCTAAAACTTTTTCTATGTACACAAAAGGCCTATTTCTCTCAAATTTTGTTCACAAACTTGTTTAAATCTGTGTTAGTGAGCACTTCTCCTTTGCCGAGATAATCCATCCACCTGACAGGTGTGGCATATCAAGATGCCGATTAGACAGCATGATTATTGCACAGGTGTGCCTTAGGCTGGTCACAATAAAAGGCCACTCTAAAATGTGCAGTTTTATCTTGAAAAGAGACATTTATAGGCACTGAAGTGTCAGTATCTGGTGTGACCACCATTTGCCTCACGCAGTGCAACACATCTCCTTCGCATGGAGTTGATCAGGTTGTTGATTGTGGCCTGTGGAATGTTGGTCCACTCCTCTTCAATGGCTGTGCGAAGTTGCTGGATATTGGCAGGAACTGGAACACGCTGTCGTATACGCCGATCCAGAGCATCCCAAACATGCAGATGATAAAATGCACCTGTGTTGGTTGTCCGTAGCATATGCCTGCCCATACCATAACCCCACCGCCACCATGGGCCACTCTATTCACAACGTTGACATCAGCAAACATCCGTTGACATCCAGGATTGCTGGACACGCAAACGAAGTTAACAAGGTTGCCAAAAAAAAAAGAATGAATGCTAATGTATAAAGGCATTGGTTCCTAAAACATTTGAGATATCAACTTTATAAGGTAACACCATGTCAGTGGTGTTTTGAGCTTTACTGATTGCCCTGTAGATTTACAATTGAGCTTTCTTTATGTAAATAAATATCCCACTGTCACAGTGTACAGGGTCCATATGTCAGAATCAAATTCTGCCCCTCTTTACCAACTTTGTAATGCTTGAGGCTTTGAAGGTTGATAACTTGATGACCGTCCTGTTCCAGCAAACACTCTCACTCTCCTGGACCAGTGCTCCTTCGAGCTGATCAACATCTGTGGAATGATCCAGAACGAAGCGGACAACGCAGACTGGGTCCAGACGCTGAGCAGTCCGGCTGATACCGACCACACCCTGGTGGGCCGCTGCAGAGGTGCTGAGCAAATTCAGTTCATCATGATTCATTCATTTTAAATATGTTTAAAAGAATGATCTGAGAACCAAATAAACAGTGATAATTGACAGTAAAATTTTTCAACATCTACATCAAAATAAATAAATGAAAATATGCCTTCTACCAAGCAAAGAGCCTCCTACTCCTAGACTACATAAAGTATTTAATCTACTGTCTGAATTAATGCATATTCAGCACAGTTTGTTATTTTTACCATTAGTATGAGAATTTCTAATTCAAATCCTGCAACATTGTTCTAATAACATTTTAAGTTTGAAGTCAGGTCGGAGTTTAGAAAAATAAACAAATAAATAAAATAATAATCAGGAAAATAAGATTCACTCCCCTCCTCACTCCAATAAAAACAAAACCATTTAGATGAATACATATCACTGCACAAAAATACCAAAGTAGGGCAACTGTCACAATAGTATATCTCTGAATAAGTTAATAATAAACAAACATAAAGAGGTGAGAACCTCAAAAAGTTTAACATCATAAACCAACTTAATCTGAATTTCTAAAGTTACATAAGATATTTCTCTATGTATCTATATTAAATTCATGAAAACGTTCCCTTTAAAAGCAACATATTGAACAATGTGCATATTAGATTATTATTTTTTTACTTTCTTAATACCAGTTATATTGTTTTCTGTCTGATGTACATATGATGTAACAGAAGGGCAGGTGATTAGATAAACTTTTAGAGTCAAATAAACTTTAAAAAATTGGCCAATGTGCCGTTAAAATGCTCCTTATCTTTCTAACCTCCTCTGATCGACACGTCTCTCTTTAGATTCTGGCTACTTCATGAAGTTTGACACATCTGCTGGCATAGTTGGAACCAGTGCCCTGCTGGAGTCACGGATCCTCTACCCCAACAGAGACGAGCAGTGCCTGCAGTTCTTCTACAAGATGACGGGAACAGCTGGGGACAAACTGGTGATATGGATCAGGACTGATGACGGGACAGGGACTGTCAGTAGTGTCAGGAAGATTCACACCATTACAGGTATTTAATTTCATCATCTATACACCTGCATAGAATAAACTCACAACTGCACAGTTCACAGTTGTCATTTCAGAATATAGTGGTTGAGTTTATTGCATGATTGCAAAACTAATCAGAAACTCACCATTTAGTCTTACAGTAAGTGACCCTTAATAGTTTATTTAATGGTTAATAAATTCACAATAACTTTGCAGCAGTCTGTAAATCCCCTGTTTTCTGTCTTTCAGGTGATGGAGATGCTGCCTGGAGAATCGCTCACGTGACTCTCAAGGTGACGGCGAAGTTCCGCTATTTCTTCCAAGGCATCAGAGGAAATGCCAGCTCCTCGGGCGCCATCTTGATCGATGATGTCGCTCTAACTGAGACTGTTTGTCCCAATGCTGTCTGGCAAATCCAGAACTTCACCAACCTTCTCACCACCAATGTGCCTGTCAGCCCTGTTAAAAGCGACTGCTTCTATAACTCAGAGGGCTACTCATTTGGAATCAGTGTTTACCCCAATGGAAAGGAAAGTGGCTACCATGACTATGTTGGCGTGACCATGCACCTCTGCAGTGGGGAAAATGATGCGGTGAAGCAGTGGCCAGCCAAAAACAGACAGGCGACCATTGTTGCCATGGACCAGGACCCTGATGTAAAACTTAGGATGTCTTCTACTAGAAGCTTCACCACAGGTACGCCCAGGTCACTACAATTTGTGTTGGTCACATCATTGAGAAATGACATTTAAATAATTCTGCAACATTTCTTTCCATGCAATGCCTCGAAACACTGTTTTTGAACACAACACCGGTGCTGTATCTGAAAATGCACCATCAGTAATCTCAGGTGTCACCAAATCAACCTGAACTGCAATCCTGGATTTTTGCTTCAAAGTCCTCATTTTATGTAGAAATCACAATTAATTCCTTGAAGCCACACTAACAAATATGTTTCCTTTAACAATGATGATGTTTAATGTTAAAGGTGTCACTTGTGTTGGTGGAACCCACAGTGAATTATCACCTGACTGCAGTGTCCCTCAGGTCTACGAGTCTTTTTACCTTTTAACAAGGAGGTTATGTTTTCACCTGTGTCCATATGCTTGTTATTTGTTGTCCACTAAAATATATGCCCACAGAACTTAGTGGAAGGACGGGACATAGGCCAGGAAAGAATCTATTGAATTTTGATGCAGATCCAAAGGGAGAGGTGGATACAGAATTTTTTCAAAAAACTTTGTTTAACCGACAGATTATTATTATTATTATTTTTTTTTTTTTACATTTTACCATTATGGAAAACACTGAAATGATATCCACAAAACTTTGTGAAGGGGTGGGGCCTGGGTCAGGCAAGATAAGCAGACTTCTGGGATTGTTCGGCCTTCATGGAGAAATGAACTCTTTACCATTCTCGTTAGTTTTGCAACTCACACCTTTCTCTTTGACCTTGTTTCCAGCAGCTGTTTTCAGCAAACAGCTGAAAAACCAGAGCATTTAGCAAGTAAAGAGCCCAAGATTTATCAGGAGTTAAACCTTCTTTAACAAATTTTTTTAGCCACTTGGGGGCAGAGAGAAATATTAGCATTCATTTGGAGTCACTCTGAGGGAAATATCTGAACTAATAGCTGCTGAATGCGTCACAATGTCCATGTTAAGGAACACCTTTCACATTTAGGCACAACTCCCCTTCTCCTGGTGCCATGTATGCTACTACATTTAAAAATACATCATTTCTGCAGCTTTATTGACTTTTTCTGTTTGTTCTGACCAAATCTGTTGATCCTGAAGATTCATTTTTCACCTTAACTCACCTCAACATCCTGTTTTAACCACAAATATAATGTAATTCATGAATGCATAACGTGTTTTTTGTTTTTTTTCTGGACTGTCTTGCCCCTCAGACACTCATGCTCGCTGGAACAAGCCCACAGCTACATCAGGAGCAGTGTTTGATGTGAGCTGTCAGTGCTACCGTGGTCCAGACTTTGGCTGGAGCACATTCATCTCTCACAAGCATCTGCAAAGGAGGAGCTTCCTCAAGAACAATGACCTCATCATCACCGCTGACTTCAATGGTGAGAATCAGAAATATCAGCTCTTTCACATGGCTGGACTATTCCTATAGCCTATCCACAAATTGTACCTGCAAATACCTATTTTCAAATGGATTCCAGATTCCTTTTTGCTTCCACAGTTCTATTAACCTGTTGTTTCCTTAGATTTGACCCACCTGATCAAGTCTGAGGTACCTGTCATACCACCAAGTAATATTAGCACAAATGAGGTGGAAACGAGACAGGAGGCTCCGAAACACAGAGAGGCCCGCGCTGCCAACCCCTGTCACCCCAACCCGTGTTTAAATGGAGGCGTGTGTGTGGCGAATGAAGGAGGAGCTTCATGCAGGTGTGTGTGTGTGTGTGTCTTTGCAGGGGTGACTCATGGCTTGCACCTTGCATAAGTTTCCGAATGTTTTTATGTCAAGGATCCCTAAAATGACACATTTTAGACCATTTCATAAGATGGAGATTCATATCTGAGTTAAATTTTATGACAGAAAATACATGAAACCCACAACCAGAATAATCATACATTCTGTCAGTGTTATTTCATAGTTGAAATTAAAATTAAATTGAATTAAACTGTAATACAAATTCCAATAAGATATCAAAATGACTGTTCCCAAGGTTCTCTGGGTAAAAAAAACAACAACATCTGTCCACCTCTTTATTTGATCTACTTTGATCTTGATTTGATCTACTCGGTAAAATTTTTGGCACATGCTCCAGTCTTCCAACAAGTTTAATGAAAATCTATTAGGTAATTCATTCGTAATTGATAAAAATGCTGAAAAAACCCCAATTTGGCAACGTTAGAGGAAGTGACAGAAATTCATGGATCTGTCCTTTTATCCAGATCCATTCCACAGAATCCATAATTTAATGGATTCTTCCCTGTTACAGTACATGCTCAACATTTCCACCAAGTCTGATGAAAATCCATCAAGTTTTTTTTGTGTTTTTTTTTGGTGGAGGTAATAAATTATCAGTCCTTTTGCTGGGGACACTCTAGAATATAACCCTGTCACCTCTGGGGATCCCCAAACCCCACTTTGAAAACAATGGTTAAGAGTGAGAGTGAACTGCATAGAGTCAGTTGCAGAGAAGAACAACTAACCTGAATGTACAAAAACTGACTGAATCTCTCAGTTCAAAAATATGCCTAGAAATTTCAACACACTTTCAGCTGTCCTGCAGAGAGAGCTCAATGCACTGCAACATCAGATCACACATGCAAATAGACCAACCACAAGCAAAGTGATGAAACATCATCAATTTGGTGACCTAATCGCTCTGTCCAATCAGTAATCACCAGTGGATGGATAAAGTGCTGGATATGTGCACTTGCTTTCCCCCCTGCTTCTTTAAGTCTTTATGTTGTCCTAAGACAGCTTTATCCCTTAAGGACTTAAATTTGACTTTATCTGTTTTACTTTACTTATGCAGAGACATGATATCGATCTTCTCATCCAACCTAAGAAAAAGTGCAAGTGTCCTATTCTTTTAGTCTTATGATGCTAGACTTGGGGTTAATTTTATTTATAAACAAAAACAATATTTTCTCCATCCTGCAACAGATTATGGTTTACTATATTTTCTTTACAAACCCAACTTATTTAAATTAAATACTGTTGTTTGAAATATGCACATCTCTGCCCACTGCTTAAGGAAGGTGATGAAGGACTCAAACACACACACACACACACACACACACACACACACACACACACACACACACACACACACACACACACACACACACACACACACACACACACACACACACACACACACACACGGCCAAAAAGAATCCCATATATGGCTACATGTTGAAGGAACTTTAGCTTGTATATTCTTATGCACACTACAGTAATTACTTATATTTCAGGAAACATTATTTCACACTTAAGAAAATTCTATGTGCTTCTTTTCAGGTGTGCGTCGAGCCAGGCCACTTACTATACTGGTAAAATGTGTGAGGAACTGAACATGGACAAAAGCATTCTGGGAGCTCTGGTTGGTGGCGTAGTGGGGATTGTAGTTCTAACCCTGGCCATCTTCACCGTCATCAGGAGAGCTCAGTGAATCTCAGTTCAGAGGAATGATGTGTCGTCTGCATTCATTCAGCTGTGACATCACAGCAGCGAAAGCAAGATTCAGTAATGCTAAATGAATTCTGTGTCTGGATTGGAACTCCTAAATCATCCACAGTGTAATAAACAATAAAATATATTATATTCCTTGTTTTTATTTCATTAAATATTATTTCACATACATAGAATTTAGATGCATCTAGTGGTCCTAAACAAACAATACAGGAAATGTTTCACATCACTTTTTAATCAAACAAAGCCTATCTCGTCTATTTTGTTCTATATACAGTCAGCACTCACACTGACAGGTGCATACAGGAAATGATGTGTAAACATTAACCATATTTACATTTTACTGGAGCAGGATGTGATTTAATATGAAGGATTTGTCTCAGCTGGTGCTAGATTACTATTACTAATGGCCAATTCTATCAAATCAATTAATGACATTGTTCTATTTATTAGGCTTTAGTTCATAATTAACCTGGTCTGAGGACAACCATCCACACCTGTGTAACCATTCAGGAACTATAAAACAAATCAGATGTGTTTTGTTGCAGGCTTCAGGTAGAGCTTCATACATGTGGGCTGCTGTTTCCATCTTCACAATCTGGAATGTAGAGAAGACAAAGTATTCAGAACATTTAAAGACTGGACTCAAACTCAGAAAACATATTTTCTGCTCACATGTAGTGCGAAACTGATTAGTTGCTATTTAAACCGTCAGACATTTTTTATGTAACTTGGCCTGGGATGATATGGTGCTGTATTAAAAAACTGCTTGACTTGTGTCATAAAGTATACGACAAGTCTCCAAAGTGTTGCTGCAATGGAATCAGGAATCATTCTAATTATGTTTACAATTATTATTGTTTTATGAGGAATTTCAAAGGCGATGTAATATGATTTTATGCAAAATGATTTTGTTTGTAGTAGGAAAAAGCAAATAGTCAATCTTTAAAATCACCTCTCCACCCCCCAATCCAAAACCCCCCCAAAAACTGACACCATAGGAAATAAATCATTATTAGAATCTGCGTAAGTGTTGAACTTAACATCTAAGTCTAAGTAATAAATACCCGAATATCTTAAAACACAAACCTGAACCACTGATTATTAAACTCAAAATAATTAATACCTCATAAATAAATCTGAAACTGATGAAACTGATCAATCTAAGTGCAGCAAATGTAGCTGATGAGATTTTCTATTTACTTATTAACGATTTTTGAGCAATTATTTCCCCTCAAAGTCAGTAATTCTATTTGAGAAGTTGAATGGTGGAGGATGTGGCTACTGGCTCTGATGATAATCCTAATTCATCTACTGTACCTCTAATTTGAGTCAAGAGAAAAGTTGCTGCTTCTAGTCTTTAAAAATCTGTATGTGTTCTGATTTATCCATCATGAAATGTTGCAGTAATCAAGCAAAAACAAACAAACAAAAGGGTTTTTTATTAGTCTTGGAAGCAGCATGGGATGGCTCTGGCTCTGGCTGTAATGTAGATCAGTCGCTCAAATGGGTGACCAGACTGAAATATCTCAACTGTTGGATGAAGTACCATAAAAGTTGGTTACCAGTAGACGTTTCCTTATAGCTTTGGTGATCTCTTGACATTTCCTCCAGCATCAGGTTTGCATTTTTGATTTTAAGAGAAATGTTTGAGCGACTACACAGTTGTGAAATGAGAAGAGTCTCTTTATTATAGTACCGCTGATTCTGTGAGTGGAAAATCCAATTTAGTTTTCCAATGAAAAAATCAGAAATTCAGTGACTACTCCGACACACCACAACCTGCTTCTACTACTCAGCTTTAATCTATTCAGTTACAAATGTAAAATTTTCTGGGATCACCATGTTTCTATATTAAGTCACATTCATTGATCCCATTAAAGGAACATTTTGAAGTCTGAATACAGAATGGTGTAAAAAACTATATAAAAAATCCCTCCCTTCCTTGTTGGATAGATTATCAAGAAATGTGGTGCCAACATACAGTACATCCTAAGAATGAACTAATAAACTAATAAAAAATGTCCAATACTTTGGGTTATGATCAAATACATGCAAAACTAATGACATTCAAATGAGCCTCAGTTGTCCTTTGTGTTTAGTGCTAATTTGAAGATATAAGAATGCTAAAACAAAACACCAAGCTTGTAAAATGGTAAACATTGCTGCAAAACAGGTCAAATGTTAGCGTTGTCATTATGAGCAGAGAATGCTGATGCTAGTATTTAGTTTGATGCACTGCTGTTCAACCTCACATAGCTGCATGTATGGTATAAGCATAGTATAGCATGTATAGCATGGTATAAGCAGTCATGTCTCATGACTTATTTGGTGACTCAAAGCAGCGGTGACTCTCTGTGAGTGACTGATGCATCTGTGTTTGTTCTGTTTTCATTAACATAGGAGGGTAGGAGGATTCATTTTACTCCATACAGATACTGATGCAGCAATCCAAGTAGAACCATCAGCTGTTCAAGCTAAATGTATTTACTGGTCTGTAAATTCAACATTATTGAAGTTTTGAATCATTGCAGATGGAGACATGCATGATAAAAAGAGTAAAAAGTGAAGTAAAAACTAACCTCAGTCTTCATTTGTTTTTCGTGTATGTGGTCAAAGTTGAATTTGTCATGCTTTCTCCTTTTCCTCCTGATTTTCCCTAAAGGTAGAAGCAAACAGAGTTATGATGCATGTTTCCTTCATTTTATCATGTAAATCATGTATGATGTTATTAGTAACCTTACCCTTATGAGCTTTAACAGTTCGTCTCGAACCTGTTAATGATCACACAAAGATGGCTTTAGAAACAGGGCAGATGATAAATATTAAACAACATGATTATTGGACACATCCTGAGGCTTTAAATCCATGAGGCTTTAATGCAGTGTTCTGTTCTGCTTGACCAGTCATTTTAGTTGTTTCCCTGCCTTTGACAATTTGAGATATTTTCAATAAATCAATGAACACAGTGAGATGACAAACCTACCTTTGGCTCTGCAAAACACCCTGTTATCAAAATGAGAAGACCCTGCAAGAGAAGACATGAAGTGTAACAGAGTTTCAAACTCTTTTATGCAGATATTTTTGTTTGGAAAAAATATTACAAACCAAAATCAGTGAAATTTCTCTTTTGAATTCCGGTCGTATTTGACCTGCATTTGTTGTTTGCATTGACTGACAACAATGTGAAACTATTCTGACGTTCATACAGGGCAATAAAAAGTCAAGTAATGGTGCAGATGGTGCAGTTTATATTCATTAGAAATGTATTTAAATGATCTTTAACTTATCATTAGTTGCCTAACTATAACTTTACCCTATCCTTGTATGGCAACTTTATGTTGTGCATTGCTGATGGCAGTGAGCTATCAAACCCTTTCAGCTTTTGTCAATGAATGTAATTATAATGTACAATACTAACCAGGGATGCACCGATTCATACTTTAAATACCTACCTTCGAAATTCTTATCAACACTATTTAGTACATTAAAACAGTATGTGGAATTTTCAATAGGTGTGAAACTTTGATTTGAAACCAGCAGGAAATTAACACAAAGAAAGCCCCGTGGTGGTGACAGCAACAACGTAACAGGCAAGCAAAGCTGGTGTTTATTCTTATTATTCTAAGGTTTGGGTGTGTTATGCCTCGCCCCGCTAACCTCAAGCAGGGGAGCAGGTAACAGAGGTCTAGTAAGATCACGTCTTTCTAACACCACAGACATGTTTTCAGACATGGTTACTTTGAAATTACCTGGAAGGAGTTGAGGATGGTGAAACTGTAGTTTGCAATAATGAATAAGGTAGTGTCTTTTTCCAGTAGGAACAGGCCAAAGCCAATAATCCACGTTACTCCAAAGACAGGCGTTAGAAAAAACACCACTTTAAGGATGCTTTTGGCTGTCTCCCTGTCATCTGTCTTACTGCCATCAGGGACAGAAGTCCTTACCACCGTAACAATGACGACCACCATGGAAAAAAGGTTTGTCAGAGTAATACTTCCCACAGGGAGAAGGAACGCATGAATGGAGCCTTCCAAGAGTCTTTCAAAAACAAGCCAGCAGGTTGTAGAACTATAGTAGGACTTGTTGGTGTATTTGTAATACACATAGCTGGATCCCACCATTAGGATTGGGCAAAGGTAGCCTATGATGCTGGATAAGAACATGAAGACTCTTCTCCTCACCGGGCTGAAGACAAAGATGAGCTGGTGGACGAGCATTACGCTCAAGCACAACATCCAGCTGAACATGGCTAAGAAAAACAGGTGTTTGCTAACGGTCAAAGCTAGGCACATGTTGTCGCTGAGACTCTCAGGAGAAGTAGAAGCCAAGAAACTACAGTCAGCGAGCAAGAGGAATATGGCAATATTCACCAGGGCTGTGTGACGGAAGTATGAAAGGTTGGTCTTGACCACCGCCGACCACACTAGCCACTCAATAATGAGGAAGATCAGCAACGAGCAGATGGACACAACCAGGCCCACATTAGTGATGATGTCGAGGTCATGAGTAGAAATGTCACTCTTGGCCATGAGGATGGAGAATGAAGTCAGGTGGTTACATTCACAGCGTGTGAAGTTATCATCGCTCGTTTTGGTGATGCATCCTGCGTTTGACCAGTCTTCTCTTGTGGTGTTCCAGAAGACGCAGAAAGTTTTGGTGAAATTCTCCCCCTTGGGGAAGTCCATTCTAATTTCTAACGAGGAATTTTTGTTGCTCTCCAGTGTGGCTGATATTAAGAGGCCAGTCCTCACCGTGTCACCAAAGTTGTTCCTTAATTTGTCCATTAGATTTTTCACAGCAACAGTTTTCATTATTCCGGTGGTGTTTTTCATGTTCACGCCAATGCCAAAAATGGACATATTACAGTCTTGACTCGAGCAGAATTTGAGCTCCAAGTTTTGACTGTTGATTCCGTTGCTCTTGTTGACCTTGATATTCTTCACCAGACCCTCCAAAGACTTCAGGTAACCTGATGACATATTCTCAACAATGGACTCGTTGACCCCATCCCAGCTCTTGTTCAACATGTTGCTTGCTGCGCCAACAAAGTCCTGAAACAGAAGAATAATAGAAATCAGAGATAAGACACACACTCTGAGCCTGGGAAATGTTATCATGACAGTCCAGTCATAGTCTATTGGCTAAAAGAAAGCCTATCAAAAGTCACAACCTATCTAGTAGGTTGTGAAAAATTAAGTGTCAAATGAAGTGGGGTGTAGCTGCTCCGATGTGTCAGATACATATTTTAAAAACATTTCACCACTATGAAAGAAAATTGGATCAAAAAACCCCGACGAGATTCATGAGACATTACTTTAATTACTTGCTTCAACACTTAATATTTGCCATACTCATTCTATAGTTGAATATCACCTCCCGGTGGTAGATTTCAGAAAAGCTATCTCAATGGGACAGAAGATTGTTAGGGAGCTACCGGCAGACACATGACCTCTAAAACAAATTATCCAAAACCAAGACAAATCTTGCAGGCTTATAGATCAATATGTGAAAATCTTTACAGTTTTAGACAACATAGATCTTCATTGTGGGGTATTCATTATAAATCACATGTTGAAAGGAAGTAATAGCTTGTTTGACTTTCATTCGGGTGTCTACTGAATCCTGGTTGCTGGTCTCAGTTGATGCAATGCCTGGTTTTGTCTGTTGCTCACAGACAGCTGTTGTGTGGAGGTTCCTGTTAAGTTGAAAGATTCCCAAGATTTTCCCAATATGACCACCATCTATCAGATGACCAGAATTCCATACCGAGGTCACATGATAACAGCAAATCTATTTCCATGACAATGGAACAACTTCATCCGCAGAGAAAAGGCGAAGAGAATTGGTCAAATGGTAGCTTATGTGTTCCATTAATAATTTATTTTCAGACTGTTTCTTTTTGACACTCCACATGTATGACAGTGACGGATATGATAGTCAAGAGGGGCTTACAGGAAAGACATCCTCCTGCAAGACAACATTTTCTGAAGCTCTGGACATCACATCAAGTACATCGATGGATGCACTAATGTCAGCCATAGTGTCACTGGAATCAGAGTCAAATGTAGAGCTGTTCTTAAGCCCTTGAAATATATCCATGGCCATCTCCTGGGTAGCCCCGAGTCCTTTTAGGAAGTTCTGGAAAAAACACACATTATTCCCATGTAACACTGTACAAAAGCATACAAATAACATCCCCACACAAACATTGATGGTATTTAAAGAGCTAAGCTGTGAGCTGGAAATTACTAGGTTCTGTCTGTTATCTAGACATTTTAAGGAAAGATCCCTGATTTAGCCCTTCTGGATATGGTGTGACTAATAACACAGTTCATAAAGGTTTACAATACATGTAATCACATCATGGTTGGGAGGAAAACATGTTGCAAACAACGTTTTTGTTTTTTTTACTATTGGTCACCCTGTCTGAGAAATTCCAACGGATGGTATTTAATTTTTTAAGTCATCATGACATGGAAGGTGGAGCGCTATTTGTGTCAGCATATTTACATGTTCCTGTAAAAGGTAGTTCAGGTAAGGAGGGACTTGTCATTGATGTTGATTGGCATTTATATGGCCAACAATATAAGCGGTAAATGTGTATAAGAATTTCCCCACTGTGGGACTAATAAAGGAATATCTTATCTTATCTTATCACACCAACCTGACATGCCAAAATTATTGGACTCTTGTTGACTGGGATGGGTTTGGCTCTTGGCACCCTGGGGTGGAGTCTGCTGATAGGACTGCTATTAGTGGCATCGCTAACCAAGCTAACAGCAGCGATCAGCAGCTACAACAAATAACGCTAAAACTGTCTGTCAACTAGGAAACTCTGTAAATCACCTCAGTACCGAATTCCTAGTTGTCAAAATGGCCTCACCGACAGCAAATAATGCCATCTGTTCCACTGCCTGAATAAAAAAGGTGCCTGGACCCTAATCCAGCAGTTGCATGATGTGATGATTGCATGTGTGTTGGATAAATATACAATATCATATGCATATATTGTATTACATCCTCCGTCAAACTTTTTTTTTATGCATGTGAGTATGCCATATGCATCACATGAGCATATTTACATGTTACAACAGCAGTACCCTATAAGAGGCAAACATACTCATGTAGACAAAAATCAGAGGAGCCAGTACTCAGCACCAGCCAACAAAATATGTTCCAACACAATAAGTGAATAAAGTTAGAGAGTTGTGTTTTGGTAGCCCTACAGAACCAGAAACACCCAATTCTGAACACCTTGACTGTTTCCTTGTGAATAAGTATTTTTTGACAGAAAAGTCAGATATAACCTTATATATTTATCTATTTATTTATTCTTATTCACCAGGGACAGTGCACATTAATCAACAACATATACTTCTGAGGTCATGGGATGTAATGCACACTTACATCTGCTGCATTTAGAATTTTGCCCAACTCTTCCGTAATGCACCTGGAGAACACCGGCTGCCAGGTAGCATCTTTACAGGTACGTGACTTAAAGCCGACCCGGCCCTCTGGACAAGTCTGATTGATCACTGTGTCACCGTCTGGGGTTTTTGGCCAAATATCTCCATTTATCACTTCCTCATTGCAGAATGCTGTACCGGCTTGTAGAAAAACAAAGGAAATCATTGGTTGATGCAACAGACAATACAAATAAATATCATTCTAAACAAACTAAAGACTAAGAGACTGATAATTTACAAGAATCTATCTTTTATAAAAAAAAAATCTTACCATAAATGACTGGGATATTGATATGTGCACTTCTTTTTTGTTCCTTCTTGTTTTGAAAAGTGACACTAACAGTTTGTGCTTCGGTTGTTTTCTGGCAGCTGACAGGAACAGTGAAAGTATAGACTAGGAAATGTCCATCAGCTGTGAAGAAAGATGAGGATTAGTGTCGGGGTTAGGTTTGTGGATTTAACAGGCATTTTGTGGGAGTATTGCAAAAAATAATTTGTGTTGATGTTATCAATTAAAGGAGGCAGATAAGTGGATTTTATGGATAAAGTAAGCTTATCTTACATCTGTTAAATAGATCCGACTTCCTTTCATCCAAGTAGCTCCACCAAACATTAAAACTCTCTGTGATGCTGAAGATGGAGGCAGTGACGTCAACCTGAACACTCTCAGGGCTCAGCGAACAGTCCACAGAGAGAGGATTGATTTCCAGACTGATCATGTCAGGTAGGAGGGCCACACCCAGTTCTGTCTTGGCTGTGTGCATGACTGACCCACTTCTGAATCCACACTCGTATATACCTGCCGGGAACATGTAAGTAAGTTCACACTACACATGCATCTGGGATGTATCTGACTTTTTCCCTCATAACACTAGAAGATGTCTAGGAATTGAACACACTTAAAGGCACATAGGAATTTAAAGTATCCCCGCATTTTTGGGTGTGCCTGTCATCGAGATGCAGAGTCAATTTTTGTGGCCTGCATTCAAATTCCTACTAAATATAAAAGTAGAAAAGTATCATCAGGAGGTTGGTGTTAGAGCGTCAAATGTAAAAGTGGTAAGAAAGATTGTTCCCTGTCACTGTTATATTATTATATATGACATTATTGGATTTGGGGTTGGGTATCGAGATCCGGTTCCAAATTGGAACCGATTCCAAGACTCTGATTCCATCAGAATCGTTAAGACATTTTCATTTAATTTCTGAAATAAATTTCAGCACCTCGTCGCAATCGCTTAAGTGAATATTAAATAACATTTGTCTTATTCTCTACAGCGAGACAGCAAACAAGTTATACTTGACCAAATTGCTATAAAATGTGTCAAATACAAACACTGAGATGTATTTCTTTATAGATGAAGTGCAGATTGCTAACACTAGTAGCCAGTTCACTGCCGCTAAACTACAGTAGTACATCAGCAGTGATCCGATGATGAGACACTAATATATAAATGAGTCATTCATGATGATACATTCTTTTTACAGAATGGCTCGTTTAAAGGTTTTTTAAATTTTTCTTCTGTGGATTAAGCATGTGGCCTGTTTTGAATCCTGCCCCTCGAAGAACCGGAATCAAGAATCGACAACAACCGGAACCGAAAAGCAGAATCGGAATCAGAATCGTTAAAATTGAAATGATGCCCAACCCAAAATGGATTGTTAATACTAATGCATCAGTGTGTGAGAGGACTTTTATTATTGCCTGCTCGAGGTGGAAAAAGGAAGGAAGAAAAAAGTCAATTTGGCTACACAAACCTGTGTTTCATATTTTTCAACCTTTTCTTTCTGTAAAATAAAATGAAATATTGGATAATTATATCTTATCATAGGAGAAATTTGTTTTTGGCTGAACTCATTTGAAATGTGACAATGGGCCCCAGGCAGACTCTGCTTTTTGTGTAAGAGGTCACAGGCCAAACGTCTGATTGAATTCTTAGCAATAGATTTCATGTGAATAATAAGGACTATAGCAAATGAACAGAGTAAAGCGGTGAAGATGAGAGAAGTCAATTCACTGATGGTACAAAACATCGCCTGTAACTACTTTTTGTGCCAGATTACATTCCCAGTGCCATAACTAAGTCAGAACCCAAACTCATGTTCCCAGCGGAACACTAAACCATAGCAGAAATATAAATAAAAATAAATACATTGATAAAAATGTATGTATCTTTATGAATTTTAATTTCATTCTGACTTAAATTATAGCATGTTTCACATTTGTACTCGCCTGCCCAGATGTCTGTCACATTCTGGAGCGTAACTTCAACACAAGACTTGTATTTCTCTGTGGAACAGCTGTGGTTCAGTTTCACCTCTTTGCCTGTGTTGAGCACAAAGCTGCTATACATGTTTCTTACGCTCCAGCCAACGCTTTCTGTCGCCTCCTCAAATGTGCATTTCAGTACTTGAGTGGACAAGTAGCACACTGTCGTCTCCGGTGACTCTATGGTGACCATCCCTGTTTGAAGAGGGCAGCATGCAGACACAGCAGCACAGTAATGATGAGGTTAGGAGTATGAGGAATATCTTTTCAGTACCAGTCCGGTGGCTTGTTAGCCCTAACAGCCATCTGTGGTGGCCATGATCCACATACACATTCAGTCAATGAATCTAGTTTATAAACTGGAAGATGAATGGATTTTCAATAAATCTGTGGTTGATATCGACGACCAGAGGATAACTACTCATTTTTCAACTTAACCTTTTCTGTCCTGGGAATGAGCATTAACTCTATCCATGTTATCAAATTTGCACACATCTCTTCTTTTGCCATGCAGGTTTTTCTAGGCATATTCAGGCCCCATTTGCATGACAACAGGTTTTGCTAAAAAAAACGGACACATTTCTCCTTTGCGCTTTAAAAAAGTTCTGTGCTCTTACGGCAATGTTCCTCATGCACACAGGTCTGCGAAAACGACTGAAAACACTGTAGTATGCATGGCAGGGCAGTAGATGGCAGTGCTACTTTTCAAAATCAACACCATAGCATAAGATCACAGTAGTGGGGATGCAGATACACACACACAGTCACCTTTAGGTGGACTGTAGTCCAGACACCATCATATCTACACCTGGACATATTTTTATTAAATCAGTGGTTCCCAAACTTTTCCCCACAAAACACACAAATTAGATGAAGGACCCATGTTTGATGAGAATTTGTCCCAGGATCCCCATCTGATAAGAATTTAGCTTTTCGATGTTTTACTACAGAAAATTTACTGGTACAATTTAAAAGAAACATATTGATTCCCAGATTTTTGAAAACTATTAACCGATTGTGATGCATCATGGCCACATTATACACTCTTATAAACACTTCTGTACTGACCTACAGTGTTGACCACAAGCACAGCTCCCAGAGTGGTCTCCAGCTCAGTCAGGAGGCCTTGAAGTCTAGAAGTTTCACATTTGACACTGAGCGCTGCCTCAAATTCAACGATGCTGTTGCTTAAAATTTAAAATTAGGGAAGGATCAATGATAGATCATTGGTTAGTGAGACAGAAAGCATCTGTTGATAACTGATCAAATTTATGACATTTGCAACTTCTTTCCTAATTAGGGGTGGATATGAGTAATAGATTATTAATCAAATTCAAACTTTTATTCTATTCAATTTGTTTTATTTTGCAAAGTATGGATTGTGTGCAAACACAATGCTGGAAATTACATCTGAAAATCATGTGTTTTATTATATTTGAAGTCTAGATTTCTCTCCTTGTTATCTGCAGTTTATAATGAGTCTGTTAATTCTGTTTTAGCCCTAAAAGTGTTGTTTTCACATCAAACCTGAAGAAACCTTTGTGAACAGCATGATTAAACACAAAGCCAGAGACAAAGATGTCAGGCAATGCAAATAGCATTGAAAATAATCAACTTCGTGCCAAGAGTCACCAGGAGTTCCCCCACTACTTGGTATTTTCCTCCAGACCGTGTCTCTGATAAAATCTTGGGACCTGGCTGAATTCCTGACATCCACTTGTATCTTTGTGTGTCCGTCACCTCTAAAATCCACTTTACATTCAAGGTTCAAGGTTCAAGGAGTTTTTATTGTCATTCCATAAGTATATGGTACATGAGAGGAGCGAAATTTGTTACTCAGGTCCCGGTTAAAAAGGCAATAATAAAAATACAATACACTATAAAACTAATTCCTCTGGGCATATAAATCAAACAAATGAATAAATAACTCTGTAGTGCAAATGTGAAGTAATTACACATGCCCACTAGCAGCTTAGAGACAGACAGCGGCATTACAAACATGTGACATATCAAGACTGTGTAGCAGCATTATATAGAGTTCAGTCTGAACACGCCTTGCTGATCATATTTTCCAGACAGACTGGGGTTGGTTGTGGTTTTAAGGTATCATCAGACTCTAATGTTGCTGCCGGTGCCTTTTGCGATGGCATAATGTGAAAATCATGCTTTCAGCTTGAAACCATGTCAATAAATACATTTTCTTTATGATATTATATCTTGTTTTTACAGGATATGCCAATTGGTCAGGAATTGAGAGCTCCATAAACCTTTGGTCACTGCTAAATAAGAAAAATGGAATAAAAGCAGAGATTATTGCATTTAGGTCACATGTGGCTAAGGATGCTGTCACACAAATCATTTCACTTAAATCAAATTAATAAATCCATATCTTAGCAAAGTGCAATACCTTACTCCGGTTATGTTCAGGTACTGAAAGCCGTTCAGCGTTCCAAAGGCATCTTTAAGCTTTCAAAAGAAAGAGCATTCCATTATTACCATTTGTCTGGTGTGATAAAATGGCAACCATCTTTAGCAGTTTGTGATGAGAGTGAGATACAGTACCTGGGTCGCTTTGGAGTCGTCCCAGCTGGTCTCACCCAGCATAACTGATCCACTGATGTGAACTGTGTTGATTACAAACAGTATCATTGGTTCTGATATGAACAAGCAAATTTGTACATCCATATGGAAGTAATAAAGAAGTCTGGGAATAAGAGGAATACTTATTCCATCATGTCAAAAAATTATAAACCATCAACATAACATATTAATGTAAATGCTACATAAAAGAAGGGTGATTTTTTTATGAAACTGGACTGTTACCGTTGACTTTGGGAATGCACAACGGAACAATGGGAGACACATCACCGAGGCAAGTGCCTTCATTGCAACAGGTGGAAGTGTAGCACACTTGGTTGCTCCATACGTATCCATCAGAGCAGACGCAAGTCCTTTCACTTCCAGCACTCAGGCACTCTATAGAGGAGAAGCACAACCGTCAAATCACTGATAACCTTTGAGATCTTACATAACATTAAATATACCGTAATGGGTAAATATTCAAGAATTTTAAAAAATAACTCTTCGGTTATGTTTTATTGAAAGAGAAACTGTTGTCTGCTAGTTCTGAACAAAACTGTCATGAACATAAAGAACAAGAATTGTAGTCTTATCAGTGTATCTAAATAGAAAAAGCTCATTCAACACTAAGTGTCAAACAGGAGGGTGTTACTCAACCACAAACCAAACCTGGCAACAGAAACCTGGGCCTGTTTCATAAAGCAGGAGCTGAAGGGTAACCAGGTAAACTTGGGTTTTTGGGTCTCAAGTTTAGCTCACATGTTAACTAATGCAGAAAACTAGAAAGGCAATGAATAAATAAATATCTTATGTACATATAATAAACAAAAGATGGAAGCACTTTCGCTCTTTGAGCTTCACTTCCACAGATGCCCGAATGCTCATCCTCTAATCATCATGCCCACAGTATTTGTCTGGCTCACAGGACTGCAGATACAATGAAAACGTATAGTTTATGGGATATAAAGGGGGAAGGAGAGAAGACTAGAAGCTCTCTTTAACAGGAGGTAGCAGGTTTAAATCCCTCTGGACAAAGGGAGCAAATGGAAGACTTTAGGGAGGTGAAAAAGATTGGAGGATCTTTAATGTCTACAGAGCAGTCAGATGAGACGCTACATGTTACCTACAATCCCTGAATATGTGCCCTACTCGAAAATAAATGTGAAATATCTATTTAAAACAAATAAACTACAGTTCAACCTTAACTTTACAACAAGTCTTCATAGGCTTCACTTATTTATTATAGTAATTGGTGAGCTACCTGGTTTTTCAAAAGTCAGATGTCTGCCTTCAATGTGTCTATTTATTTCTGCGTATTTGTTTCACATTACAGTAACTGTTCAGTGCATTCTGAGCTGCGTTACCTCCATTCATGACCTCCTCCCTGCAGAAAATAACAGAAAACACTCCAGTACGATACCTGCTACCAGTTCATTGCTTGTGATGGTCACTGTGTGGGAAGCTCCACTGGTGTCAGCCACTTGGAGGTCAGTTATGGAATTCAAAACTGACAGGAGAAACTCAGCTTCTAATGTGATGTTGCTCTCCACCATCAGCTCAGCAATGTAGACATCACCTACAGCAACATGACATTTTATTTCTGTGTGGTCTCTGTTCAGCTGAAAAGGCATTTAATGCATGACCATACTGCATTTTATAACCACATGATCACATGACATCATACATTCATACATGGTGGATTTATGCTGATTTATGACTCATGCCTAAAAACGAAGTGCAAGACACACTTTCTAAAAATTAAGACAATGCACAAAAAGAAAAAGAAAATACACTGTATATATATAGTATATTCATATTCATTATGTGTTATTTTGTATAGTAAATAGACTGTACATGGAAGGTTTTTGTAAAAAGATTCAAACTTAAAAATAAAGGCAATGACATCACTCCCAATTAAAAGCTAGATTAAAAAGATAATTCAATTTCATTTTCATTTTAAGAATATCAAGAGAGCATGCTCTAACATCCAGTGTCAGTGAGATCCACAGGTTAGAAGCATCAGAAGAGAACCTACTCTCACCGCTGTATTTATGGAACACATGAGGAACATTTGAACCTCACTGATCTTACTAGTACATAAAAGAAGATCTTTAAGGTAAAAGACCTTTAATATAATTTCTAAAAGAAAGAGCTGGAGTCTCTTCAGCAGCAGGTAATGTGATCCAATCTCCTTGTTTCAGCTGAGAGCCTGCCTGCAGCTGTAGGTTTATTATGGTTAACGCTGTTGTGTCACAGCAAGAAGGTTCTGGGTGTAAATCCACCTGAGGACCTGGGACTTTTTTTGTGTTCTCCCCGTGTCTGTGTGATGAACTGGTGAACCTTTCATACAGAGCTTTGTGGAAGTTTTCTAAAGGTATTTTGATGGAACATCCTCTATGACTATATGAGGTAAGTGACTCACCTGCTGCACGGACCTGCAGTGACAAACACAGGCAAACAACAGAATCAGTCTTTCCGTTATGGTTGTAATTCAGTCATATGTCATATTTAGCATGCACATAAACAAGTATGTTGGATTTTCTCATTTTAACTTCACATCAGTGAATTTAACATGCCACACTCAAACTGTGATTAAAACAGAACACTCTGATTCTTCACCTGATAGCAGATATACACAACTCCAATCAGGACCATAAACACCCTGGAACACATTGTTACTCTGTGGGGGGAAAACATGCAAGATAAACAACAGTTGAAACAGCTGCATCAATAAATGATCAGTTTGGTCACTCCTTTTATTTCAACTTATTATCACCTAATAAAGTTATGGTGAATGTGTTAGCATACATTTGCTTTTTATAAATCCAGCAGACATGGAGTATGGATCCCTCCCAATGACAGGTGCCATTGTAATGAGATAATCAATGTTATTCACTTCACCTGTCAGTGATTCTAATGTTGTGGCTGGTTGGTGTATAACATACATGAATATACTGTGACTGCTACGCTTAATAATAGTAACACATATCTAAAAATCTAATATAAAAAAAAATCTAAATACAGCTACTAACTACTTTAACCTCTGTTAAAGTAACCCCCCCCCCCGTCTGTATTTCATTTAAAACAGCAATCTTTCACTAGGATTGATTTGTGTATTAGCTTTCTCAACAGTCTGTTTTTCTATTTGGAGTTGGACAGTGATGTATCTGCACTAAAATAACATGTTTATCTGAAAGCTTTTTAACAGCAGCTATCTGCTTTGGCTTCCAAAGTGTTTTATTTCTGCTCTTCTAGCTTGTTTGCATCACTTTGAATTTGGACTTTGGTGGTTTTCCTCGTTACTCGTAGCAGAGTACTTTCTTTCCACATCAACAGCAGTGTAACCAGAATGGTCAGAGACCTGTCAATGTGGTAAACTTCATGCCCACCTCATTTTCTTGTAGAGTTAGGACGTGGCTTCCTTTGAGCCATTGTTACACTGTGGTTATTTAACACTGGGCCCACAGTCCAGACAGCCTCTTCACCTACCAGCACATGTGCTTGCAAAAATATGCATAAGTTCATAAGCACCAGCCTGGCTACCAGAATTAATACTAGAACTGTTCATTTCTGCAAACCAGACATATGTTAAACTTTCTTTACATTTCAGTTTATTATGTCATCACAAACTAAACACAGCTGGAAACTTGTTCCAAAGATCCCCTTTTGGTGCAGCAAAATGTCCCAACTGTGCTAAAATGACTTGTTGGTTGAAGTGGTCTCAAACAGTGGTCTCATGCCATCACTCACCCCTTCATAATCTGTGTATGATGTGGCACATTACATCATACATTATGAAATGTACAAAGGTAATATACTGATGGTTTGCAGAAAGATAAAGCGCCAACATATTTATTGTATTACACAGGAATACAGATATCCACACAAATCAAAGCTTGTGGCATGTGCATACATACAGTCACCATGCCTACATATACAAATGCATACATTACCTATCATGTAAGAGTTAGACAGAATGAAAGGAGCACCTGTTCAATAGCCATATCCATAATAATTATTATACAATACATTCATAATAATAATAATCTTGTTGAGCTTACAATGTCCATTTTTGTAGAGATTGTCAAATGTGCATTAAACATTATATTATATTATATATTATATCATATTATAAACTTTAGAACCTTCACAAAAATGTAAAAAAATTAGAGCGTATGTATTTCTGGTGATTAAATCTGGAGAGCATTTATCATCAACTCATCGCCTCAATGTTTGAAGATAGATGCACAAATATTCTTCCATTCAGAACGGAGCTTTCCAACCATTTTGATGCCCCACAATGTGAAACCATTTCCCTAGTTTGAGTCAGAGTAAAGAGTCACTTATTTATGTAAGTGATATAAATGTTGATATAAATGTATTAGCTCTCTGTTTTACAAGTACAAAGCCTGTCAACAATGTTGTGGTTGGACTGGTCTTTACTGCAGGAACAGAAGGCTCAGATTAAGGGTTTCAGCTAGAACAGCTCTCAGATTTAGACCGTTAGACGGTCAGTTAGGGTATTTCAACATTAGACCTATCAAAACTAACAAGTATTTTCATATACAATATCATCATATCAAATCCTTTAAGGTATTATTACAATGGTACTTAAATATTAGAGATTGTACTGTCTGTTGTACAGTTTAGTGCCACTGAGAAAGATCGAGCCTCTGTTTTGATCTCATATCTGTCACAAATATAAAATGCATGAGTAAAAACTCTTACCTTGGCTTTACACTTAGCATGGTACAGAAAGCAGATGATCAACCCGTCAAATGTGTTGCAGCTATTATAACAGAAATCTGACTGTACTCCATATCTATCATGCATATGTCAAATTAGAGTCAAAGAAAATGAGCACATCTATTAGAAAGCCTGTGCTAGGCTGGTCAGGATGAGTGCATTAAGGGTGTAGGGTATGGTGAAGGTGTTTCGAGGCACTGATGACCTGACTTTGTGTTTTAAGACCATTTGCATGGATGGCATTTCTCCATTTGGATTGCCTTGGTTGGAATACGCACAGAGCCTTCCAGCTTTCCATGAACATTTGAATACCAAATCAAACATTCTCCTCCAGAAGGTCACAGAGCTCAGTGTGGGCTCCCTTTGAGACATCTGGCCTCATGAAACCTGCTGCTGAAGATCCTTGTTTATCACAAAGCAGGTCGTTTCATGGCTCCAACTCTAACTAAAGATTTTTCCAATCCAGCAATGAGCATGGTCTCGTGAAAGATTTACGTTCATCAACAAACCACACGCCACATAGACACTTGACACATGACTCAACCTAAAGGTGAAGTCACTTTACAGATGAATATTTAAAAGATAGATAAGGAAATTAAATGCAAGACATTGTTATACATATAATTAAACAGTAGATGAAATAGGACTTTAACTAAAAGATCTGACTGCTGTGGGTTTGTTGCAAACATTAGACTTAGTGATTAGACTGAGCACACAACAGCATGAAAGAGAGCAATTTAAAACTAGAAGAAGTAAAACAATTACAATATTGTAGCAATAACTAACTCCAAAAAACAGTCAAAACTAAAAAAATGCTTAAATATACATACATGAAATCAAACTCCTGTAAATAAAGTTCTCTCCTCTGTAGGTGTTGACAGCAGGTGTAGTTGTCGCTGTCTCATGTTGCAGTGTGCTTGCTACAACATAACATGTTATGTCGCTATAAGTGGTCATTTATGAATGATCCATGTTGTTGAATTATGTATTAAAATGTAGCAATATGTTGGTTCAATGATGTACACACATTGTGTAGCTAATCTTTTAGCATAGGCTCCATCTATTGGCTGTATATAATATAGATTCTGGGTCTGAAAAGTAAAGCCAATGAGGAAGTGCCTTAAGCCTGCATTCTTTCTAATGGTCACCAGGTGGCGACTCCACAAAAAGAAGTCTGATTGTATATACAGGAAACTTATGAGAAATTTACCCTGCTTCTCACTTGATTTATTACCTCACTAAACAGCTTTTAAGTTAGTTTAAGCTGTTAGATATTATAGCTTAAAACTTTCTTCAACAAAGCATGATGGTCATTTTTTCAAATTATGCCATTTAGAAACAAATAGATGAGAAATCAGGGAATGTTTAGGGTGTGGCTACCGTGGGATTGATCCCTACCATAGCATGTCCTTGGGCTCTCAGTCAGATCCAATCAGCATCCTTCCCAGCTCCACCATCTCATCTGACCACGGATCTATGATGGGTGTGATGACAGTAATGATCCAGGTGATGCTGTATTACATTCTGTGTCCACTCAGTCATTCCAATCAAAAAGGTTGTTCATTATTCAAATAACAAAACTTGGATAATAATCAATTATTGATTGAAAGAAATTGATCTACTTCCAGATGTACCCATTCCGGGGGAAAAAAAACAGGCTTTAAACCTGTTTAAACCTGTTTGCACTTACGTCCCTTCTCACGATAAATTATGAGAAGCATTTAAAGGACATCTCATCTCCAGCATTGAATTAGATCCAGTTTGCTTTCCTGGCTGGTAACAGTGTGGTGGACGTGAAACTCTTTATTCTTGACAGTGGAAGAAAATCAAATCACATGTGTGACTTTTTCTTTCTTTCTTTTATGAGGCAGCCCCATGTTATGAATGAACGACTTGCCTCTTATCATGATGATTTGGGATTTTCTGAGTGACACGATCCAGCAGGTTTTGGTGAATGGGTATATGTCAAACACAAACATCTCAAAAATGGGCTTAGCCAAAGATCGTGTCTCGCCCCCCCGGCCTGCTTTTTATTATGTACACAGACAGCTGCAGGAGTTCTCAGGAGGGCAGTGATCTTGTCAGTTTCTTGGATGATACTGTTTTCTCTTCTTCAGGGATCAGAGTTTTAGCATAGTGGTGCATGACCTACCATCATCAAAAAGTGTGCAAATACTGTCCTTGATTTGTTTCAAAAACTAAGAAATTGTCAGTGATTTTAGACAGAATAATGACAAAGCATTATAGATTGTGAGAATGTTGAATTTGCTGACACGTATAAATAGCTTGGAACAGTGTTGGACTCTCAACTAAGGGCGCTTTCACACCTATACACCTCGTTTGGTTCAGACTTTTCAGATTTTACAGTTTAATCCATACAAAGTTGCAGGTCAAACAAATCAAATAGCTGGACTTTGGTCCAACAAATAGAGGTGGTCTCGGTCCGGATCAAACTGAACCATGGTTCGATTTGTTTACAGTGTGAAAACACTTTTTTGGATGGTTTGGACTTTCAGACCAACTACAGGAGGTAACAACAGGCTACCGTCACTGATAAACAAACAAGAAAAACAAAGAAGAAGAAGGAAGAAGTTAAAAAATGAGCCACATGAGGAGAGGAAGAGATAAAGTATTTAATAGTGATATGGTCTGAAGAAGAAACCAAAAGTCAACTGAAGAAAACAGAAAAATGTGAGGATGACAGAGAGTCGATACGAGATAGATGCGTCAGACGTGCGCCGCTCTGCAAGCCAATCAGTAATCAAGTATAGGGAGATGCAGCCCAGCAGCCCACGTAGATGATGATGACAGCACGTAGGTTTGTCATGAAAAGTTCTGCAGTACACCTGCAAAATTGCAACGTGAAACCAAAACTACACGGATCAAATGTATAAAATGTAACAAAAACCCAAACCTTGGTTCTGACTATGGTTTGGATGTTCAGGTGTGAAAACACCTTAAAGTTTGACGTAAACAGAGTTGGCTCTTAATATACTAAGATGCTAAAATCATTTTGGGTAATTTCATTACCTGTTTGGATTTCCATTTGACTGATAGTCATGTCCAAGTCAACTTGTCATTGTGGTGACACCCTCTGTGTAAACAAGTCCACTGATCTGTGTAAGAAGGCCGAGCCTTGTCTAACTGATTTGATTGGCAAAGTAAACCAAAACAAGAGACATTTTGCATCTTCTTTCTGGACATTTTATTGTTTCAGAATGATGTCATGAATTCTTTCAAATGTCCAAACAAAACCTTTCTTTAGGTTAATTACAGGGAGCTGAGGTTTAATTTGTAATGTGACTTCACACACACACACACACACACACACACACACACACACACACACACACACACACACACACACACACACACACACACACACACACACACACACACACACACACACACACACAGCTGTGAGGAGACTGAGCTGAATGAGGAATGAGAGGTATGATGTTTGTGCAGTTCAGATGATGCCCTGTGACATTGTGACTGAAACAATCCATTCTGACTGATGAGACACCTCCCTGTCTCTGACATGTTATTCTAACCACAGACCACAGCTTGCTTCACCTTGTTTCACACTGGTATTTATTTAATCTGTAATTAACCTGCATTCAACCCACATGATTCAAATTTAACATGATTCCTATTTTAAGGACTTTTGGACTTCTGAACCTAAAATAAAAAATAATATTTCTGTTTTTTTTAATGCTTTTGATTACAGATGCAAACCAAGTCTGATGTCAAGTTAACTCTTTGGAGTTTATTTTAAATAATGACTATTGGTCTGAAGTCAATTCATAGACTATTTACATCTGCAAACAATGTTGGTGGAGGTAAAGCGATCAGCCATGTTTCACCCAAAATATTGCAAAACTTTTTGACAGATTTTGATGAAAGTTTTTAAATCAATAACCGGGCCAATGAAGAGATGATTAGATTTTGAGGCAAATACTGATCAAAATGTAGATCCAGTTTTTTTCCCTTCTGTTAGCATCTTGAGATGGGATTTATCAGTAAATAAGAAGCTATAGGTGTTATAGCTGTTCATTCAAACTGTACCATTACACACACACACACACACACACACACACACACACACACACACACACACACACACACACACACACACACACACACACACTGTGCAAGAGTATTAATTTATACATACTAATAAATATTTTGCTGTTGTGTATTACATAATCATGTGCTACCGTACAAAAATGTCAGCTGGAACTGGCTCCAACTCACCACAAAGGTTAAGAATGGATGAATCGATTTATTTTATAATATTATTGTGACCAGCACTTTAGTGAAATAAAACATAAAATGAGACAAAAGAAGGTAAGAAACTGTTGGTGTTTGGTTCCTTGGTTGGTTCTTCCGACCGACCAGAACTGTCTGCAGTGATCATGTTGTGTTGGACTGAGTTACACCGGAGGCACTAGATGATGCATGGTAACCATCTGAAAAAACAGCATCAAAACAAAATGATCCCGTCAGTAGAAATATGACAAATGTCAGAGTCTGCAGCCATGTTAGTGGCTGGGTGAGGACACTGACATATTTGATTAGCAGGATAGCAGGCTCTGATGATATTAGCATGCTGGTGACTATGCTGCAGTCACACAATGTTGGCAGAACAAGCACCTGTTATGTCCAAGAGTCCTGCTAACTTTGTTACCACACCAGATAAATAACCTAAACTAAGGCTACGTTCGCCCCACCAGGCTGAAGTGACTCAATTCTGATTTTTTTTTTGTGTCTTAATTTGACACAAATCTGAATTTTGTTTCAGGGCTGTGTGAACACAAAAATCCAATCTTTTCAAATTAGATTTGAGTCTACATCTTATGTGATCCTATATCAACTGAACCACCTGAGAGGAGATAGGACAACCAATACAGCAATGATGAAGTGTTTGCCATCTTACTAGCTTGTCCATTTCAGATTGAGAACCAAGAGTTGTCTCACAAATATGTTTTTTGTTCTTGATGACGCAGATGAATTGTGCAGAAACATATCGATGTGTGCATGCCGTCCGTTTTGAAGGACAGATGCGTTCATATTAGAGGTGGATACAGGCCACTGTAATGATGAATATGAACCAAATCTGATCTGAGCAAAAAATCACATGAACAGTGAGGCTTGTGATGTGAACAGAGACAATATTCTTTGATTTGGTTGCTTTCTGTTGTGGTTTGTTTACAAGGGAAACAAGACATTAGCTTAAGTAGTGGTAATGATTGATTATGCCAATACTGGTGGCTTTGAGACCATTTTTGAAATGGTGTGTTAAACAGCATAGCCGTTAGCAATATCCAATATCTCTAATGTCCTGTTACAACTCAGATGTTGATGTGCACTTTACATTACACATAAAGACAAACTAGAGGAGTGTCTGTACCAAAATGTTGTACCAATCAATCTAGTAAATATTGAGATATTTCACTAGACAACTTTGACCTGCTTACTAGCATAAAGTAAAAGTCTGGGGATCACTAACGTCATTAGGATTCATCCTCTAGGAAGCATGAATGTCAATCTGTCAAATAGTTTAGATATTTTGATCTCAACCAAAGTGGTGGACCAACCAATCATTTGACATAAAGCTAATATCATATCTGATTAAACTATATAAATTAAAGATTTTCATTCTTTCTTACCTCTTCCTCTTCTCCAGTTCCGCAAAAAGCC
Source organism: Chaunax sp. Z400 (assembly GCA_037577475.1). Classification (NCBI taxonomy): domain Eukaryota; kingdom Metazoa; phylum Chordata; class Actinopteri; order Lophiiformes; family Chaunacidae; genus Chaunax; species Chaunax sp. Z400. The sequence goes on along the minus strand of CM075202.1, from coordinate 18,091,352 downwards.
AAATCCACTCGATGATGAGTTTGAAGCACTGGTGGACTAAAACAAGAATGAAAGCAAAAAACATGAATCAGAATAATATTTGAATCTGCTTACAATAAAAGTCATGATTAAGAAAACTGCCCTTACCCTTGTCCAACCTCTGGAAGTCAGTGACGATATTGATAGTTCTGACCGCACCTGAAATGTTAACGCTCAGAAATCAGCACACAGCTATGAAAGTTGTTGTGTCAGTGAAAACATGTTATTACAGGCTTGAAATGTAAGATTGTATGTAATTCAAAGAGATGGATTCATAACGTCATCACTACCAAAAATGTACTTTCACTGCAGAAGATTACTGATGCACAGCTAGCGACAAGACCTAATGTTCTAACAGCGAAATAGTAATATTACAGCAAAGTGTAATACCTTTCAGTTTCTCATTAGAACACTATTTTTCTGTTTCTATTCATAAAGGTAGACATGAATAAAAAGGTTGAAGTTTGACTTGAGTAGGACTCATGTGGCAGTATTAGAAATGATTTTGTAAATAAATAAACATATTATCATTATTAAACATTAACAATACAATTTTAAATAGAGAACATGTTCCACTTCAGAGTGGATTTTACCTTTAAAATTGCAACTGAAATAGATGAGAACAGTGAAACATACACACCTTTTGGTCTAACAGCGTTCCGAACAGCAATATGAAGAAACCCTTGAAAGAACACACACATAGCATCAGCTAAGAGGGCTTCAATTACAAAAAGAAAACTCACTATTATCATATAATTTTTGTACAGTTTTAAAAATAACATAAAAAGAATCATTGTGATAACATGCAGAGTATACACCATTTTTGTACCTGCAGTGAATTGAAGAATGCAAACGCAATATGAATTCCTCTGTTGAATGGGCTGATCATTGTTCCAACTCCCAGACTCCAAGTGAGTCCAAAAAAGGGTGTGAGGAAAGCCAACGTCCGAGCAATAACCACTAGAACGTGCCTCTCGGCTGCTTGTGCAGCATTTCCCACTGCCCTCCTCCTCAACATTTTGTACATCACCACCAACAGGATTATGATGTTTATTACAACTATTGTCAGTGCAGGGACCACGAATGCCAGCAGAGCTTTAGACTCCTCCCAGTTGAGCCAGCAGACCCCATTTCTTCGGGTGTATTGTTCTTTGGGTGCAGTCACAGCTACCGTTATGGTGGCGATTAGGAGAGGAGTGCCGTAGCCCAGACAGAATCCAATAGCCAGCATCGCTCTTTTAGACAAACCCCCGTCGAAGACATTGACTGTGCGGTAGAACAACAGCAGAGCTGAGGCTAACATCCAGAAGAATAGGGCTAGGTAGAAAAAATGGATAAAAAAGGTTGCTGAAGAGCATGCTGCTAAGTTCTGGCTCTCTGCATCTGAAATGGCTGCCGCGATAATAAACCAAATATTTGCAATCAGGAGCGATAGAGCGATATTAACAATGGAGACATGACGCAAGTATGATGTGTTGTTCTTTCTGATTTTTCTCCATACGATAGCTTCGATAATGAGGCATATGACCAAAGAACCCATGGATATGGCAACTCCAATATAGGATATAATATCCAATGCAAGGTCATCTAAACCGAACGGGGACATTAGGATAGAGAACGAGGTCAGGTGGTTGCAGCTGCAGGTGACGGTTTGGTTGACAAAGGACACCAACTCACATCCCTCGCTGTCCCATCCGCCCAGATCATCAAAGAGGCTGAAGTTCCAGAAAACACACTGAGGGCTCCTCAGAATATCATTTAACACCTCAAATGTGAACGAAATGTTGGTGATGTTTCCACTGGACTGGACAAGCGCGACTCTCCCGTTGATGAGATTGAAGGTTGAACTGTTTTCGTCTCTTGGAGGGAGGACGTTATCCATCGACCTAAACGTGATCACAGTGAGTGACTTCTCTTCGTCATCAGACTCTGGTATGTCTATCTCCACCGAGGAATTAAAGTCACCATTGAACGTGTCTGTGAATGCAGTTTTGTTCAGGAGGATATTAGGCGTGACAATTTCAAACAAGTCACTGCTAAGTCTTCTTGTTATTGTCTCAAGAGACAGCAGTATGCTTGAGCTGACACTGTTAGTGTTGGGAATGGCAATTGTCGTGAAAGAGACGTTTCTGGTGTCATTGGCGTTAAGAAAGTCCCATGAGTTCTTCATCTGATCGATGGTAAGGATCCCAACAATAAATAGAATATCCTAAATCGAAAGGAAAGAGGATATTAGATCGAGTGAAATATATTGTTTAGTACACATGTAAACCTCATCAGAGTAATTGACACACCTCCATTGAAGAATTATTTATTGTGATAAATAGTGTTGATGACGCGTTGGCTACGTTGTGGAGTATCTCAACATTGGCAGTGATGGTTGCAGGAGAATCAGCCACTTCATCAGTGAGGTTCAAAGTGACTTCTCTGAGTTCTTCCAATAATATCGGTAATGTGACGTTATTCAGGTTCTGTGGGATTTAAAAGAAGAAAAAAAAAAGCATTAGCATCTAAATGATCATCTTAAAGTTACAATGTGGAGGATTTTTATTCACATAAAGCATGTTAGATGCTGTTCTCATAGCAGGAGTGTTTTGTTTGTTTTTATCCATGCATACATTCATACACAGACTGCCATACATGGTGCCAACCTGCTCTTCAGGTGAAACATCTCATTACTGTAGCGCTACACAATGTTTCTACACAATAGACCATTCACACACACTCACTGAAGTGTGGAAGCTCTTTGTGTGATAGCAGTCATTATATTACAAACCTTTCTTGAAATAATGGCTTCTTATGGTTATCTGTCTCAAAATATTTATATAGTAGCTCCAAATACTGAGAGACTTTCATAAAGATATGAGGATTATTTTTCTTTGAGAAATGTGGAGATACTGAAACAATGACGTCATTATTATTAGTCATTATTATTGGTCATTATTATTAGTCATTATTATTGGTCATTATTATTAGTCATTATTATGTTTTCACCAGTGTCTGTTTGTGTGATGAAACCTTTTTTTTTCTTATTTAAAAAAAACCTGTTGCCTTGGTGGAGGTTTGTGCTCGACTCAATGCCCTTCTAGTTTTGAAATAACTTTGTCATGATTTTGAGATGGTGGCTCATTATTTTGACAAGATTTCTCATTATACTGAGTTACAGGATCTTTCTTGGGAGGTTTAGGATGTTTGAAGCAGGGATTGAACTAACGACCTTCTGATTAGTGGACGCTCTGTTCTACCTTCTGAGCCACAATGCAGAAATGTGAAGGAATCATTCCAGGAAAAAAGTTAACCTACATAAAAAACATACCCAGTCCCAAAACGCAAACATTCATCACCCAGAATATGAATATTAGAGTGGACTTGAATCAATTCACATGATCAGATTTAAATGAATATCTTAGCTAAAATAATAATGATCAAAATCTAATCCTTTCTTTACTCCATTGGGTTTTGTCCACATCAGCCTAATAAAATGCAGTGTCCTACTTTAGGCTGCACCGCCCATAACTATTCACATTCAAATGAAAATGATCACTGATGACAGGCTTCAGAGCCTCTGTACTGGGCTGCACCACTATAAATCACAACAAAGGATCTCTGGTCATTTTTCAGCTTCTCCACTATTTGAATCAGGTTACGTGTGAAAAATAAGTTGTGTTGAATTCAGGTACAACTTTCCTTTTAATGTGAAACATATTTTACTGCTATGTGTTTTTTTTATTTTTACCATGTATTCTAGGAATCATTTGTACAAAATGACTATTTCCAGAGGAATTCATTTGTATTTAATCTCATCTGTAGGTTGTAGCTTGTTGTAGGTTGTACAGAGAGCAGAAGTGTCAGTTTAAGCAAGTACCTTTAGACAGACTTGGTATCAACAGATACTCAATGGCCAAAAAAACATGATTAGGCCATCCCTAATTAAAACATTTACTCTGAATATGTGTCAGTATCCTTTAGCTGCATTCAAACTTTGACAAAGCATGATGATAGACCATTATCTGTTTCCCAGAAACATAATCAAAGTGACAATGAGTGGCACAATTAAAAGATAATAAATATACTCTGATCAACCCATGTTAATTTCAGGCTTACAATAAAAAGTTACAGTTAGCCCAGTTCCAGTTTAAGCATGACCCACTTGTGACCCACTTGTGCCACACCTAGTCCCTGTACTGGTACAGATAATTATGTACTCACCCACTCCTAGTACACATCAGCGCTTTAGTAAGTACTGGGGTGTGTCTTTAAATACAGAATGGAATGCCAACCGGCTGCCTATTGTGCCTCTGACTTCTGAGGAGGCGCTCTGCAGTATTGGAGGCTAGACACCAAGACTACGACGCCTTGTCAAAATGACTGCACCCAGTCAAAAAAAGCACATCCAGGGGTTCAAAAATGCCTTGAACTGTTGTTACAGCCTGTTGTTTCAGTTTTTTTATTTGCCCCACACTTTTGCAAAAACAAACATTTGTCTGTGAGACATTAAGCTGAGGTGACTAACATTTCTGTTGGGTGAGATCAAACAGGCTTGATCCCAGAGGGTCCGCCATCCGTGTGTGTTCTGGTAATTTGATTTTAGCTTCAAAAGAAGATATCAAAAAATGAATAACAAGTGGTTATTTGATTTTTTTGTGGCCAAAAAGGAGGGAGTGAAATTTTGAAAAACTATTTTTCATTTAATTTTCTGTTTTGAATAAGAAAAAAATAAAATCACTGGAGAAGACCACATCCGGTCTCTTTTTCTGAGACCGGATGTGGTCATCAGGCTACAAAATAAGAGTGCCAAATACTAATGGAGGAGAGCTGCTTTAGCCCAGGCAAAAATGTCTTTGGAACCCTACTCTGATATGATTTTAGACAAAACAAAGGCTGCCATCTGCAGAAATTTCTGCACGCATATCACTTGAAAGTGGTAAAAACACTAAAAACAAAATGACCAAAAGATACACAGATCCCAGAGAGGGGAGTGAAACTGCTTTTCAACCTGTCCTTAGGATTGTCTTACTAAAAAAATAAAAGCTATAACAGATTTATAATGACGTGGAATATTACCCCAATAAATCTAAAGTGGCATTCAGTGCATACCACCAGCAAGGCCAACCAATCCTGCTCCTCCTGTTTGAGGTTATTCTACTACATTCACCTTAGAAAAAAACTGAATGTCCTATTTTAACCTTTATTTCTGGAGTGGTAATACTGTATTTGCTTTCCTTAAGTAAAAGATCTGAGTACTTTTTACCTCAGCCAAGGAGGTTATGTGATCGGTTCGGTCTGTTTGTTTGTTTGTCTGTTTGTTAGCAGGATTACACAAAAACTAAAAACAGATTTGCACGAAATTTTCACCAAAGATAGAAATTCTCATATCCTAGAAGTGAGTAAATTTTGGTAATGATCCGGATCAGGATCTAGATCTGGGAATTTTTTTAAAGGGCCTTGGCGGAGGTTTGCGCTCTCCGTGCGCTCTTGTTCTGCAAGTGTCAATGCCATTCTTATGGTCAGAGTAGGCCTCATGTCACTAAATCCACCTCACTCAATGCCAATGCCATTATTTGGTGTCAGAAATGGAGAACAAGGTCACCTTAGACTGCTCAAGCAGCTCCTGAATCGGAAGTAACACGCAGTGGTCAAATTGAATTTCCCATATGCCATTTTCCCTACAAATTGCTGTCCTTTGCCCCACACTGTTTGGCGCGCAGGGACCTACAGCCACGTCGTCCGTAAGTCCATCACCAAATTCAGGATTATCGAAACATACAAAATCTGGACAGAAAGAAAACATTTGTATAGATAACAGTTAATTACAACAAAAGAATTCTCAACCTGACTTGTATAAAATGCTCTAATAATTGGATCAATACTTACCCTCTTGCAATAATATCAGAGTTATTTCTTGGGAAAAACGCTGCGGAAATTGTTTCTCTTGGCAAGTAATCTTCGTGATGTTACAATTACTGATTGGAAACATATGGGTGATATTCCTCCCTGTACCTAAACAGACACAATAGAACACATAACCTGACTTGGACAAAGAAAACCAACATGGAGTCATTAATATACGTATCTATGGATATATGTATGTATCAATGTATGCATACAAATTGTCTCAAATAGTTGTTTAACACAGAGATTAATATGTAACTAATTTCCTAATAGCTGGTTCTTTGTTATGCTTTAGTTTCAGGTTTACCTGCAGCAGGTATGTCTTTAAACTCCACCTCATAGGGGCTGTTGACATAGCAATTCAGTTGTACGTTCTTCGGAGCCTCACAATTAACCTTTATTCTGACTGGTGACACAATGATCAAGGGTGTCGGTCTGGGTTTTAATTCCCTGTCGGTCGTCTGTCTCAGGGTGATATTGCCGTCTCTCAGCCTGCATTCATAACGTCCTGAAATTAAAGGTGATCATCATTGACCATAAAAATCAATGACAAGTCAGTGTTGCCAAACAAGTATGGGGTATGACACCACCATCAGGTTATAAGGGGCAACAATGAATCAGCATTTAGGTTGTGATAAAGTGGGAGAAACATTCTTCTACTTCCAAATATTTTGTTCTGTAGTCTACTAAGTTGGGAGAATTGAATATGCATGGATACCATCGAAGATCAACTGAAATTAAACTATTTTTATTCATAGATCTTTGCTGCTACAGGATACAAATCTGCTCTGTAAATAGATTGCCCTGTTCTTTTGAGTCAAAAAAAGAAAAAAGGAGAAAAATGTATAGCTTTTGAATTGATAATGGTGACCTAATTTTTAGTGGGGCTGTGAGACAAAGTATTATTAAACTAGAAAATTTGAGTCCAAGAGCACAGATGTCCCATAGACCATAATCTCTACCATAGCAGAATAATAGCAAAATGACATAAAAATGTACGAAAGCGTCATGCATTCACTTGAGGAAAAAAACAACTTAACGGGATAATTATCTCCTTAATTCAGAAAAACAAAGTTTTTATTAAAAAAAAGTGATCTGTTTTTCAGAATTAATGAAGTTATGGTCCGATTATTTCAGAAAAACAGGAGAATCTTTTCTTTGTCTCATCTTTATTTAGTTGATGTGTTTTTTTGTTTGTTTTTTAAACACTGGATAAGGAGTCAGAATTTGTACGGTAAAATAAAAAACAGGACCTCTTTTAAGGTCATCACTTCGAACTGAATGGTGGGGAGTTTCAGGTATCAGCCCTCCTGTCAGAAAGTCATCAAGGTCACATGTTTACAGTGTTTACACATGTTCACCCACTCAGCTCTTTTGTTGTGCCTTTGTAAGACACACTCCTAAGAGAACAATGTCCACATTCTGGACAGAGAGGACAGATGGTTTGAAATAGGAGTAAAGGAAGCCATCTATGTCAGTCTGGAACCACCATCTTTAAACAGGGGTGGGGGTCTACGCCACCACCTCTAAGCCACACACAATGCAGTCTTAAGGCCCGTTTAGGCTCTATGTTAAAGACGGATATGGACTTCCATATGTATACTGCTTCCGGAGCAATACCACCGGAAATGGTTGAGAGCAGTGTAGCTACGATTTAAGCAAAGCACGACAAATGGGTACGAAAACAACGAAGAAGAAACAAAGTGAAGTGAAAAAGTGAAAAAACTCTCCATCCTCAAGTCTTGATGTACCTAAAGGCCTCACAGACCACCGCCGGCACAGAGTATATTGTTTGTGTGTTTTTAGGTTGCAGTGTTTTTATATTGATTTCATCAGTTGTTTTATCTAATTGTTTTTATTCGCATGGTGGGATTATTTGCATGCAGTGGTGTGTTTTTCAACTGCCCCTGAAGGCCACAGAGACTGAACAATCCCAGGCTGCAATCAGCGAACGAGCAACAGGTGTGTGTGTGTGCAGGTAAACTGAAGTAGGTAGCAGGAGGCTAAAAGTTAAAAGCAGAAGGGAGCAGAAGGAGAGAGCCACAGTTTGGAGACCACATGGAGCCAGCCAGGACACCCCAGACGATGAGAAGCCAGTGAAGCCTGAAACACAGCAGCCCACACCCTGTTTGGCGAGAATACTCCAGTCTGGGTCGGTAGTCAGTCTACCACCCAGGAAAACCATGAGTATGTTCTATCTTGTTTGTGGCGGGTAGGCCTACTGGAGGGCTGGCCTCAGGGCCAGGAATGACTATTTGGGGCTGTTGCGTCTAGACGATGCTGATTGCAGTCTGAGTCTGCTTCCCCAGTATGGCAAGTTAAGTTTGACTATCCAGAATTAACATTACAGATATCTATAACGTCATTCTGCCTTGTCAAAATGGCGCATAACCAAGGGATATACTTGAAAAGCAAGATTGTCCCACCTCCCACTCGCCGTAGCCTCTGACATATTTATAGATCACTCAAATGTCATTTGGCTGAAACTGGAATTACTGCTAGTCGTAATTCATTTGTGGATATCCACAATTCACACTGTGAATACTATCCAAAAAGGGATTGTAGATATCTGCATTGAGAAACCATGTACACATGAATGGCAAATGTAGTTGGAAGCTTACTAGTCAAAATGACATTAACAGACAATGACAGATGTCTAATAAGAGTTTAAACGATGTGAAATGATATGCAGATATCAGTAACGAATAATCGGTCTAGTTGATAAATGTTAAGGGCTTGCCAAAACCCCGGAGCAGAGGAGGAAGAGCTGCGGGATGAAGGGAGATGAAAGCTGCTGCAGAGGAGAGAGGAATGGGCCTCTGAGGACGCTGCTGCACTGCCGTATGTGTGGACTTGAACCCAACGGGGTACAGCAAAAGACTTCCCGGGGGGTAATTTTATATTGGAGACTCTGGGGACTTTCAGGTATCTTTTGTTTTTTCTTATTATAGTTTTATTGTAATAAATCCTCTTTCAAATTGATTTTGCCGTAGTCTTAACTCTGCTCACTCCTGATTTTAAAAAGAACCTATTAAGCCTTTTTATGAAGTCCTAAGGCTCCGACAGTAATCCCTAGGTGGTGTTGTCAGCATTTTAAATCCCTTTTAAATTAATATTTAGTTTGGTATTTTTGAAGAAATCAAGCTGTAAGTTACTGAATTGGCAGCCGGCCACACATCCTCACATATCACATCCTCACATATCACATCCTCACATATCACATCCTCACATATCACATCCTCACATATCACATCCTCACATATCACATCCTCACATATCACATCCTCACATATCACATCCTCCTCTAACCATTGCCATATCTGTTGTTGAAGCTTTTGAAACTTCACTGTGTCGATGTAAAGGACTATGGAGGAATGTAGGTGTTGGCCGATAAACCATAGATGGACGTATCCATTTACACACGCATTAGGAGCATAAATGGGCCGTTAGCATCTCTCCCCAGACATTTTCACCACCATTCACTCTTTGAATCATGTGACGCTAATGACTCACATGAGGTCAGGTAGGTAAACAAACCACTTGTGACCTCAATGACTCTCAACAACCCACAATAGTGCTGGGTGGGTCAATGGCAGAAATACGACCGCAACAACTTTAAAGGTGTCAAGGACTTTGTAGGAGGTTAATTACCTTCAACTCCAGATCAGTCAGAACTGAAGGAGCCTCTTGGATGAGAGGTGAAACATCATCAAACTTTAACAGTTGCAACCATCCAAGTAAAATGTGTCATCTGTACACGTGATGAAGGAAAATCATCAGTGGGTGAAGTTTATTCATTCAAATTATTTTAAAAACTCTCTAAGTAGTTCTCTTACTCTTGTGATCAGAATCATTGATCTGAAACTCAAGAGGTGGATTTTATGGTATTGATTTTGAATTGTAAGAGCTCTCCATTCGTGCAGGTCAGAGCACAAGCAGAGAAGTTCTGGACAGCACTGGCATGGTCATTGTCCATGATTCCCAAACGTGAGACAGAAATAAAAACTGTTTGTTGACTTCACCATGCAGACTCTCCATCTTACCATTGTCAAAGATAGAATAGTTTATCACAGTTAACGTTGCTTCTTCCGATGTATGTGAAAAGATGTGCTCAGCATCTGGGAGTATTAACTCATTGTTAAGTCTCCACTCTGAGGTCCAGTTGGAACTAAAAATCTCTGGAGGAGGTCCACATGTGATCATCACATTTCCCCCCAAAAATACTTCAGGTTGCCCAATCACTAAGGTTGATCCACCTGTGAAAAAGAGACGCAAAGGTCAGTTATTATACAATCATCTGTAAAAATGATAACATATTCTTATGACGAACAATGCTTATGTGATTTTTTTTCTAAATCACAAAGTTTTGTCTCTTGAAATATTGTCTTACCTTCAATTATCATCGGGTATGTTCTTGACAGCTCACTTAATATCCCATTTTCTACTGCTTGAATTTCCCGATCTTGAAAAGTGGTTGCTCTTATAGTATAGGAAACAACAGTGCTTCCGCTCCTGTAGTACAGATTTGAATCCAATTAAAAATCACAAGCACGTATAGGCAGGCTATTGTTGTCCATTTAGGACCATGTTGTATCTCCTCTGGAAACTTTGTCAACCACCATTAACCTCCTACATCAAGGTCTGGTATGGATCGTTCTTTTGATCTGATAGATCTTAATCAACTGGCACCCATTTTACTCTGATGTCACACTTAAGGTGGTGAGCTCAGATGTCATACTGCTGTGTTGCCGTTTACAAGCCATATAAGCATATTTGAATGTGACAAATTGATATCATTTCACAACTAATAAGCAACTCAATGTATGCTCCCATTAATGGCAGCTTTTCAGAAACTTTATCATATCCACACTGTGTAATCTCCTTCAATGCAATGTCTACCAAAGTGCAATATTCCTATAGATACTGCACCACTATTCCACTGTTGGTAAACAGACATTTTAGTCATTTAATGTTTTAAACATTTAACTCTGACTGTTAGTGGTCACTTTTACTGGATGCCTTGACCCTGGGTATGTGAAGTATTTTGTTCTCATGTATCATATATTTTTGTATCTTATAGTGTATGGTGTTGGTATTTTAAGTTTTATACTGTATTCTCCTCCAATAGACACCTATAGGCTTGCTCCAAACTGCATTTCATTATTCTTGTACAGTGACAATTAATCCATCTCACTGTTTATTGAGTTCACAGCTGTTCTGGCTCTGTGAAACTGTAGTGTTGCACTAACATTCTGATGCTAAGTACCATTGTCATGATTCAGCATTGTAATATTTACTAATTAGCGCTAAATACAATGTCCAACTTGTTTGTTGGTGGTCCGATTAAGGGAAGGTGCAAGGATCAACACGGTTAATAGGATTTGTCCACTGGGGACCCTCCCATAAGTCTTTACAACATATTCTGTGAATCCATCCAACAGTTGTTGGAATATTTCAGCCTTGAGCAAAGTCGTTGTCCAATCAGCATTGTTGATTATAGAGCCATGCTGCTAGCGTCGTTAAATCCAATGTTAATAAGTTTGATTTCCAATATCTACACTCTCAAAATGTAATGAACTACATCTTTGCTACCACTCTTTTATGTGAATGTTATATTTATGTATCAAATTTGAAACTGTAATAATGGTACAATGGTACTATGATAATGTCATTTGGTGCAAATCAAAACAAACAGAAGTTTGTCATCTTCAAAACTAATTGAAGAAGGAGAGTAAAAAATTTTTTTTAAAAAGCTTTGTGACTTACCGGAACTCAGTTATCTCTACACTTTGTAGTGATGAGATGTGCGATCGGCATTGTCCTAGAATCTGTTCAAAGAAGTGAGAGTCTGCTTGATATTGATTCTCCAATTACATTAGGATCAAATATCACCCAGAATTTGCTGCATCAACATTGTGACAAAAGTGAATGACACATCAAGACTTACAACTTCATTTGTCGTTTGGTAAACTTCATTTTCTTGGTTATTGAATGAAGGATCAAAAGGTATGTCCAGGATAAATGACAAATTCCTCACTACAACAGAGACAGTTCTTATCACAGAGGAGCACTTTCATGAGAGACAAACTTTATTGATACATTGATTGTACAATACCGTCTGGCGTTGGCGATGTTGTCGTTGATGTTGTCGTTGGTGTTGTCGTTGGTGTTGTCGTTGATGTTGTCGTTGATGTTGTCGTTGATGTTGTCGTTGGTGTTGCCGTTGGTGTTGCCGTTGGTGTTGCCGTTGGTGTTGCCGTTGGTGTTGATGTTGCTGTAAAAAAAAAAAAGAACAGGAAAAATCTCCAACACTTGGTATCAATAAATGTTCTTTTAGATAAAGTTTGTTTTCCAGCAAATGTCTTCAACAACCAAAGGCTCCGTTCAACTTTATCCATGCAAAGAAAAGCAAAGTTTGTCCCATACCTGGAGTTGAGGTTGGACACTGAGTGACAGCTGTGGAGCAACATTGAAGATGAAATTATACCATATACAGTACTTCATATTTCATCTTAGAAAAACAAAATAGATTATAATCTCTACCACGTTATATGTGACTGTATATTTAACAGATAAGTAAATGTAACCAAAAGCCATGTTTATGTCAACAAATGTAGGATAGTCAGGCAGATATGGTTGATATTTAAACATTACCTTTTAGTCAATAGCTCTTATATTAAAACCACTACAAAACAGCAATGCTCACATGTGTTTGGTTCACATAAGGGTCCATCAGAAGGAAGTCCATTTATGCAGTCACATATTTCTCCACTGACATTGTTGCATGCACCGTAGATGTTACACTTGTCACATGACCACAAAAACGACTCCTCACATTGACACTGCAGTCGTCTATCGGAGTTTGGATAGCAACCTTTCAAAGAAATGCCAAACATCTTCCAGCCATAGTATGCAAATCGTTCTATGTTTGATTAAACACCATGAAATCAGACAAAGAAATCACAAAAGAAATCAAATAAACAAGCAAAAGTTCTTACCTGTGGTGAAATTTAGGTCTTCTACGGTTGTAGAGTTAGTGATGTAGAAGGGGAAATGCAAACCTGCCAAAATTTCCCTGAATTGATCAGCGAAATCTGGTGGTGCATTGGGCTTGTCAAGAAACAGCTCAATCTCCACTGTGGAGGAGAACAGGAGAATATCATCACAGTGGTCATCATCAACGTCATATAGAACAACTCACAATAACACTTCTCACTATGAGCAGCCATGAAATACATGACGTTTGTAGGCAAATATATGGATTTTCAAACCATTAAAATGGCTCTAGAATTCTAACATACTATAAGGACTAAGCATTTTGATTATTTTACAGTAGTGGTTCAAAAATTTTAGAAACACAAAGACCTTTATTCTCTACATTGAATTTATCTATAAATCATTTCATTATAATATTTTATTGTGTTTTAAATTTCTGTTTTATGTTAATATTTTCTACTTCAGCTTAAGAATCTAACCTGTTCTTTATCCAAGCAAAGTAAAACTGAATTGTTTTTAATACCAACAGTTGTTTATCTTTTCAATCAGGACATTTCAATAAATGCTGGCATCATGTCTCATCATGATATGAAAAGTATTTAACAACTAAAGAGTCTGTTATGCAAAGCAAAAAAATACAATTTTCTTATTAAGGTGCTTTCTCTGGTAGAGATTTCTTCTGTTTGAATACAACAGATTCTTTTCTTCTGGCTTTTAGTGAAAGAACTATCAACACAAGGAAGCACTTGCTGCCCTGTTACATGTGGCTGGGGGTTCTAGGAGAGTAAAAACTAGTTTGGCCAGCACTTGTGGTAATTTCTCATTAAAAAAAATTAAAAAGCATAATATGGCTACAAACAGGGCATCCACCACAGTCTACTGGCTATAGGAGACAAGTGCCCTAAAATGCAAAACTGATAAGACTCCAAACATTTATCCTCAAATGTTCAGGATTTATGGTCATCCACATTGTGATGGGTCTGCAAACAGTATCCAGAACAACAGAACTAATGGATACAAGCAACAGTTCAATCTTCAGCTGACCTACTAAAGCAGGAAATAGTCAATTAGGAAGAGTAGTTGTTTAACTGATTAAATTTAATGGATTTTTTAAATATAGTTTCTGGTTTTCCAATAGACGAGAGACAATAACATAACAATCCACTAGATACACACATTAAATCAAGGAAGGAAAGCCTGGTGCTCCCATGGAGGGCACAGAGCATATACCAAGCACCCAGCGCCTTCAGGGAGCACCACACCGGGAGTAAGGGGTGAGGGGGGGTTTAAATGGTACAGATTAACATTAGGGATGATGGTATCGAGACAGCTTCCCAGACACTACTAATCAACTAAACCAACACATCAGTCCAACGTCATCACTCCTTCACATCAGCTCAGGACCAGCTACAAATGTATTACTGTGTGAGCAACGACAGCTACAGCTCGGTAAAATATCTTATCGACTGATTCTGTATTTTGTATGTAAAATATGAATCTGCGAGTAACGATGTAGAGGAGTAAAAAGTAGCTCTAAAATTTAGTGGATTCTCTGCTACAGTCAATGTATGTAAATAGAAATATTAGCTTAGTCGTGCACTGATTGACCTCGTCTCCTGTGGTTGTGCTGGTCCTACCTGTCTGAAGACACAGTCCAGTCAAGTTTGGCTGGCAGAACAGACCAGTATCTTGAGGCGCAAAAATGCATCCACATGTGTCACCAATGATGCCATCACAGGATCCATAGATAATGCATTTTTCCTTTGACCAAGCATAGCCCTGCTCACATCTACACTGGTGTCCATCCTTATTTGGTGAACACACTACGTGAGGAGACAGCAGCACATAAGATCAGCATCATTCAATGACATTTTTACCAGAATGGTTCAAATAGATGCAGCAAAACAACCCGGAAGTGTGTTAATATTACCTGTTGTAAGGTCTATGCTGGTAAGTTCAACAATGTTGTCGATGGATAAAGGAAAACTGAGATTCCTCAAACGTGTTTTGAGAAGCTCCAGGTCATCAAGATGAATAAAAACTTCGAGTTCATAATCAGAGGAGTTTATTGTAGCTGTGAAGACATGAAACAGACACAGTTAAATAACAAGGACAGATTCAGCAGTCAATCATTATGTTCCTCAAATCGGTTCTTTGTTCTAATGCACACAGATATGTCACCAGCGCAGAGGATCACTGATACTGATACAATCTGTTAACACTATCAAAATGTGACTCACCTGTTCTTTTCTCCCTGTCATGAATGTGTGATGGTTTTTCACCCTTCAGTTCCTGCAAAAATCAATTTCCGTCTGGTTATATTCAGATGTTTAGCTCTGTAGCCCAATCATACTTTAAAGTATATATACCACATTGAGTGTTATTAACTCGCTAAGAGTAGGAAGAGGTTATGTGAAATGTTTGTTTGTCTGTTGTCAACAGATTTTGATGAGATTTTGCGTAGGGATGGAACTTGGATCGAGTCAGAGTAAACATTTTGAGGAGGATCCAGGTTATGGATGCAGATTCTGGATCACTTTTTGACTTAGAAAACAGCCAACTCAAACTCCTGGAATTCTGTAAAGGACGGGGTTTTCATTTCTCAACAAGTAGACAGACTTGTTCTGGACTACATTGGACTGGTACAGTACTATACTGTGACTGTTTTGCTGGGGCTTTAGTTCTGACTCTTGGACCAAAAACACACAGGAGAAATCTGCCTCTAAACCGAAGATGTGTTGGAACTTGAAATGTGTGTTAAAAGCTACAGGCTGTTTGTTTGTTTTGTTTTTTTGTCTCTGTGCAAATACAAATCAGAATGACTCACTCATGATTTAATCAATGTTTACTTACTAAAATATATGAGCTGAATATTTTTACTTTGAGCTGACTAGGCACAACCTTAGTTTATATGTCCTTAACATTGTTCTTAAAATGTGTCCCTGTGTTGGTTCTTAGGATCATATTGGTACTTGATATCTTGTGGACTGGTTTATTCTGGTGGACTCTCACACAAACATCAGTTTAGTTTAACTTTATTCTCCTGAGTGGTATTTTTTAATGCAGACAGAACCTGGTCAAGTTTGTTTTTGATCTGCTGTTGGTTCAATAGTTACTGTTAGATAAACTTAACTGCACCTCTTTTTCCCCACTTTCTGCATAATAAAAAAATGCATATAGAGCTGAATTACACTTGTAAACAGATCTAATTTGAGTTGTCCTGCTATATGGCACATTGTTAACGGGTAAATACTCCTTTTGATACTCTTATCTGTGATTCCATGTAGTATGCAGTAATTCTTTTAGTTTGGGAGGTGGCAACTGGTAACGTCTGGGAGCTAAGGATGGATGAGGAGAAGAAAGAATCGCTCAGAGCAGCTCATTATTAAGAAACGAACGTTCATTTAAATCAGTGTGAACTGAACTTTCTGTGATCTTGCAACATTTGAACAGTGGCAGTGATTCATATCTGTTTTGTTTTGACTGGCATCTATTTCCCCATTGTTCAGGTTTTAGTGACAGTGGTGTTGGTGAGGTAAGAGCTCTCTTAAGGCAGTATTATTCTTACCTTAAAGACTTTCAGAGACTGGTTGTTTTGCTGGTTCATCAGACTGTAGAATATAACCAGAACTACAACCATGCATCCCAATGCCCTTGGTAATCCCATCCCAACTAGAGAGAGAATACAAGAAGCACAACAGCTTATCATTACTTAATTGGTCAGAAGAAATGATTGTATTTATTCCTTGTAGAATAAATAAATGGCTGATGATAGCATTGATGCTACAAATGACGAGGTTTTATGTGAGGCTGCGTTCCCTTTGTTAGAAATGCTACCAGGAGTTGCAGTAGCCTGGTGACTGTTATGATAAAATGTGGTTGTGAATATTGTCAAATATATGACAGTAACAGGTATTGGGGGATGTAAACAGGTAGAATAAAGTTACTATGGATTCAATGATTTATGCTGAGGGCCCTTGTTTGAGCCATGTTTTTTTAAAGGTTCCCTTTATTTAGAAATCCCCTCCACACATGCATAAAAGCATACATAAAAAAATCTATTCAAATCTGACATGGTTTATGCATTAAAAAGCATAGTTACAACATTTCAATCCTCATTTCTGAATATATGAACAAGTTGAACTGTGGGACATAAAGATGTCTCCTACTTCACTGTAAAGGTCTTGTGTATGCTGAATATTGGACCAGGGTTGGTTTCCATACAATTTGATTCAGTGTGTATAGATCCAATGGATGATGTAGCCTTCAAAAGAATGAGCACAGAACACGAAGGGTGCTTTCACACCTACCTCGTTTGGTCCGGACTTTCCGGACTTTTCAGTTTGATCCGAACCAAATTTGGTCTGACAAAAAGAGGTGGTCTTGGTCCGGATCAAACTCAACCATGGTTCTGTTCGTTAACAATGTGAAAGCCCTTCTTTTTCAGACCAACTACAAGAAGTTACAGCGGGCTACAGTCACTAAACAAAAGAAGAAGAAAGACGAACAGAAGAAGTTAGAAATGAGCTGCTGTAACACATGGGGAGAGGAAGAGACATGGTATTTAAACAGTATCCAGAACAACAGAACTAATGGATACAAGCAACAGTTCAATCTTCAGCTGACCTACTAAAGCAGGAAATAGTCAATTAGGAAGAGTAGTTGTTTAACTGATTAAATTTAATGGATTTTTTAAATTTAGTTTCTGGTTTTCCAATAGACGAGAGACAATAACATAACAATCCACTAGATACACACATTAAATCAAGGAAGGAAAGCCTGGTGCTCCCATGGAGGGCACAGAGCATATACCAAGCACCCAGCGCCTTCAGGGAGCACCACACCGGGAGTAAGGGGTGAGGGGGGGTGTAAATGGTACAGATTAACATTAGGGATGATGGTATCGAGACAGCTTCCCAGACACTACTAATCAACTAATCACAATGATTCAGTGTGTATAGATCCAATGGATGATGTAGCCTTCAAAAGAATGAGCACAGAACACGAAGGGTGCTTTCACACCTACCTCGTTTGGTCCGGACTTTCCGGACTTTTCAGTTTGATCCGAACCAAATTTGGTCTGACAAAAAGAGGTGGTCTTGGTCCGGATCAAACTCAACCATGGTTCTGTTCGTTAACAATGTGAAAGCCCTTCTTTTTAGAAATGAGCTGCTGTAACACATGGGGAGAGGAAGAGACATGGTATTTAAATGTAATACCTTCTGATGAAGAGAGTAAACTGGAAAAATAAAACACATAAAACCATTAAACCTGTCATTTATTTTCTGCGAGGATGAGAGAAAGAGAGGATACGAGAGGACGAGAGAGCAAAGGGAGACAGAGCCCTCATCGATGATGACGACAGGATGTAGAGGTGACGGTTCCTATAAGTTTAATCGGTTGTGGATGTTACTCTATTGTCATTTGTGTACTACGCTAAGGTGTATGCTTGTAGCAAACATCATACTCAATATAATTAAATATCAGAGAGACATTAAGTGACAACCTAAAGTTCCATTTCATCGAAGAACAGAGTAGAGCACACTTTTTTTGTTTTTTAATTTATCTAAACATCATTCATTCGACATTAAATGGCACTTAGTCTAAATGGCCAATGATCATGATAAATGTATAGACTAAAAAAATGGACACAAATTATTAAAATCTTGAAAGAAACATAAATTTTTGGATTCCTCCTGCAGGTTTCGGAAGATGCTCTTAATCTATGTGTGTATATGAGGCAGTCATTAATCTACTCTATTTCTACATAGATAATTAAATCAAAATTTTAAGTTAAGTTTAAGAAGATTTGTCACTAATTAAGCGCTCTGGTTTTTAAAAAAATGTTGTTACTCCTGCAATTCAAACAAATTTTATGAACCTGTCCATCTTTTATGAGCACCTCACGAAAGAACTGTGTGAACCTTCTGGTTGGAGAGTAATCCATCCAAAATGATTTAAGTGTGTTTGTGAAAGTTGTTTTAGGTCAGGATGAACTTTTTAAGACTAAACCTACTATTACTCCCAATTAATTAACTAAATCTGATTGGCTGAACGTGACAAGAAGCTCTAGTTCTCTTTACTTTTCGGTTTCTACAGACACATTTACATATTTAACACTTTTGACATTAGGAATGATTAATAAACTTTCCTGTAATATTGTAAACTCAATGGCCTTTCAAATAGTAAACAGCTCCACATAAAACAACAACTGTTTTTAGCATTTAGCAACCACAGCTCCCAGGAGGACACCAATCTTATTGCTTCTTATCACAGTAAATGACACAGAGTTATTGCATAATGCGTTGTTGTTTGATACTGCGTTCTCAAGTAAACAGTGCTCAGGAAATCTGCATTAAAATCCGTGGCAGAGCTTTCTCTGGAATATGTAGCATATTCTTCTACAGTTTGACGGGAAGCTAACTAACCAAATAAGAAGTTTTAAAATGTTTATTTTACCTCTTATTGTCTTCTAGCTTCCAAAAAGGGCTCTTCCTGTTCTCTTCTTACTGTGTGTCCTCTGATACACAGCCAAATCAATTTGAATTTATGCCATCTATAAACTTCCTGGAATACATGGTCTGAGTCACACACCTGTCTGGCAAGTTAAGTCACTCTTAGTTTTGATCCATTTTTAGATATGCTTGGGGTGTGAAAGTCATGTAGAGGAATGTGGTGGTTTATTATGAGATTAAATTCTAATTGTGAATTAATCTTTAGAATGTATTGCTGTTACGGCAGCAAAAAGGATGAAAAACGATGACACGACAGCCAGAACTTCAAAGAGAGTCAATTAAAAGTGTCTAGAATACCAAATAAACAAAACAACAAGATATAATAAATAAATAATCAGACAAGTAACAAGTAAAGCGACCAATGGTTGGGCAGTATGAATGGTAAATTCACATTATTGCACACAGGTGAAGGAGCTGACCAATAGTGTCAGAGTGTCCTCCATGAGGTGGGACATGTCTTCCATCAGGGTTTATAGCTTAGCGATCACTCTCTTGTCACCCCCCACCTCCTCTGGATCGATGCTGTTCTCTTCCCAAACCCCTTTAGCCAGATTCAGAGGTGGACTGCCCATCAGATACCTCCTGTACATGTATGATATCAAGCTGTATCCCAAGAGTGAACAAGACATGGACTCACTAATCCAGCTCACTCGGATCTACATCGAGGACATTGGCATGTCATTCCATCTGGAGACCTGAGTATCCCACAATCCATTGGCATCCATGATGAGGGTAATAGACAAAAAGTATTTGTACTATTACTCTACTCAGCCAATGCCCCCGTAGACCTCATGGGAAGAGACGTAGTTTGTTCCCTAAAACCGAAAACACTCGTTGTCCGGATGGAGTCTGGATTTCCATAAATCAGATAATGAAGAAATGGATGAATCAGTTATGTTTTTGCTCCCTCCAATCCCAAGCAAACGACGACTTGAACCAATGGTGTATTGGCCATGTCTGACACCAGAACAATCAATGCTGCAACAATGGTTACAGTGGATGTGTTGCAACTGCAGGAAAGTTGTGCTCCTTCAAGTTACACCCCCTCTGGTGGTACATTTTAGTACTTCAGGCTGTAGATTTTGTGCTTCCTGTTAGATTCGCAGAAGAAGACGTTAAACAGGAAGTGTGATCGTTAGTTGTTCTGATGAGGTTAGACACATGCCAAAGTTAAGTCTTTATTTTGTGAAATGTACTTAGTTAATTTTGCATAGGAATGCAGCTAATTACAGCTAAGTTTTACCTTGGTTTGACAGTAGTGGAAAATCAGTTTATTTATCATCTACCTGAATGTTGTCCTAGTATATGGAAAGGAAAAATCTTGTGTTATATGTCAACTTACCAAATATCTGATGTCATATTATGTTTGTATTTTCAGTTTCACACTTTATCATATTAAAACCTGCCAACTACAACACTGGACTGTTCCTTGGAGTAAATAGTATGATTTAGAGTTTAGCTGGCTGTTGATCTCAACATACGCTCACAGAGAGCACGCTGAGGGAGAACAGAACAGTGAAAAGATGCCTATCATTAAAAGAAGGTGAGCTGGATCCTTGATTCTGATTGAAGCCTTGCTGACAAGTAAGATCAGGCTAACCACTGAAAATTGAATTGTACGGAGCAGCAGTCATACTAATAAATCATCAATCATCATGGATGGAGATGCAATCCAGAGCAAGCTAGAGGATGATGCAGAGAGTGGATCTATCAAAGGACATTGTTCCAAATCATCACATACATCCCATTCATGCAGATCTTCACGTTCAGACCGTTCATCACGCGCATCAGCCTCATCAAGAGCTAGCATAGCAGCAGCAAAGGCACGTGCTGAGGCCAAAGCAGCCCAAGCTAAAATAGCTTATGCACAGAAGGAAATGGAGCTAAAATTGGAGAAGGTTCGATTAGAAACAAAATTGGACATACTTAAACAGGAAAAGGAGGCCAATGCAGCAATGGTAAAAGCAGAGGTTATGGAAGCTGCTGCTGCAGAAATAGGATTACATGGAAGTCTTCGAGACCTTGAGTCCATTCCCCCTCAGTTATCCTCACAGCAGAGAGTTAGTGAATATATAACAAATCACAGTGGCATCAACCTCACTCAAAAAGATACTGATAATTTCAACACAGAATTCCACACCATACCTGAATCCAAGCCAGTGAGAAGAAATTCAGAGTGTTGTGAGTCTGCATTCACAGGGAGCTATTCCCAACAGTTCCTTCCTTTACCACGACACGATAATGCAGATAAACCCAGAGTAAGCACACAGCAATACAGCTCTACCCCTTATGAGGAGCAAAATGCGACCACAGAGCTAGCCAGATTCCTCGCTAGAAGTCAGCTTGTGAGCGGAGGGTTGAAAAGGTTCGATGACCGCCCTGAAAACTATCCTAGCTGGAAATCAACCTTCCTGAGCACTATCACGGGCCTAGGCCTCACTGTAAACGAAGAAGTCGACCTTCTTATCAAATGGTTGGGCCCCGAGTCCAGCGAGCAAGCCTGCCGGATTAAAGCTGTGCATTTACACCACCCTGCTGATGGCCTGAACATGATATGGTCGCGACTAGAGGAGTGCTATGGTGCCCCAGAGGCCATAGAGAGAGCTCTGTTCTTGAAGATTGAGAAGTTCCCCAAGCTTTCTGGCAGGGATCATGGAAAATTACGTGAGCTCGGAGATCTACTTTTGGAGTTGGAATCTGCAAAGCGCGATGGCTACTTACCTGGTCTGTTGTACTTGGACACAGCAAGAGGTGTGGGACCAATCGTGGAGAAATTGCCTTTCCACCTCCAAGAAAAATGGATGTCCATAGGATCAAAGTATAAAGAAGATTACAAAGTAGCTTTCCCTCCATTTTCTTTCTTTGTGGAATTCATACGAAGAGAGGCCAAAGCTCGTAATGATCCAAGTTTCAATACGATGGTTCTCTCCTCACCTGCACAAAAGAAAGAAAGGTTTACAGGAAACAACAGTAGAACGCCTATCTCAGTGCACAAAACCAGTGTGACAACAGAAACCAGCAAAAGTGACAATGCTGCAGAAGACCCAAACAAGCAGTGCCCCGTTCACCACAAACCTCACTCCTTACGCAAGTGCAGAAGTTTTAGGGCAATGTTTCTGGAGGATCGTAAGAGGATCCTTAAAGACAATTCCATCTGCTTCCGCTGCTGTGCTTCGACTGTCCATCAAGCAAAGAATTGTGATGCAGTTGTGAAATGCACAGAATGCGACAGCGAGAGACACATTACAGCCCTTCATCCAGGCCCAGCGCCTCAGTTGCCAAAGCCTTATCCTCCATTGAAAGAGCATGGCGGGGAGGAAGAAGCCACAACGGATCAAGACATAACAACCAAATGCACTAAAATCTGTGGAACTGGGTTCAGAGGTAAATCCTGTTCCAAGATATGCCTTGTAGATATCTATCCTACTGGCGACTCGAAAGAGATAAAGAGAATGTATGTCATCTTAGATGACCAGAGTAATCGGTCCCTTGCCAAGGCAGAGTTCTTCAAGACATTTGGAATACAAGGAACCACAAGCCCTTATACGTTGAAGACTTGTGCAGGAACAAAAGAAACAACAGGTAGAAGAGCATATGGCTACACTGTTAGGTCGGTTGATGGAAAAGTCCACATCCAGCTGCCCACACTTATTCAGTGCAATGATCTGCCTAATAACCGGGAAGAAATCCCCACCCCTGAAGTTGCACTCCATCACAAGCACTTGAGATCAATTGCAGAAGTAATACCACCTGTGGACCCTAACGCCAAAATACTTCTCCTGCTTGGACGAGATATACTGCAGGCCCACAAGGTACGCAGGCAGATAAACGGTTCCCACAATGCACCATATGCGCAAAAGCTGGATCTTGGATGGGTAATTGTGGGTGACGTGTGCCTGGGTAAAGCGCACAAACCCAACGTAGTAAGTGCTCTGAAAACAAGTATTTTGGAAAATGGACGTGCAACATGTTTCACACCTTGTGATAGTCTCCTCAGAGTCAAAGATGACTACAGCCTACAATGCAATCAGGGAGTAATCCCATGGAACATAATGCAAACCACACCAGTGAGATTTGCCACTGAAAAGAGCCTGGGAGAGGCCGTCTTCCGCCAAGGTACAAATGACAACCAGCTAGCACCTTCCATTGAAGACAGAGCCTTCTTGGAGATGATGGAGAAGGAACTGGTTAAGGATGATAACAACAGCTGGGTTGCTCCACTGCCTTTTCGTAGTCCCAGACGACTCCTTCCCAATAACCGAGACTATGCCTACAAGCGATTAATGTCCCTCAGACGCACCCTTGACAAAAAACCAGACATGAAGGCTCATTACATCGAGTTCATGCAGAAACTTTTCGACAACAAACACGCAGAGCCTGCACCACCTCTTCAAGAAGGCCAGGAATGCTGGTACCTGCCAACATTTGGTGTGTATCACCCTCAGAAGCCTGGCCAAATTCGAGTGGTGTTCGACTCCAGCGCACAGGTTGATGGCGTGTCACTCAATGATGTGCTTCTCTCAGGACCTGATCTGAACAACAGCTTGCTAGGAGTCCTCCTCAGGTTCCGCAAAGAACCAGTTGCTCTCACTGCAGACATCCAGCAGATGTTCTACAGCTTCACAGTGCGAGAAAATGACAGGGACTTCCTACGGTTCCTCTGGTTTCGGGGCAACAACCCCAACAATGATGTTGTGGATTTCCGCATGACAGTCCACGTTTTTGGCAACAGTCCTTCACCAGCAGTGGCTATCTTTGGTTTAAGGAAAGCAGCAAGAGATGCAGAGAGCAAGTATGGCAGTGATGTGCGGCAGTTCGTAGAGAGAGAGTTCTACGTGGATGACGCTCTCAAGTCTTTCCCTACGGAAGCTGAAGCCATCGACGTATTGCAAAGAACCTGCAAGGCACTCGCACTCTCAAACATCAAACTCCATAAGATTGCTTCTAACAGTACCAAAGTGATGGATGCTGTTCCTGCAGTAGACAGAGCCAAAAACATAAAAGACCTAGATCTTGCAGTGGATGACCTTCCAGTACAGCGCAGCCTGGGGTTAAGATGGGACATCATGGCAGACACATTTGTCTTCAAGGTTCCTGAGCACCAGAAACCCTTTACTCGCCGAGGCATGCTGTCAACTGTTAACAGCTTGTTCGATCCTTTGGGATTCCTTGCCCCAGTGACAATTCAAGGAAGAATGCTCATCAGGGAACTTATCAGCCAGGAGCCAGAATGGGACTGCCCCCTGCCAGAGGGAATGTATGATGAATGGAGAAGTTGGGTGCAGTCACTGCAGGAACTTGAAGAACTACATGTTCCTCGGACCTATGCATCCTTTTCTACATCACAAGCCCAAAGCAGGGAACTACATATATTCTCAGATGCCTCTGTTAAGGCAATAGCAGTGGTTGCATACCTCAAAACCGTGCAGGACAATGGCAACAGTGAGGTTAGATTTGTCTTTGGCAAGACAAAGTTGGCCCCCTTACCTGACCTTACCATACCTAGGCTTGAACTCTGCGCTGCAGTATTGGCTGTAGAAGTAGCTGATCTCATCGTGGATGAACTCGACCTAAAGCTGGACAAAATAAAATTCTACACAGACAGCAAGGTGGTGCTCGGGTATATTCACAACGAGACACGGCGATTCTATGTATACGTGAATAACCGTGTACAGCGTATCAGGCAGTCAAGCCGACCTGACCAGTGGAGCTATGTTTCGACA
This sequence comes from Chaunax sp. Z400, assembly GCA_037577475.1. Lineage (NCBI taxonomy): Eukaryota > Metazoa > Chordata > Actinopteri > Lophiiformes > Chaunacidae > Chaunax > Chaunax sp. Z400. Next base: position 18,066,208 of record CM075202.1, on the reverse strand, counting down.
GAGATCAACCCTGCTGATCATGGATCACGAGCAGTTGCTGCAGGTCATCTCTCAAGCACAACTTGGCTGTCTGGTCCTACCTTCCTAATTCGGCCCGTTAACACAAGAAGAACAACCAACATTTGGACTCATCAGTCCAGAGTCAGATGTTGAAGTCCGCTCAAAGGTGACAACGCTCTCAACTAGAGTTACAATAAATGTGCTTGGTTCAAAACGCTTTGAACGTTTCTCAACCTGGAGTGCTGTCACCAAGACACTTGCTCGACTTCTTCACATTAGTCGGAGCTTCACCAGGTCAACAGGAGATGAAACCTGTCAGGGTTGGCATATCTGCAAGAGAGGGTTGACAGCCAATGACCTTACACAGGCAGAGCATGCAGTGGTCAGATGTGTACAGCATGAGGTGTACGCAGATGAATACAAATGTATAGAATCCAAGAAAGATATTCCAACCAATAGTCCCCTCCGCAAACTTCATCCCTTCATCGACCAAGACGGTTTACTGAGAGTTGGAGGCCGTATTGCACAGTCAGACCTTCATCAGCAGGAAACCAACCCGCTCCTCATCCCAGGTAAACATCATGTTGCTACCTTGCTCATTCGCCATCACCATGAGAAAGTGAGGCATCAGGGAAGGCATATTACAGAAGGAGCCATCAGAGCCAGTGGCTTGTGGATTCTAGGAGCCAAGAGGTGTATCAGTAGCATCATACACAAATGTGTTACCTGTCGCAAGTTGAGGGGAAGAGTGGAACATCAGCAGATGGCGGACTTACCAGCTGAGCGTCTGCATACCGACCCACCATTCTCCTACGTAGGACTTGACGTCTTTGGGCCTTGGGAGGTTTCAGCACGACGCACAAGAGGTGGGCAGGCAAATAGTAAGAGATGGGCTGTACTATTTACTTGCATGTCCACGAGAGCTGTCCACATAGAGGTCATAGACTCTATGAGCTCCTCTAGTTTCATCAACGCCCTCCGAAGGTTCTTTTCTATCAGAGGCCCTGCCAAGCAGTTGAGATCAGACTGTGGAACCAACTTTGTAGGAGCCTCGAGGGAACTTAAGTTGGATCCTCCGGAACTCGGAAAGACCAGTGTTCAGACATACCTACTGGACCAGAAGTGCACATGGGTCTTTAACCCACCACATGCCTCTCACATGGGGGGCGCGTGGGAACGTATGATCGGCACAGCAAGACGCATCCTGGATTCCATGCTCATGCAATTGGGAAAGTCATGTCTGACCCATTAGGTACTGACCACTTTAATGGCAGAAGTGGTTGCTATTATCAATGCAAGACCTTTGGTTGCCCTCTCCTCTGATCCAGAAGCTCCCCTCATTTTAACACCAGCCACACTTCTGACACAAAAGGTTGGTGTTCCCTCGCTGCCTCCTGTCGACTTCACCAAGACAGACCTCTACAAGCACCAGTGGAAGAGAGTGCAGTTCCTGGCAGAGACGTTTTGGTCAAGATGGCGTAAGGAATTCTTGAATACACTCCAGACTCGACAGAAATGGCTCCACAAGAGACCAAATCTCAAGGAAGGTGACGTTGTCCTAATGACGGATATACAGACAAGGAGGAACGAATGGCCAATGGGAGTCATCACAAAGTCACTTCCCAGTAAAGATGGCTTGGTGAGGAAGGTAGAAATTAAGGTCAACCGGCAACAGGTGGTGACGACCCTGCTGAGACCCACTTCAGGAGTTGTTCTCCTCTTCTCTCCTGAAGATGAACATTTATAAATAGAGTATAGTGGCGTCTCTTCAACAGACACCAGGCGGGGAGTGTGTTGCAACTGCAGGAAAGTTGTGCTCCTTCAAGTTACACCCCCTCTGGTGGTACATTTTAGTACTTCAGGCTGTAGATTTTGTGCTTCCTGTTAGATTCGCAGAAGAAGACGTTAAACAAGAAGTGTGATCGTTAGTTGTTCTGATGAGGTTAGACACATGGCATGTATGAAGCCTGCACAACCTACTGCCATCCTGTCACATGTCTTCTTTTAGATGGCACCATCTGTAAGTTTTACAATGTTACAATGCTTAATGTTCATATCAGTTGATTATATGTTGGAGTTAAGTCTTTATTTTGTGAAATGTACTTAGTTAATTTTGCATAGGAATGCAGCTAATTACAGCTAAGTTTTACCTTGGTTTGACAGTAGTGGAAAATCAGTTTATTTATCATCTACCTGAATGTTGTCCTAGTATATGGAAAGGAAAAATCTTGTGTTATATGTCAACTTACCAAATATCTGATGTCATATTATGTTTGTATTTTCAGTTTCACACTTTATCATATTAAAACCTGCCAACTACAACACTGGACTGTTCCTTGGAGTAAATAGTATGATTTAGAGTTTAGCTGGCTGTTGATCTCAACATACGCTCACAGAGAGCACGCTGAGGGAGAACAGAACAGTGGAAATCATGAGTGCTGGTACAGCAGGGAAAAGCATCAGAACTAAGGGATACTTTAACCTAGAACTGGGGGAGAAAAGGCAACTCAGAAAAATCGAACATTTTTCTAAATCAGGGGCCACACTTTACATAGAGGGGCCAAAATATATGTCCATTATCCATGCATATTACTAAGTTTATATAAATGATATTTCCATAAATTTTCAGATTTTAAGATCCAGCAGAAAATCAGCCCAGACTATTGACACATGTACACAATGAACAAACACATGTTCCAGTGTTTCCACCATATAGCTAATAAAGAGCATTTGGTTTCTATATTAGGATTTTTTTTTTAAATGGAAAAAAAACGCACATAGTGAAAAAATGACCAACATTACACTAGTATGTAAAAAAAACACTTCTATGTGAGAGCAACATGAAGCTTAGACCCTCCAATGATTAGAATAAAATAAAGATTTATTGCCATTTGCACAGGGACAGTACAAGTATGTCAGAATGTCTGGTGTGTTGCTCACAGATTCAGCTTCATAAACAAATACACACCAAGTTTAAGAAAATACACAGTTTAATGAAAATATAAATATATTAAAAGAAAAGAATAGAATATCTGAGGCAAAAAATATTGTACATGTATTTTTCACAGATATTATTACAATATTGTAAATGGCAGAGACCCTGAGCAGGGGGGTGTTCCATAAGCAATTAAATGAAATCCTGCATGTTGTTAGGTTATGGTGTCTGTGCCTTAATTTATTTTTTGTGTTTTTCCATTATATTTCATTATTATTGTTATTATTTGTATCTTTGAAGATACGTAAAGTTCAATCAACATGTCGTTTAAAAAAATAAAGCGTCCATGGTGTGAATGAGGAGGTGGGTTTGTGTTCCTTTCCTAAATTCTCACGCGGACCATCAAATTTGACGTCTCATTACACATAATCCTTCTTTACCGTCAAAAGTTTTGGAGTCCCATTCGACATGTCGACGTTGTACCTCGTCGTCACAAGACTCTAATCTGCAGAACAAGTAAGTAAATGAACGTCAGACCCTAAACATGTTCAAATCAACGTGTTCTTATGTGATATTGTGTTAAGTAGCTCGTGTAGAATTGACTCACAGGTTAGAGGTTACTAGTCATTTACTTGTAAGTTAGTGGGTTCAATATAAGAGTACTTGGTTTTTTTCTACATTATATGAAGTTTTTCACTTTGTGTTTATTTGTTCTTTACAGAGAGGATAAATGTTTTTGATAGTGGTTGGTTGAAAGGACCACTGGTGCCTCTATCGAATGACTTTTCTTTTTGAACGAAGTGAATAAATCAAAAGTTGTCTTATTGTCATGTCTGATTGCATCATGACTTCAGCACAACTTAAGCATTTTGCATCCAGTATTTTGGGAGCTGCACAACAACCACTGCAAAAATCAGTAGACCTGCTGGACCTGAGAGAGAGTCGACCTACTGAAGACTGGAGGCGTGAGACACACACCTGGCTTTAAGCTGAAAGGGTAGAACTGGTGCTTTGAGTTGCTTCTTTTGAGTGTTAAAATAAAGTCTGTGTTAAAAACGTCATCTTCGCTGTGCTCACTGAGGAACCCACACACTGGTGGAGTTCACTGTTACGCTGTCAGTGTAAATTTGAATAATTATAGGATTAGATTTTTAGCTGCTTCCATTTCTCAAGTCCCAACAGGCCACCTCCCTGTGTAGCTATTCAAAACATCTCATGTACAGTCTTTTGTCCGTGATGGTATTTTTATTATACCCAAACAAAGACAAACCCATTTTTGATGTAGATAAAGTGGATCTAGATAAAGGAGCTGATCCATGAATTTTTTTTAACTTTCTGTAACATTGCAGCATATCTTTGTGACCTTGATGTGATATGATAACAGCGAAACTGCTTAAAGGCCAGGTTGTATCTTCTTGTCTTGTTTTTTTTTTTTATCTATACATGTATTGTTCTGTTGCTTTTTACTATTAGAACCTACTGAGCACCATTCCGTTGTAGGGTGAGGGTAGGTCAGTCGACCTCCAACTCACCATGCCTTGCGACTTCAGCTGTGGTTCCGCCTTGCCTGGATGATCAAACATGGTCATTCGCTTTGATCAACCATCTGCTCACCATTGTGGAGTTACAATCCCACGATTCACATAAAGATAACACCCGTAATCACAACTTGGGGTCTGTATCAACACAACATTTGCCTTCCCTTAACATATCAAAGAGGACCTGGTCTCACCCCTCCTGACCCCTTGCTGAGTACCAGAGACACACCAGGGTATCAGCCTGCAACTCAAGAGACCATGAGACTGCTTTCTGCTCCAAATTACAGGATCCAAAATCCTGCATGGTTTCAGAATCTGGAAATCAATGAATCAATAAAAATTTGACAATCCAACCAACCTTCCATGCATAAATGTTCACCATCCCTCCTGCCTCTTCTCCTCTTCCTCTCATCACGGAAGCAAGAGAAGAGATGTGTTCATGACTGTGCAAGCATGATTTCTGAAAAACTGAACTCTGCAACATGTTCTAATGGATCATTTCTGATGTTCTCTTTATTAGTGTGTGTTTGACTCCTTTTTGTAATATGTTTCTTGTTTTGAATTTAATAAGCACATAGTGATGATTTCCTGCCTGTGTCCCTTTGAGTTCATGTTTATTGCATGTGTGCTTTGATGCCTCCTTCTAGTGGAGAGACTCAGATGTCTCGCCTATTGTTTCTATGTCAGCTGGTGATGTGACCGCATATCTTACAGTAACATAGGACACGCCCTTACTTCCGGCAGCTGTGAGGATTCAAAAGCCACGGCGCGAAGCCGCTCGTGCTCTTGCTCCGCTTGCTCCTACCTCCACCTGACATGAACTCTGACTCCTGAACGCGGAGATCCCCGTGACTCCGTGGATAAGCCCGTGCCCTCCTGCCGCAGCAGAAGAGACTTCTTTTCCCTTTTCTTTAAGACTTAGCTCATACAGTTAGATAGCATTCCTTACCTACGATCTCTGTTAATAGTTGAAGTTCTTCACTTCAACTCAGTTATTTGAAGCTCACCTGTGGATCACTCACGCCTGAGTAATTCACTAAGCCCTTCTTTGAGCTGCATTACCCCTTAACTCGCTTCAGCGCCGTCAAAGCACGGCCAAGCTGAACACGACCGTCAGGTCCGAAGTTGACAAAGCCGCCAGCCAGCGACGACGCGACCTTCCAACATCGGAGATTCGGGACCAGGATCCGGTGGACTTCGAACAGCATCCTCCGCGAGTATCCGGTCGGTGACCCCTCCTGATAACTGGCCAAAGCGTGCTTTCGTCCCTACCCGGAGACCGGCTGAGAAGTAAGCTAACCCGAACGTCTCTGCGTCTTGGAAAGCGTCATAGCTGATCTGGCATTATTATCCACAATTTACCCAATTTAGTTTCCCTTCAAAACTTCCCTTAGAACCCCTTTAGTTTGGTTCACATCACCACGCTATCATTCGCCTTGTTATAGTTATGTCTTATTCTCTCTCTTTCACTCTGATCTCATTCGACTATCTCTCTGTTATCATCCTATATTAGATTTAGTTTTAGTTTGTTCCTGTGTGCTGTGTGAAATTACACGTGATAATAAAGTAGATTCTTTTAGACCAAGTTTCTGTGTTGATGACTGGAATCATTAGTTCTTGCGATAGAGGACTTGACTTCCTTCATTTGAGACTGATTGAACGCTATTATTTAGGAATTAATTAATCTGGGTTATATTTACAGCTTTCTTAAGGAATCCTTCCGACCTTAAGGATATAGCTTTAGGAAGGTGGTGCTCCTCGAGGTATTCTTTCATAACCCTACCTGATTAATTAATAGCTTTATAATACGATAATTAATATATGATCATTTTGATCATAATTATTATCGTTAACCCCCTTTTAACCCTACACCGTGCTGCCATTTCCTGTTATTTATCAGCCAAAACATACACTATTAACCTATTGTGTTTGCTTCCTGTTAACTAGTTTGGCTCAAAGGCAACTGCTCTGTTCTAGCTGATTATAAATCCATAATTACATATGTTATTATATACATATATTATCACCTAATGTTGTGTTTCATCATTACAAGTTTTGAACTTCCATTTGCTATTTATGGCCTGTAGGCCTCATTGACCGGAGCTCATTTCACTTCCTGCTGCTACAGAATGAACTGTTAGCAAGGCCTCAAAAAAGCTTTATATACCAGAGCTGTGAGAAAGTTGTAGATATCACTGAAACAATGTTGTGGTTGTTTTAGAACATTGCCAGCAGGTGTGGTTCCCACAGGGTAAAAATTCTATTGCGGATAGGTTCCTGTGGGGGTTGCCATGGAAGCCCAAAAGGGGCTTTTCTAATGACTGGTCATTTTTGACCGGGACCACCGAGGGTGTACACAAGTTCAATAAAACACCCACAACTTTACACAAATTTTCAGAATGTATTTTGTATGCTCAGATGTCATGTGTGAACAAAGTTGTGGAACCTTATATGACGAAAAGATGAATTTAACTACATCTTTTTAGAGAGAAAACTTCAGATTTGACCAAAACACAACAGAAGGGTAAACAATAATTATCTGAAATAAGCTTAAATCAGCCCTGCTAATTTATTCTACGGGATTTACAAATTGCCTCAATTGATGTCCATAGATCAAAATTATATTACTACACGCCAGCAACTTACATCAAGTTTTATAAAAAATAAAACTTCTCCTTTAAAAAGAAGTTTTAAAGGAGAAGTTTTGTCATAAAATTATAGTTTTTCTTTTCTTGCTATTCATTAACTCCAACACTGTTACACATGTTTTGAATTAGTTGCTTAGTGGCACAAATTGTGTTTCATTAAAATTGACTCAAAAAGAGAAAAGGAGGAAATGTGAACTTGCTTGGTAAAAAACTCATGAAATGTGACTCCTCTATTTTCATTGCAAAATAGTCCCACCCACACCCTGGTGGATTATATAACAGCCATGATCCTGACCTATCCATGAGATACCCTCAGCCTGTAACAGCTCTGATTTCATCTCCACCTCTAAGAACCAGCTCAGTGAACCAGTACATGATGTCTTGGCTCAGGCACCGGCTCAGTAATCCAGCCCATTTAACAGGGTGGTCATCCCAAGAGTCAGGACACACCAGCGAACATGGGCAGAGGGTTTTGATCATAGAGAAGTTGGCGATGATGTCACCAAGGGACCACAGAGCTCATTCATGGGAGTGTCCCAGCAAAGACAAAGTGCTGTGGGTTAGAGAGCAGAACTTAAACAAATACAGCCTCTCTGTAGACGCAATCGCTTAAGTGAATATTAAATAACATTTGTCTTATTCTCTACAGCGAGACAGCAAACAAGTTATACTTGACCAAATTGCTATAAAATGTGTCAAATACAAACACTGAGATGTATTTCTTTATAGATGAAGTGCAGATTGCTAACACTAGTAGCCAGTTCACTGCCGCTAAACTACAGTAGTACATCAGCAGTGATCCGATGATGAGACACTAATATATAAATGAGTCATTCATGATGATACATTCTTTTTACAGAATGGCTCGTTTAAAGGTTTTTTAAATTTTTCTTCTGTGGATTAAGCATGTGGCCTGTTTTGAATCCTGCCCCTCGAAGAACCGGAATCAAGAATCGACAACAACCGGAACCGAAAAGCAGAATCGGAATCGGAATCGTTAAAATTGAAATGATGCCCAACCCAAAATGGATTGTTAATACTAATGCATCAGTGTGTGAGAGGACTTTTATTATTGCCTGCTCGAGGTGGAAAAAGGAAGGAAGAAAAAAGTCAATTTGGCTACACAAACCTGTGTTTCATATTTTTCAACCTTTTCTTTCTGTAAAATAAAATGAAATATTGGATAATTATATCTTATCATAGGAGAAATTTGTTTTTGGCTGAACTCATTTGAAATGTGACAATGGGCCCCAGGCAGACGCTGCTTTTTGTGTAAGAGGTCACAAGCCAAACGTCTGATTGAATTCTTAGCAATAGATTTCATGTGAATAATAATGACTATAGCAAATGAACAGAGTAAAGCGGTGAAGATGAGAGAAGTCAATTCACTGATGGTACAAAACATCGCCTGTAACTACTTTTTGTGCCAGATTACATTCCCAGTGCCATAACTGAGTCAGAACCCAAACTCATGTTCCCAGCGGAACACTAAACCATAGCAGAAATATAAATAAAAATAAATACATTGATAAAAATGTATGTATCTTTATGAATTTTAATTTCATTCTGACTTAAATTATAGCATGTTTCACATTTGTACTCGCCTGCCCAGATGTCTGTCACATTCTGGAGCGTAACTTCAACACAAGACTTGTATTTCTCTGTGGAACAGCTGTGGTTCAGTTTCACCTCTTTGCCTGTGTTGAGCACAAAGCTGCTATACATGTTTCTTACGCTCCAGCCAACGCTTTCTGTCGCCTCCTCAAATGTGCATTTCAGTACTTGAGTGGACAAGTAGCACACTGTCGTCTCCGGTGACTCTATGGTGACCATCCCTGTTTGAAGAGGGCAGCATGCAGACACAGCAGCACAGTAATGATGAGGTTAGGAGTATGAGGAATATCTTTTCAGTACCAGTCCGGTGGCTTGTTAGCCCTAACAGCCATCTGTGGTGGCCATGATCCACATACACATTCAGTCAATGAATCTAGTTTATAAACTGGAAGATGAATGGATTTTCAATAAATCTGTGGTTGATATCGACGACCAGAGGATAACTACTCATTTTTCAACTTAACCTTTTCTGTCCTGGGAATGAGCATTAACTCTATCCATGTTATCAAATTTGCACACATCTCTTCTTTTGCCATGCAGGTTTTTCTAGGCATATTCAGGCCCCATTTGCATGACAACAGGTTTTGCTAAAAAAAACGGACACATTTCTCCTTTGCGCTTTAAAAAAGTTCTGTGCTCTTACGGCAATGTTCCTCATGCACACAGGTCTGCGAAAACGACTGAAAACACTGTAGTATGCATGGCAGGGCAGTAGATGGCAGTGCTACTTTTCAAAATCAACACCATAGCATAAGATCACAGTAGTGGGGATGCAGATACACACACACAGTCACCTTTAGGTGGACTGTAGTCCAGACACCATCATATCTACACCTGGACATATTTTTATTAAATCAGTGGTTCCCAAACTTTTCCCCACAAAACACACAAATTAGATGAAGGACCCATGTTTGATGAGAATTTGTCCCAGGATCCCCATCTGATAAGAATTTAGCTTTTCGATGTTTTACTACAGAAAATTTACTGGTACAATTTAAAAGAAACATATTGATTCCCAGATTTTTGAAAACTATTAACCGATTGTGATGCATCATGGCCACATTATACACTCTTATAAACACTTCTGTACTGACCTACAGTGTTGACCACAAGCACAGCTCCCAGAGTGGTCTCCAGCTCAGTCAGGAGGCCTTGAAGTCTAGAAGTTTCACATTTGACACTGAGCGCTGCCTCAAATTCAACGATGCTGTTGCTTAAAATTTAAAATTAGGGAAGGATCAATGATAGATCATTGGTTAGTGAGACAGAAAGCATCTGTTTATAACTGATCAAATTTATGACATTTGCAACTTCTTTCCTAATTAGGGGTGGATATGAGTAATAGATTATTAATCAAATTCAAACTTTTATTCTATTCAATTTGTTTTATTTTGCAAAGTATGGATTGTGTGCAAACACAATGCTGGAAATTACATCTGAAAATCATGTGTTTTATTATATTTGAAGTCTAGATTTCTCTCCTTGTTATCTGCAGTTTATAATGAGTCTGTTAATTCTGTTTTAGCCCTAAAAGTGTTGTTTTCACATCAAACCTGAAGAAACCTTTGTGAACAGCATGATTAAACACAAAGCCAGAGACAAAGATGTCAGGCAATGCAAATAGCATTGAAAATAATCAACTTCGTGCCAAGAGTCACCAGGAGCTCCCCCACTACTTGGTATTTTCCTCCAGACCGTGTCTCTGATAAAATCTTGGGACCTGGCTGAATTCCTGACATCCACTTGTATCTTTGTGTGTCCGTCACCTCTAAAATCCACTTTACATTCAAGGTTCAAGGTTCAAGGAGTTTTTATTGTCATTCCATAAGTATATGGTACATGAGAGGAGCGAAATTTGTTACTCAGGTCCCGGTTAAAAAGGCAATAATAAAAATACAATACACTATAAAACTAATTCCTCTGGGCATATAAATCAAACAAATGAATAAATAACTCTGTAGTGCAAATGTGAAGTAATTACACATGCCCACTAGCAGCTTAGAGACAGACAGCGGCATTACAAACATGTGACATATCAAGACTGTGTAGCAGCATTATATAGAGTTCAGTCTGAACACGCCTTGCTGATCATATTTTCCAGACAGACTGGGGTTGGTTGTGGTTTTAAGGTATCATCAGACTCTAATGTTGCTGCCGGTGCCTTTTGCGATGGCATAATGTCAATAAATACATTTTCTTTATGATATTATGTCTTGCTTTTACAGGATATGCCAATTGGTCAGGAATTGAGAGCTCCATAAACCTTTGGTCACTGCTAAATAAGAAAAATGGAATAAAAGCAGAGATTATTGCATTTAGGTCACATGTGGCTAAGGATGCTGTCACACAAATCATTTCACTTAAATCAAATTAATAAATCCATATCTTAGCAAAGTGCAATACCTTACTCCGGTTATGTTCAGGTACTGAAAGCCGTTCAGCGTTCCAAAGGCATCTGCAAGCTTTCAAAAGAAAGAGCATTCCATTATTACCATTTGACTGGTGTGATAAAATGGCAACCATCTTTAGCAGTTTGTGATGAGAGTGAGATACAGTACCTGGGTGTCTTTGGAGTCGTCCCAGCTGGTCTCACCCAGCATAACTGATCCACTGATGTGAACTGTGTTGATTACAAACAGTATCATTGGTTCTGATATGAACAAGCAAATTTGTACATCCATATGGAAGTAATAAAGAAGTCTGGGAATAAGAGGAATACTTATTCCATCATGTCAAAAAATTATAAACCATCAACATAACATATTAATGTAAATGCTACATAAAAGAAGGGTGATTTTTTTATGAAACTGGACTGTTACCGTTGACTTTGGGAATGCACAACGGAACAATGGCAGACACATCACCGTAGCAAGTGCCTTCATTGCAACAGGTGGAAGTGTTGCACACTTGGTTGCTCCATACGTATCCATCAGAGCAGACGCAAGTCCTTTCACTTCCAGCACTCAGGCACTCTATAGAGGAGAAGCACAACCGTCAAATCACTGATAACCTTTGAGATCTTACATAACATTAAATATACCGTAATGGGTAAATATTCAAGAATTTTAAAAAATAACTCTTCGGTTATGTTTTATTGAAAGAGAAACTGTTGTCTGCTAGTTCTGAACAAAACTGTCATGAACATAAAGAACAAGAATTGTAGTCTTATCAGTGTATCTAAATAGAAAAAGCTCATTCAACACTAAGTGTCAAACAGGAGGGTGTTACTCAACCACAAACCAAACCTGGCAACAGAAACCTGGGCCTGTTTCATAAAGCAGGAGCTGAAGGGTAACCAGGTAAACTTGGGTTTTTGGGTCTCAAGTTTAGCTCACATGTTAACTAATGCAGAAAACTAGAAAGGCAATGAATAAATAAATATCTTATGTACATATAATAAACAAAAGATGGAAGCACTTTTGCTCTTTGAGCTTCACTTCCACAGATGCCCGAATGCTCATCCTCTAATCATCATGCCCACAGTATTTGTCTGGCTCACAGGACTGCAGATACAATGAAAACGTATAGTTTATGGGATATAAAGGGGGAAGGAGAGAAGACTAGAAGCTCTCTTTAACAGGAGGTAGCAGGTTTAAATCCCTCTGGACAAAGGGAGCAAATGGAAGACTTTAGGGAGGTGAAAAAGATTGGAGGATCTTTAATGTCTACAGAGCAGTCAGATGAGACGCTACATGTTACCTACAATCCCTGAATATGTGCCCTACTCGAAAATAAATGTGAAATATCTATTTAAAACAAATAAACTACAGTTCAACCTTAACTTTACAACAAGTCTTCATAGGCTTCACTTATTTATTATAGTAATTGGTGAGCTACCTGGTTTTTCAAAAGTCAGATGTCTGCCTTCAATGTGTCTATTTATTTCTGCGTATTTGTTTCACATTACAGTAACTGTTCAGTGCATTCTGAGCTGCGTTACCTCCATTCATGACCTCCTCCCTGCAGAAAATAACAGAAAACACTCCAGTACGATACCTGCTACCAGTTCATTGCTTGTGATGGTCACTGTGTGGGAAGCTCCACTGGTGTCAGCCACTTGGAGGTCAGTTATGGAATTCAAAACTGACAGGAGAAACTCAGCTTCTAATGTGATGTTGCTCTCCACCATCAGCTCAGCAATGTAGACATCACCTACAGCAACATGACATTTTATTTCTGTGTGGTCTCTGTTCAGCTGAAAAGGCATTTAATGCATGACCATACTGCATTTTATAACCACATGATCACATGACATCATACATTCATACATGGTGGATTTATGCTGATTTATGACTCATGCCTAAAAACGAAGTGCAAGACACACTTTCTAAAAATTAAGACAATGCACAAAAAGAAAAAGAAAATACACTGTATATATATAGTATATTCATATTCATTATGTGTTATTTTGTATAGTAAATAGACTGTACATGGAAGGTTTTTGTAAAAAGATTCAAACTTAAAAATAAAGGCAATGACATCACTCCCAATTAAAAGCTAGATTAAAAAGATAATTCAATTTCATTTTCATTTTAAGAATATCAAGAGAGCATGCTCTAACATCCAGTGTCAGTGAGATCCACAGGTTAGAAGCATCAGAAGAGAACCTACTCTCACCGCTGTATTTATGGAACACATGAGGAACATTTGAACCTCACTGATCTTACTAGTACATAAAAGAAGATCTTTAAGGTAAAAGACCTTTAATATAATTTCTAAAAGAAAGAGCTGGAGTCTCTTCAGCAGCAGGTAATGTGATCCAATCTCCTTGTTTCAGCTGAGAGCCTGCCTGCAGCTGTAGGTTTATTATGGTTAACGCTGTTGTGTCACAGCAAGAAGGTTCTGGGTGTAAATCCACCTGAGGACCTGGGACTTTTTTTGTGTTCTCCCCGTGTCTGTGTGATGAACTGGTGAACCTTTCATACAGAGCTTTGTGGAAGTTTTCTAAAGGTATTTTGATGGAACATCCTCTATGACTATATGAGGTAAGTGACTCACCTGCTGCACGGACCTGCAGTGACAAACACAGGCAAACAACAGAATCAGTCTTTCCGTTATGGTTGTAATTCAGTCATATGTCATATTTAGCATGCACATAAACAAGTATGTTGGATTTTCTCATTTTAACTTCACATCAGTGAATTTAACATGCCACACTCAAACTGTGATTAAAACAGAACACTCTGATTCTTCACCTGATAGCAGATATACACAACTCCAATCAGGACCATAAACACCCTGGAACACATTGTTACTCTGTGGGGGGAAAACATGCAAGATAAACAACAGTTGAAACAGCTGCATCAATAAATGATCAGTTTGGTCACTCCTTTTATTTCAACTTATTATCACCTAATAAAGTTATGGTGAATGTGTTAGCATACATTTGCTTTTTATAAATCCAGCAGACATGGAGTATGGATCCCTCCCAATGACAGGTGCCATTGTAACGAGATAATCAATGTTATTCACTTCACCTGTCAGTGATTCTAATGTTGTGGCTGGTTGGTGTATAACATACATGAATATACTGTGACTGCTACGCTTAATAATAGTAACACATATCTAAAAATCTAATATTAAAAAAAATCTAAATACAGCTACTAACTACTTTAACCTCTGTTAAAGTAACCCCCCCCTGTCTGTATTTCATTTAAAACAGCAATCTTTCACTAGGATTGATTTGTGTATTAGCTTTCTCAACAGTCTGTTTTTCTATTTGGAGTTGGACAGTGATGTATCTGCACTAAAATAACATGTTTATCTGAAAGCTTTTTAACAGCAGCTATCTGCTTTGGCTTCCAAAGTGTTTTATTTCTGCTCTTCTAGCTTGTTTGCATCACTTTGAATTTGGACTTTGGTGGTTTTCCTCGTTACTCGTAGCAGAGTACTTTCTTTCCACATCAACAGCAGTGTAACCAGAATGGTCAGAGACCTGTCAATGTGGTAAACTTCATGCCCACCTCATTTTCTTGTAGAGTTAGGACGTGGCTTCCTTTGAGCCATTGTTACACTGTGGTTATTTAACACTGGGCCCACAGTCCAGACAGCCTCTTCACCTACCAGCACATGTGCTTGCAAAAATATGCATAAGTTCATAAGCACCAGCCTGGCTACCAGAATTAATACTAGAACTGTTCATTTCTGCAAACCAGACATATGTTAAACTTTCTTTACATTTCAGTTTATTATGTCATCACAAACTAAACACAGCTGGAAACTTGTTCCAAAGATCCCCTTTTGGTGCAGCAAAATGTCCCAACTGTGCTAAAATGACTTGTTGGTTGAAGTGGTCTCAAACAGTGGTCTCATGCCATCACTCACCCCTTCATAATCTGTGTATGATGTGGCACATTACATCATACATTATGAAATGTACAAAGGTAATATACTGATGGTTTGCAGAAAGATAAAGCGCCAACATATTTATTGTATTACACAGGAATACAGATATCCACACAAATCAAAGCTTGTGGCATGTGCATACATACAGTCACCATGCCTACATATACAAATGCATACATTACCTATCATGTAAGAGTTAGACAGAATGAAAGGAGCACCTGTTCAATAGCCATATCCATAATAATGATTATACAATACATTCATGATAATAATCTTGTTGAGCTTACAATGTCCGTTTTTGTAGAGATTGTCAAATGTGCATTATACATTATATTATATAATATATTATATCGTATTATAAACTTTAGAACCTTTACAAAAATGTAAAAAAATTAGAGCGTATGTATTTCTGGTGATTAAATCTGGAGAGCATTTATCATCAACTCATCACCTCAATGTTTGAAGATAGATGCACAAATATTCTTCCATTCAGAACGGAGCTTTCCAACCATTTTGATGCCCCACAATGTGAAACCATTTCCCTAGTTTGAGTCAGAGTAAAGAGTCACTTATTTATGTAAGTGATATAAATGTTGATATAAATGTATTAGCTCTCTGTTTTACAAGTACAAAGCCTGTCAACAATGTTGTGGTTGGACTGGTCTTTACTGCAGGAACAGAAGGCTCAGATTAAGGGTTTCAGCTAGAACAGCTCTCAGATTTAGACCGTTAGACGGTCAGTTAGGGTATTTCAACATTAGACCTATCAAAACTAACAAGTATTTTCATATACAATATCATCATATCAAATCCTTTAAGGTATTATTACAATGGTACTTAAATATTAGAGATTGTACTGTCTGTTGTACAGTTTAGTGCCACTGAGAAAGATCGAGCCTCTGTTTTGATCTCATATCTGTCACAAATATAAAATGCATGAGTAAAAACTCTTACCTTGGCTTTACACTTAGCATGGTACAGAAAGCAGATGATCAACCCGTCAAATGTGTTGCAGCTATTATAACAGAAATCTGACTGTACTCCATATCTATCATGCATATGTCAAATTAGAGTCAAAGAAAATGAGCACATCTATTAGAAAGCCTGTGCTAGGCTGGTCAGGATGAGTGCATTAAGGGTGTAGGGTATGGTGAAGGTGTTTCGAGGCACTGATGACCTGACTTTGTGTTTTAAGACCATTTGCATGGATGGCATTTCTCCATTTGGATTGCCTTGGTTGGAATACGCACAGAGCCTTCCAGCTTTCCATGAACATTTGAATACCAAATCAAACATTCTCCTCCAGAAGGTCACAGAGCTCAGTGTGGGCTCCCTTTGAGACATCTGGCCTCATGAAACCTGCTGCTGAAGATCCTTGTTTATCACAAAGCAGGTCGTTTCATGGCTCCAACTCTAACTAAAGATTTTTCCAATCCAGCAATGAGCATGGTCTCGTGAAAGATTTACGTTCATCAACAAACCACACGCCACATAGACACTTGACACATGACTCAACCTAAAGGTGAAGTCACTTTACAGATGAATATTTAAAAGATAGATAAGGAAATTAAATGCAAGACATTGTTATACATATAATTAAACAGTAGATGAAATAGGACTTTAACTAAAAGATCTGACTGCTGTGGGTTTGTTGCAAACATTAGACTTAGTGATTAGACTGAGCACACAACAGCATGAAAGAGAGCAATTTAAAACTAGAAGAAGTAAAACAATTACAATATTGTAGCAATAACTAACTCCAAAAAACAGTCAAAACTAAAAAAATGCTTAAATATACATACATGAAATAAAACTCCTGTAAATAAAGTTCTCTCCTCTGTAGGTGTTGACAGCAGGTGTAGTTGTCGCTGTCTCATGTTGCAGTGTGCTTGCTACAACATAACATGTTATGTCGCTATAAGTGGTCATTTATGAATGATCCATGTTGTTGAATTATGTATTAAAATGTAGCAATATGTTGGTTCAATGATGTACACACATTGTGTAGCTAATCTTTTAGCATAGGCTCCATCTATTGGCTGTATATAATATAGATTCTGGGACGGAAAAGTAAAGCCAATGAGGAAGTGCCTTAAGCCTGCATTCTTTCTAATGGTCACCAGGTGGCAAGTCCACAAAAAGAAGTCTGATTGTATATACAGGAAACTTATGAGAAATTTACCCTGCTTCTCACTTGATTTATTACCTCACTAAACAGCTTTTAAGTTAGTTTAAGCTGTTAGATATTATAGCTTAAAACTTTCTTCAACAAAGCATGATGGTCATTTTTTCAAATTATGCCATTTAGAAACAAATAGATGAGAAATCAGGGAATGTTTAGGGTGTGGCTACCGTGGGATTGATCCCTACCATAGCATGTCCTTGGGCTCTCAGTCAGATCCAATCAGCATCCTTCCCAGCTCCACCATCTCATCTGACCAAGGATCTATGATGGGTGTGATGACAGTAATGATCCAGGTGATGCTGTATTACATTCTGTGTCCACTCAGTCATTCCAATCAAAAAGGTTGTTCATTATTCAAATAACAAAACTTGGATAATAATCAATTATTGATTGAAAGAAATTGATCTACTTCCAGATGTACCCATTCCGGGGGGAAAAAAACAGGCTTTAAACCTGTTTAAACCTGTTTGCACTTACGTCCCTTCTCACGATAAATTATGAGAAGCATTTAAAGGACATCTCATCTCCAGCATTGAATTAGATCCAGTTTGCTTTCCTGGCTGGTAACAGTGTGGTGGACGTGAAACTCTTTATTCTTGACAGTGGAAGAAAATCAAATCACATGTGTGACTTTTTCTTTCTTTCTTTTATGAGGCAGCCCCATGTTATGAATGAACGACTTGCCTCTTATCATGATGATTTGGGATTTTCTGAGTGACACGATCCAGCAGGTTTTGGTGAATGGGTATATGTCAAACACAAACATCTCAAAAATGGGCTTAGCCAAAGATCGTGTCTCGCCCCCCCAGCCTGCTTTTTATTATGTACACAGACAGCTGCAGGAGTTCTCAGGAGGGCAGTGATCTTGTCAGTTTCTTGGATGATACTGTTTTCTCTTCTTCAGGGATCAGAGTTTTAGCATAGTGGTGCATGACCTACCATCATCAAAAAGTGTGCAAATACTGTCCTTGATTTGTTTCAAAAACTAAGAAATTGTCAGTGATTTTAGACAGAATAATGACAAAGCATTATAGATTGTGAGAATGTTGAATTTGCTGACACGTATAAATAGCTTGGAACAGTGTTGGACTCTCAACTAAGGGCGCTTTCACACCTATACACCTCGTTTGGTTCAGACTTTTCAGATTTTACAGTTTAATCCATACAAAGTTGCAGGTCAAACAAATCAAATAGCTGGACTTTGGTCCAACAAATAGAGGTGGTCTCGGTCCGGATCAAACTGAACCATGGTTCGATTTGTTTACAGTGTGAAAACACTTTTTTGGATGGTTTGGACTTTCAGACCAACTACAGGAGGTAACAACAGGCTACCGTCACCGATAAACAAACAAGAAAAACAAAGAAGAAGAAGGAAGAAGTTAAAAAATGAGCCACATGAGGAGAGGAAGAGATAAAGTATTTAATAGTGATATGGTCTGAAGAAGAAACCAAAAGTCAACTGAAGAAAACAGAAAAATGTGAGGATGACAGAGAGTCGATACGAGATAGATGCGTCAGACGTGCGCCGCTCTGCAAGCCAATCAGTAATCAAGTATAGGGAGATGCAGCCCAGCAGCCCACGTAGATGATGATGACAGCACGTAGGTTTGTCATGAAAAGTTCTGCAGTACACCTGCAAAATTGCAACGTGAAACCAAAACTACACGGATCAAATGTATAAAATGTAACAAAAACCCAAACCTTGGTTCTGACTATGGTTTGGATGTTCAGGTGTGAAAACACCTTAAAGTTTGACGTAAACAGAGTTGGCTCTTAATATACTAAGATGCTAAAAACATTTTGGGTAATTTCATTACCTGTTTGGATTTCCATTTGACTGATAGTCATGTCCAAGTCAACTTGTCATTGTGGTGACACCCTCTGTGTAAACAAGTCCACTGATCTGTGTAAGAAGGCCGAGCCTTGTCTAACTGATTTGATTGGCAAAGTAAACCAAAACAAGAGACATTTTGCATCTTCTTTCTGGACATTTTATTGTTTCAGAATGATGTCATGAATTCTTTCAAATGTCCAAACAAAACCTTTCTTTAGGTTAATTACAGGGAGCTGAGGTTTAATTTGTAATGTGACTTCACACACACACACACACACACACACACACACACACACACACACACACACACACACACACACACACACACACAGCTGTGAGGAGACTGAGCTGAATGAGGAATGAGAGGTATGATGTTTGTGCAGTTCAGATGATGCCCTGTGACACTGTGACTGAAACAATCCATTCTGACTGATGAGACACCTCCCTGTCTCTGACATGTTATTCTAACCACAGACCACAGCTTGCTTCACCTTGTTTCACACTGGTATTTATTTAATCTGTAATTAACCTGCATTCAACCCACATGATTCAAATTTAACATGATTCCTATTTTAAGGACTTTTGGACTTCTGAACCTAAAATAAAAAATAATATTTCTGTTTTTTTTAATGCTTTTGATTACAGATGCAAACCAAGTCTGATGTCAAGTTAACTCTTTGGAGTTTATTTTAAATAATGACTATTGGTCTGAAGTCAATTCATAGACTATTTACATCTGCAAACAATGTTGGTGGAGGTAAAGCGATCAGCCATGTTTCACCCAAAATATTGCAAAACTTTTTGACAGATTTTGATGAAAGTTTTTAAATCAATAACCGGGCCAATGAAGAGATGATTAGATTTTGAGGCAAATACTGATCAAAATGTAGATCCAGTTTTTTTCCCTTCTGTTAGCATCTTGAGATGGGATTTATCAGTAAATAAGAAGCTATAGGTGTTATAGCTGTTCATTCAAACTGTACCATTACACACACACACACACACACACACACACACACACACACACACACACACACACACACACTGTGCAAGAGTATTAATTTATACATACTAATAAATATTTTGCTGTTGTGTATTACATAATCATGTGCTACCGTACAAAAATGTCAGCTGGAACTGGCTCCAACTCACCACAAAGGTTAAGAATGGATGAATCGATTTATTTTATAATATTATTGTGACCAGCACTTTAGTGAAATAAAACATAAAATGAGACAAAAGAAGGTAAGAAACTGTTGGTGTTTGGTTCCTTGGTTGGTTCTTCCGACCGACCAGAACTGTCTGCAGTGATCATGTTGTGTTGGACTGAGTTACACCGGAGGCACTAGATGATGCATGGTAACCATCTGAAAAAACAGCATCAAAACAAAATGATCCCGTCAGTAGAAATATGACAAATGTCAGAGTCTGCAGCCATGTTAGTGGCTGGGTGAGGACACTGACATATTTGATTAGCAGGATAGCAGGCTCTGATGATATTAGCATGCTGGTGACTATGCTGCAGTCACACAATGTTGGCAGAACAAGCACCTGTTATGTCCAAGAGTCCTGCTAACTTTGTTACCACACCAGATAAATAACCTAAACTAAGGCTACGTTCGCCCCACCAGGCTGAAGTGACTCAATTCTGATTTTTTTTTTGTGTCTTAATTTGACACAAATCTGAATTTTGTTTCAGGGCTGTGTGAACACAAAAATCCAATCTTTTCAAATTAGATTTGAGTCTACATCTTATGTGATCCTATATCAACTGAACCACCTGAGAGGAGATAGGACAACCAATACAGCAATGATGAAGTGTTTGCCATCTTACTAGCTTGTCCATTTCAGATTGAGAACCAAGAGTTGTCTCACAAATATGTTTTTTGTTCTTGATGACGCAGATGAATTGTGCAGAAACATATCGATGTGTGCATGCCGTCCGTTTTGAAGGACAGATGCGTTCATATTAGAGGTGGATACAGGCCACTGTAATGATGAATATGAACCAAATCTGATCTGAGCAAAAAATCACATGAACAGTGAGGCTTGTGATGTGAACAGAGACAATATTCTTTGATTTGGTTGCTTTCTGTTGTGGTTTGTTTACAAGGGAAACAAGACATTAGCTTAAGTAGTGGTAATGATTGATTATGCCAATACTGGTGGCTTTGAGACCATTTTTGAAATGGTGTGTTAAACAGCATAGCCGTTAGCAATATCCAATATCTCTAATGTCCTGTTACAACTCAGATGTTGATGTGCACTTTACATTACACATAAAGACAAACTAGAGGAGTGTCTGTACCAAAATGTTGTACCAATCAATCTAGTAAATATTGAGATATTTCACTAGACAACTTTGACCTGCTTACTAGCATAAAGTAAAAGTCTGGGGATCACTAACGTCATTAGGATTCATCCTCTAGGAAGCATGAATGTCAATCTGTCAAATAGTTTAGATATTTTGATCTCAACCAAAGTGGTGGACCAACCAATCATTTGACATAAAGCTAATATCATATCTGATTAAACTATATAAATTAAAGATTTTCATTCTTTCTTACCTCTTCCTCTTCTCCAGTTCCGCAAAAAGCCAAATCCACTCGATGATGAGTTTGAAGCACTGGTGGACTAAAACAAGAATGAAAGCAAAAAACATGAATCAGAATAATATTTGAATCTGCTTACAATAAAAGTCATGATTAAGAAAACTGCCCTTACCCTTGTCCAACCTCTGGAAGTCAGTGACGATATTGATAGTTCTGACCGCACCTGAAATGTTAACGCTCAGAAATCAGCACACAGCTATGAAAGTTGTTGTGTCAGTGAAAACATGTTATTACAGGCTTGAAATGTAAGATTGTATGTAATTCAAAGAGATGGATTCATAACGTCATCACTACCAAAAATGTACTTTCACTGCAGAAGATTACTGATGCACAGCTAGCGACAAGACCTAATGTTCTAACAGCGAAATAGTAATATTACAGCAAAGTGTAATACCTTTCAGTTTCTCATTAGAACACTATTTTTCTGTTTCTATTCATAAAGGTAGACATGAATAAAAAGGTTGAAGTTTGACTTGAGTAGGACTCATGTGGCAGTATTAGAAATGATTTTGTAAATAAATAAACATATTATCATTATTAAACATTAACAATACAATTTTAAATAGAGAACATGTTCCACTTCAGAGTGGATTTTACCTTTAAAATTGCAACTGAAATAGATGAGAACAGTGAAACATACACACCTTTTGGTCTAACAGCGTTCCGAACAGCAATATGAAGAAACCCTTGAAAGAACACACACATAGCATCAGCTAAGAGGGCTTCAATTACAAAAAGAAAACTCACTATTATCATATAATTTTTGTACAGTTTTAAAAATAACATAAAAAGAATCATTGTGATAACATGCAGAGTATACACCATTTTTGTACCTGCAGTGAATTGAAGAATGCAAACGCAATATGAATTCCTCTGTTGAATGGGCTGATCATTGTTCCAACTCCCAGACTCCAAGTGAGTCCAAAAAAGGGTGTGAGGAAAGCCAACGTCCGAGCAATAACCACTAGAACGTGCCTCTCGGCTGCTTGTGCAGCATTTCCCACTGCCCTCCTCCTCAACATTTTGTACATCACCACCAACAGGATTATGATGTTTATTACAACTATTGTCAGTGCAGGGACCACGAATGCCAGCAGAGCTTTAGACTCCTCCCAGTTGAGCCAGCAGACCCCATTTCTTCGAGTGTATTGTTCTTTGGGTGCAGTCACAGCTACCGTTATGGTGGCGATTAGGAGAGGAGTGCCGTAGCCCAGACAGAATCCAATAGCCAGCATCGCTCTTTTAGACAAACCCCCGTCGAAGACATTGACTGTGCGGTAGAACAACAGCAGAGCTGAGGCTAACATCCAGAAGAATAGGGCTAGGTAGAAAAAATGGATAAAAAAGGTTGCTGAAGAGCATGCTGCTAAGTTCTGGCTCTCTGCATCTGAAATGGCTGCCGCGATAATAAACCAAATATTTGCAATCAGGAGCGATAGAGCGATATTAACAATGGAGACATGACGCAAGTATGATGTGTTGTTCTTTCTGATTTTTCTCCATACGATAGCTTCGATAATGAGGCATATGACCAAAGAACCCATGGATATGGCAACTCCAATATAGGATATAATATCCAATGCAAGGTCATCTAAACCGAACGGGGACATTAGGATAGAGAACGAGGTCAGGTGGTTGCAGCTGCAGGTGACGGTTTGGTTGACAAAGGACACCAACTCACATCCCTCGCTGTCCCATCCCCCCAGATCATCAAAGAGGCTGAAGTTCCAGAAAACACACTGAGGGCTCCTCAGAATATCATTTAACACCTCAAATGTGAACGAAATGTTGGTGATGTTTCCACTGGACTGGACAAGCGCGACTCTCCCGTTGATGAGATTGAAGGTTGAACTGTTTTCGTCTCTTGGAGGGAGGACGTTATCCATCGACCTAAACGTGATCACAGTGAGTGACTTCTCTTCGTCATCAGACTCTGGTATGTCTATCTCCACCGAGGAATTAAAGTCACCATTGAACGTGTCTGTGAATGCAGTTTTGTTCAGGAGGATATTAGGCGTGACAATTTCAAACAAGTCACTGCTAAGTCTTCTTGTTATTGTCTCAAGAGACAGCAGTATGCTTGAGCTGACACTGTTAGTGTTGGGAATGGCAATTGTCGTGAAAGAGACGTTTCTGGTGTCATTGGCGTTAAGAAAGTCCCATGAGTTCTTCATCTGATCGATGGTAAGGATCCCAACAATAAATAGAATATCCTAAATCGAAAGGAAAGAGGATATTAGATCGAGTGAAATATATTGTTTAGTACACATGTAAACCTCATCAGAGTAATTGACACACCTCCATTGAAGAATTATTTATTGTGATAAATAGTGTTGATGACGCGTTGGCTACGTTGTGGAGTATCTCAACATTGGCAGTGATGGTTGCAGGAGAATCAGCCACTTCATCAGTGAGGTTCAAAGTGACTTCTCTGAGTTCTTCCAATAATATCGGTAATGTGACGTTATTCAGGTTCTGTGGGATTTAAAAGAAGAAAAAAAAAAGCATTAGCATCTAAATGATCATCTTAAAGTTACAATGTGGAGGATTTTTATTCACATAAAGCATGTTAGATGCTGTTCTCATAGCAGGAGTGTTTTGTTTGTTTTTATCCATGCATACATTCATACACAGACTGCCATACATGGTGCCAACCTGCTCTTCAGGTGAAACATCTCATTACTGTAGCGCTACACAATGTTTCTACACAATAGACCATTCACACACACTCACTGAAGTGTGGAAGCTCTTTGTGTGATAGCAGTCATTATATTACAAACCTTTCTTGAAATAATGGCTTCTTATGGTTATCTGTCTCAAAATATTTATATAGTAGCTCCAAATACTGAGAGACTTTCATAAAGATATGAGGATTATTTTTCTTTGAGAAATGTGGAGATACTGAAACAATGACGTCATTATTATTAGTCATTATTATTGGTCATTATTATTAGTCATTATTATTGGTCATTATTATTAGTCATTATTATGTTTTCACCAGTGTCTGTTTGTGTGATGAAACCTTTTTTTTTCTTATTTAAAAAAAACCTGTTGCCTTGGTGGAGGTTTGTGCTCGACTCAATGCCCTTCTAGTTTTGAAATAACTTTGTCATGATTTTGAGATGGTGGCTCATTATTTTGACAAGATTTCTCATTATACTGAGTTACAGGATCTTTCTTGGGAGGTTTAGGATGTTTGAAGCAGGGATTGAACTAACGACCTTCTGATTAGTGGACGCTCTGTTCTACCTTCTGAGCCACAATGCAGAAATGTGAAGGAATCATTCCAGGAAAAAAGTTAACCTACATAAAAAACATACCCAGTCCCAAAACGCAAACATTCATCACCCAGAATATGAATATTAGAGTGGACTTGAATCAATTCACATGATCAGATTTAAATGAATATCTTAGCTAAAATAATAATGATCAAAATCTAATCCTTTCTTTACTCCATTGGGTTTTGTCCACATCAGCCTAATAAAATGCAGTGTCCTACTTTAGGCTGCACCGCCCATAACTATTCACATTCAAATGAAAATGATCACTGATGACAGGCTTCAGAGCCTCTGTACTGGGCTGCACCACTATAAATCACAACAAAGGATCTCTGGTCATTTTTCAGCTTCTCCACTATTTGAATCAGGTTACGTGTGAAAAATAAGTTGTGTTGAATTCAGGTACAACTTTCCTTTTAATGTGAAACATATTTTACTGCTATGTGTTTTTTTTATTTTTACCATGTATTCTAGGAATCATTTGTACAAAATGACTATTTCCAGAGGAATTCATTTGTATTTAATCTCATCTGTAGGTTGTAGCTTGTTGTAGGTTGTACAGAGAGCAGAAGTGTCAGTTTAAGCAAGTACCTTTAGACAGACTTGGTATCAACAGATACTCAATGGCCAAAAAAACATGATTAGGCCATCCCTAATTAAAACATTTACTCTGAATATGTGTCAGTATCCTTTAGCTGCATTCAAACTTTGACAAAGCATGATGATAGACCATTATCTGTTTCCCAGAAACATAATCAAAGTGACAATGAGTGGCACAATTAAAAGATAATAAATATACTCTGATCAACCCATGTTAATTTCAGGCTTACAATAAAAAGTTACAGTTAGCCCAGTTCCAGTTTAAGCATGACCCACTTGTGACCCACTTGTGCCACACCTAGTCCCTGTACTGGTACAGATAATTATGTACTCACCCACTCCTAGTACACATCAGCGCTTTAGTAAGTACTGGGGTGTGTCTTTAAATACAGAATGGAATGCCAACCGGCTGCCTATTGTGCCTCTGACTTCTGAGGAGGCGCTCTGCAGTATTGGAGGCTAGACACCAAGACTACGACGCCTTGTCAAAATGACTGCACCCAGTCAAAAAAAGCACATCCAGGGGTTCAAAAATGCCTTGAACTGTTGTTACAGCCTGTTGTTTCAGTTTTTTTATTTGCCCCACACTTTTGCAAAAACAAACATTTGTCTGTGAGACATTAAGCTGAGGTGACTAACATTTCTGTTGGGTGAGATCAAACAGGCTTGATCCCAGAGGGTCCGCCATCCGTGTGTGTTCTGGTAATTTGATTTTAGCTTCAAAAGAAGATATCAAAAAATGAATAACAAGTGGTTATTTGATTTTTTTGTGGCCAAAAAGGAGGGAGTGAAATTTTGAAAAACTATTTTTCATTTAATTTTCTGTTTTGAATAAGAAAAAAATAAAATCACTGGAGAAGACCACATCCGGTCTCTTTTTCTGAGACCGGATGTGGTCATCAGGCTACAAAATAAGAGTGCCAAATACTAATGGAGGAGAGCTGCTTTAGCCCAGGCAAAAATGTCTTTGGAACCCTACTCTGATATGATTTTAGACAAAACAAAGGCTGCCATCTGCAGAAATTTCTGCACGCATATCACTTGAAAGTGGTAAAAACACTAAAAACAAAATGACCAAAAGATACACAGATCCCAGAGAGGGGAGTGAAACTGCTTTTCAACCTGTCCTTAGGATTGTCTTACTAAAAAAATAAAAGCTATAACAGATTTATAATGACGTGGAATATTACCCCAATAAATCTAAAGTGGCATTCAGTGCATACCACCAGCAAGGCCAACCAATCCTGCTCCTCCTGTTTGAGGTTATTCTACTACATTCACCTTAGAAAAAAACTGAATGTCCTATTTTAACCTTTATTTCTGGAGTGGTAATACTGTATTTGCTTTCCTTAAGTAAAAGATCTGAGTACTTTTTACCTCAGCCAAGGAGGTTATGTGATCGGTTCGGTCTGTTTGTTTGTTTGTCTGTTTGTTAGCAGGATTACACAAAAACTAAAAACAGATTTGCACGAAATTTTCACCAAAGATAGAAATTCTCATATCCTAGAAGTGAGTAAATTTTGGTAATGATCCGGATCAGGATCTAGATCTGGGAATTTTTTTAAAGGGCCTTGGCGGAGGTTTGCGCTCTCCGTGCGCTCTTGTTCTGCAAGTGTCAATGCCATTCTTATGGTCAGAGTAGGCCTCATGTCACTAAATCCACCTCACTCAATGCCAATGCCATTATTTGGTGTCAGAAATGGAGAACAAGGTCACCTTAGACTGCTCAAGCAGCTCCTGAATCGGAAGTAACACGCAGTGGTCAAATTGAATTTCCCATATGCCATTTTCCCTACAAATTGCTGTCCTTTGCCCCACACTGTTTGGCGCGCAGGGACCTACAGCCACGTCGTCCGTAAGTCCATCACCAAATTCAGGATTATCGAAACATACAAAATCTGGACAGAAAGAAAACATTTGTATAGATAACAGTTAATTACAACAAAAGAATTCTCAACCTGACTTGTATAAAATGCTCTAATAATTGGATCAATACTTACCCTCTTGCAATAATATCAGAGTTATTTCTTGGGAAAAACGCTGCGGAAATTGTTTCTCTTGGCAAGTAATCTTCGTGATGTTACAATTACTGATTGGAAACATATGGGTGATATTCCTCCCTGTACCTAAACAGACACAATAGAACACATAACCTGACTTGGACAAAGAAAACCAACATGGAGTCATTAATATACGTATCTATGGATATATGTATGTATCAATGTATGCATACAAATTGTCTCAAATAGTTGTTTAACACAGAGATTAATATGTAACTAATTTCCTAATAGCTGGTTCTTTGTTATGCTTTAGTTTCAGGTTTACCTGCAGCAGGTATGTCTTTAAACTCCACCTCATAGGGGCTGTTGACATAGCAATTCAGTTGTACGTTCTTCGGAGCCTCACAATTAACCTTTATTCTGACTGGTGACACAATGATCAAGGGTGTCGGTCTGGGTTTTAATTCCCTGTCGGTCGTCTGTCTCAGGGTGATATTGCCGTCTCTCAGCCTGCATTCATAACGTCCTGAAATTAAAGGTGATCATCATTGACCATAAAAATCAATGACAAGTCAGTGTTGCCAAACAAGTATGGGGTATGACACCACCATCAGGTTATAAGGGGCAACAATGAATCAGCATTTAGGTTGTGATAAAGTGGGAGAAACATTCTTCTACTTCCAAATATTTTGTTCTGTAGTCTACTAAGTTGGGAGAATTGAATATGCATGGATACCATCGAAGATCAACTGAAATTAAACTATTTTTATTCATAGATCTTTGCTGCTACAGGATACAAATCTGCTCTGTAAATAGATTGCCCTGTTCTTTTGAGTCAAAAAAAGAAAAAAGGAGAAAAATGTATAGCTTTTGAATTGATAATGGTGACCTAATTTTTAGTGGGGCTGTGAGACAAAGTATTATTAAACTAGAAAATTTGAGTCCAAGAGCACAGATGTCCCATAGACCATAATCTCTACCATAGCAGAATAATAGCAAAATGACATAAAAATGTACGAAAGCGTCATGCATTCACTTGAGGAAAAAACAACTTAACGGGATAATTATCTCCTTAATTCAGAAAAACAAAGTTTTTATTAAAAAAAAGTGATCTGTTTTTCAGAATTAATGAAGTTATGGTCCGATTATTTCAGAAAAACAGGAGAATCTTTTCTTTGTCTCATCTTTATTTAGTTGATGTGTTTTTTTGTTTGTTTTTTAAACACTGGATAAGGAGTCAGAATTTGTACGGTAAAATAAAAAACAGGACCTCTTTTAAGGTCATCACTTCGAACTGAATGGTGGGGAGTTTCAGGTATCAGCCCTCCTGTCAGAAAGTCATCAAGGTCACATGTTTACAGTGTTTACACATGTTCACCCACTCAGCTCTTTTGTTGTGCCTTTGTAAGACACACTCCTAAGAGAACAATGTCCACATTCTGGACAGAGAGGACAGATGGTTTGAAATAGGAGTAAAGGAAGCCATCTATGTCAGTCTGGAACCACCATCTTTAAACAGGGGTGGGGGTCTACGCCACCACCTCTAAGCCACACACAATGCAGTCTTAAGGCCCGTTTAGG
Source organism: Chaunax sp. Z400 (assembly GCA_037577475.1). Taxonomy (NCBI): domain Eukaryota; kingdom Metazoa; phylum Chordata; class Actinopteri; order Lophiiformes; family Chaunacidae; genus Chaunax; species Chaunax sp. Z400. The sequence goes on along the minus strand of CM075202.1, from coordinate 18,037,038 downwards.
CTCTATGTTAAAGACGGATATGGACTTCCATATGTATACTGCTTCCGGAGCAATACCACCGGAAATGGTTGAGAGCAGTGTAGCTACGATTTAAGCAAAGCACGACAAATGGGTACGAAAACAACGAAGAAGAAACAAAGTGAAGTGAAAAAGTGAAAAAACTCTCCATCCTCAAGTCTTGATGTACCTAAAGGCCTCACAGACCACCGCCGGCACAGAGTATATTGTTTGTGTGTTTTTAGGTTGCAGTGTTTTTATATTGATTTCATCAGTTGTTTTATCTAATTGTTTTTATTCGCATGGTGGGATTATTTGCATGCAGTGGTGTGTTTTTCAACTGCCCCTGAAGGCCACAGAGACTGAACAATCCCAGGCTGCAATCAGCGAACGAGCAACAGGTGTGTGTGTGTGCAGGTAAACTGAAGTAGGTAGCAGGAGGCTAAAAGTTAAAAGCAGAAGGGAGCAGAAGGAGAGAGCCACAGTTTGGAGACCACATGGAGCCAGCCAGGACACCCCAGACGATGAGAAGCCAGTGAAGCCTGAAACACAGCAGCCCACACCCTGTTTGGCGAGAATACTCCAGTCTGGGTCGGTAGTCAGTCTACCACCCAGGAAAACCATGAGTATGTTCTATCTTGTTTGTGGCGGGTAGGCCTACTGGAGGGCTGGCCTCAGGGCCAGGAATGACTATTTGGGGCTGTTGCGTCTAGACGATGCTGATTGCAGTCTGAGTCTGCTTCCCCAGTATGGCAAGTTAAGTTTGACTATCCAGAATTAACATTACAGATATCTATAACGTCATTCTGCCTTGTCAAAATGGCGCATAACCAAGGGATATACTTGAAAAGCAAGATTGTCCCACCTCCCACTCGCCGTAGCCTCTGACATATTTATAGATCACTCAAATGTCATTTGGCTGAAACTGGAATTACTGCTAGTCGTAATTCATTTGTGGATATCCACAATTCACACTGTGAATACTATCCAAAAAGGGATTGTAGATATCTGCATTGAGAAACCATGTACACATGAATGGCAAATGTAGTTGGAAGCTTACTAGTCAAAATGACATTAACAGACAATGACAGATGTCTAATAAGAGTTTAAACGATGTGAAATGATATGCAGATATCAGTAACGAATAATCGGTCTAGTTGATAAATGTTAAGGGCTTGCCAAAACCCCGGAGCAGAGGAGGAAGAGCTGCGGGATGAAGGGAGATGAAAGCTGCTGCAGAGGAGAGAGGAATGGGCCTCTGAGGACGCTGCTGCACTGCCGTATGTGTGGACTTGAACCCAACGGGGTACAGCAAAAGACTTCCCGGGGGGTAATTTTATATTGGAGACTCTGGGGACTTTCAGGTATCTTTTGTTTTTTCTTATTATAGTTTTATTGTAATAAATCCTCTTTCAAATTGATTTTGCCGTAGTCTTAACTCTGCTCACTCCTGATTTTAAAAAGAACCTATTAAGCCTTTTTATGGAGTCCTAAGGCTCCGACAGTAATCCCTAGGTGGTGTTGTCAGCATTTTAAATCCCTTTTAAATTAATATTTAGTTTGGTATTTTTGAAGAAATCAAGCTGTAAGTTACTGAATTGGCAGCCGGCCACACATCCTCACATATCACATCCTCACATATCACATCCTCACATATCACATCCTCACATATCACATCCTCCTCTAACCATTGCCATATCTGTTGTTGAAGCTTTTGAAACTTCACTGTGTCGATGTAAAGGACTATGGAAGAATGTAGGTGTTGGCCGATAAACCATAGATGGACGTATCCATTTACACACGCATTAGGAGCATAAATGGGCCGTTAGCATCTCTCCCCAGACAGTTTCACCACCATTCACTCTTTGAATCATGTGAAGCTAATGACTCACATGAGGTCAGGTAGGTAAACAAACCACTTGTGACCTCAATGACTCTCAACAACCCACAATAGTGCTGGGTGGGTCAATGGCAGAAATACGACCGCAACAACTTTAAAGGTGTCAAGGACTTTGTAGGAGGTTAATTACCTTCAACTCCAGATCAGTCAGAACTGAAGGAGCCTCTTGGATGAGAGGTGAAACATCATCAAACTTTAACAGTTGCAACCATCCAAGTAAAATGTGTCATCTGTACACGTGATGAAGGAAAATCATCAGTGGGTGAAGTTTATTCATTCAAATTATTTTAAAAACTCTCTAAGTAGTTCTCTTACTCTTGTGATCAGAATCATTGATCTGAAACTCAAGAGGTGGATTTTATGGTATTGATTTTGAATTGTAAGAGCTCTCCATTCGTGCAGGTCAGAGCACAAGCAGAGAAGTTCTGGACAGCACTGGCATGGTCATTGTCCATGATTCCCAAACGTGAGACAGAAATAAAAACTGTTTGTTGACTTCACCATGCAGACTCTCCATCTTACCATTGTCAAAGATAGAATAGTTTATCACAGTTAACGTTGCTTCTTCCGATGTATGTGAAAAGATGTGCTCAGCATCTGGGAGTATTAACTCATTGTTAAGTCTCCACTCTGAGGTCCAGTTGGAACTAAAAATCTCTGGAGGAGGTCCACATGTGATCATCACATTTCCCCCCAAAAATACTTCAGGTTGCCCAATCACTAAGGTTGATCCACCTGTGAAAAAGAGACGCAAAGGTCAGTTATTATACAATCATCTGTAAAAATGATAACATATTCTTATGACGAACAATGCTTATGTGATTTTTTTTCTAAATCACAAAGTTTTGTCTCTTGAAATATTGTCTTACCTTCAATTATCATCGGGTATGTTCTTGACAGCTCACTTAATATCCCATTTTCTACTGCTTGAATTTCCCGATCTTGAAAAGTGGTTGCTCTTATAGTATAGGAAACAACAGTGCTTCCGCTCCTGTAGTACAGATTTGAATCCAATTAAAAATCACAAGCACGTATAGGCAGGCTATTGTTGTCCATTTAGGACCATGTTGTATCTCCTCTGGAAACTTTGTCAACCACCATTAACCTCCTACATCAAGGTCTGGTATGGATCGTTCTTTTGATCTGATAGATCTTAATCAACTGGCACCCATTTTACTCTGATGTCACACTTAAGGTGGTGAGCTCAGATGTCATACTGCTGTGTTGCCGTTTACAAGCCATATAAGCATATTTGAATGTGACAAATTGATATCATTTCACAACTAATAAGCAACTCAATGTATGCTCCCATTAATGGCAGCTTTTCAGAAACTTTATCATATCCACACTGTGTAATCTCCTTCAATGCAATGTCTACCAAAGTGCAATATTCCTATAGATACTGCACCACTATTCCACTGTTGGTAAACAGACATTTTAGTCATTTAATGTTTTAAACATTTAACTCTGACTGTTAGTGGTCACTTTTACTGGATGCCTTGACCCTGGGTATGTGAAGTATTTTGTTCTCATGTATCATATATTTTTGTATCTTATAGTGTATGGTGTTGGTATTTTAAGTTTTATACTGTATTCTCCTCCAATAGACACCTATAGGCTTGCTCCAAACTGCATTTCATTATTCTTGTACAGTGACAATTAATCCATCTCACTGTTTATTGAGTTCACAGCTGTTCTGGCTCTGTGAAACTGTAGTGTTGCACTAACATTCTGATGCTAAGTACCATTGTCATGATTCAGCATTGTAATATTTACTAATTAGCGCTAAATACAATGTCCAACTTGTTTGTTGGTGGTCCGATTAAGGGAAGGTGCAAGGATCAACACGGTTAATAGGATTTGTCCACTGGGGACCCTCCCATAAGTCTTTACAACATATTCTGTGAATCCATCCAACAGTTGTTGGAATATTTCAGCCTTGAGCAAAGTCGTTGTCCAATCAGCATTGTTGATTATAGAGCCATGCTGCTAGCGTCGTTAAATCCAATGTTAATAAGTTTGATTTCCAATATCTACACTCTCAAAATGTAATGAACTACATCTTTGCTACCACTCTTTTATGTGAATGTTATATTTATGTATCAAATTTGAAACTGTAATAATGGTACAATGTCATTTGGTGCAAATCAAAACAAACAGAAGTTTGTCATCTTCAAAACTAATTGAAGAAGGAGAGTAAAAAATTTTTTTTAAAAAGCTTTGTGACTTACCGGAACTCAATTATCTCTACACTTTGTAGTGATGAGATGTGCGATCGGCATTGTCCTAGAATCTGTTCAAAGAAGTGAGAGTCTGCTTGATATTGATTCTCCAATTACATTAGGATCAAATATCACCCAGAATTTGCTGCATCAACATTGTGACAAAAGTGAATGACACATCAAGACTTACAACTTCATTTGTCGTTTGGTAAACTTCATTTTCTTGGTTATTGAATGAAGGATCAAAAGGTATGTCCAGGATAAATGACAAATTCCTCACTACAACAGAGACAGTTCTTATCACAGAGGAGCACTTTCATGAGAGACAAACTTTATTGATACATTGATTGTACAATACCGTCTGGCGTTGGCGATGTTGTCGTTGATGTTGTCGTTGATGTTGTCGTTGGTGTTGTCGTTGGTGTTGTCGTTGATGTTGTCGTTGGTGTTGTCGTTGGTGTTGCCGTTGGTGTTGCCGTTGGTGTTGCCGTTGGTGTTGCCGTTGGTGTTGCCGTTGGTGTTGCCGTTGGTGTTGCCGTTGGTGTTGGTGTTGTCGTTGGTGTTGCCGTTGGTGTTGGTGTTGCCGTTGGTGTTGCCGTTGGTGTTGCCGTTGGTGTTGCCGTTGGTGTTGATGTTGCTGTAAAAAAAAAAAAGAACAGGAAAAATCTCCAACACTTGGTATCAATAAATGTTCTTTTAGATAAAGTTTGTTTTCCAGCAAATGTCTTCAACAACCAAAGGCTCCGTTCAACTTTATCCATGCAAAGAAAAGCAAAGTTTGTCCCATACCTGGAGTTGAGGTTGGACACTGAGTGACAGCTGTGGAGCAACATTGAAGATGAAATTATACCATATACAGTACTTCATATTTCATCTTAGAAAAACAAAATAGATTATAATCTTTACCACGTTATATGTGACTGTATATTTAACAGATAAGTAAATGTAACCAAAAGCCATGTTTATGTCAACAAATGTAGGATAGTCAGGCAGATATGGTTGATATTTAAACATTACCTTTTAGTCAATAGCTCTTATATTAAAACCACTACAAAACAGCAATGCTCACATGTGTTTGGTTCACATAAGGGTCCATCAGAAGGAAGTCCATTTATGCAGTCACATATTTCTCCACTGACATTGTTGCATGCACCGTAGATGTTACACTTGTCACATGACCACAAAAACGACTCCTCACATTGACACTGCAGTCGTCTATCGGAGTTTGGATAGCAACCTTTCAAAGAAATGCCAAACATCTTCCAGCCATAGTATGCAAATCGTTCTATGTTTGATTAAACACCATGAAATCAGACAAAGAAATCACAAAAGAAATCAAATAAACAAGCAAAAGTTCTTACCTGTGGTGAAATTTAGGTCTTCTACGGTTGTAGAGTTAGTGATGTAGAAGGGGAAATGCAAACCTGCCAAAATTTCCCTGAATTGATCAGCGAAATCTGGTGGTGCATTGGGCTTGTCAAGAAACAGCTCAATCTCCACTGTGGAGGAGAACAGGAGAATATCATCACAGTGGTCATCATCAACGTCATATAGAACAACTCACAATAACACTTCTCACTATGAGCAGCCATGAAATACATGACGTTTGTAGGCAAATATATGGATTTTCAAACCATTAAAATGGCTCTAGAATTCTAACATACTATAAGGACTAAGCATTTTGATTATTTTACAGTAGTGGTTCAAAAATTTTAGAAACACAAAGACCTTTATTCTCTACATTGAATTTATCTATAAATCATTTCATTATAATATTTTATTGTGTTTTAAATTTCTGTTTTATGTTAATATTTTCTACTTCAGCTTAAGAATCTAACCTGTTCTTTATCCAAGCAAAGTAAAACTGAATTGTTTTTAATACCAACAGTTGTTTATCTTTTCAATCAGGACATTTCAATAAATGCTGGCATCATGTCTCATCATGATATGAAAAGTATTTAACAACTAAAGAGTCTGTTATGCAAAGCAAAAAAATACAATTTTCTTATTAAGGTGCTTTCTCTGGTAGAGATTTCTTCTGTTTGAATACAACAGATTCTTTTCTTCTGGCTTTTAGTGAAAGAACTATCAACACAAGGAAGCACTTGCTGCCCTGTTACATGTGGCTGGGGGTTCTAGGAGAGTAAAAACTAGTTTGGCCAGCACTTGTGGTAATTTCTCATTAAAAAAAATTAAAAAGCATAATATGGCTACAAACAGGGCATCCACCACAGTCTACTGGCTATAGGAGACAAGTGCCCTAAAATGCAAAACTGATAAGACTCCAAACATTTATCCTCAAATGTTCAGGATTTATGGTCATCCACATTGTGATGGGTCTGCAAACAGTATCCAGAACAACAGAACTAATGGATACAAGCAACAGTTCAATCTTCAGCTGACCTACTAAAGCAGGAAATAGTCAATTAGGAAGAGTAGTTGTTTAACTGATTAAATTTAATGGATTTTTTAAATATAGTTTCTGGTTTTCCAATGGACGAGAGACAATAACATAACAATCCACTAGATACACACATTAAATCAAGGAAGGAAAGCCTGGTGCTCCCATGGAGGGCACAGAGCATATACCAAGCACCCAGCGCCTTCAGGGAGCACCACACCGGGAGTAAGGGGTGAGGGGGGGTGTAAATGGTACAGATTAACATTAGGGATGATGGTATCGAGACAGCTTCCCAGACACTACTAATCAACTAAACCAACACATCAGTCCAACGTCATCACTCCTTCACATCAGCTCAGGACCAGCTACAAATGTATTACTGTGTGAGCAACGACAGCTACAGCTCGGTAAAATATCTTATCGACTGATTCTGTATTTTGTATGTAAAATATGAATCTGCGAGTAACGATGTAGAGGAGTAAAAAGTAGCTCTAAAATTTAGTGGATTCTCTGCTACAGTCAATGTATGTAAATAGAAATATTAGCTTAGTCGTGCACTGATTGACCTCGTCTCCTGTGGTTGTGCTGGTCCTACCTGTCTGAAGACACAGTCCAGTCAAGTTTGGCTGGCAGAACAGACCAGTATCTTGAGGCGCAAAAATGCATCCACATGTGTCACCAATGATGCCATCACAGGATCCATAGATAATGCATTTTTCCTTTGACCAAGCATAGCCCTGCTCACATCTACACTGGTGTCCATCCTTATTTGGTGAACACACTACGTGAGGAGACAGCAGCACATAAGATCAGCATCATTCAATGACATTTTTACCAGAATGGTTCAAATAGATGCAGCAAAACAACCCGGAAGTGTGTTAATATTACCTGTTGTAAGGTCTATGCTGGTAAGTTCAACAATGTTGTCGATGGATAAAGGAAAACTGAGATTCCTCAAACGTGTTTTGAGAAGCTCCAGGTCATCAAGATGAATAAAAACTTCGAGTTCATAATCAGAGGAGTTTATTGTAGCTGTGAAGACATGAAACAGACACAGTTAAATAACAAGGACAGATTCAGCAGTCAATCATTATGTTCCTCAAATCGGTTCTTTGTTCTAATGCACACAGATATGTCACCAGCGCAGAGGATCACTGATACTGATACAATCTGTTAACACTATCAAAATGTGACTCACCTGTTCTTTTCTCCCTGTCATGAATGTGTGATGGTTTTTCACCCTTCAGTTCCTGCAAAAATCAATTTCCGTCTGGTTATATTCAGATGTTTAGCTCTGTAGCCCAATCATACTTTAAAGTATATATACCACATTGAGTGTTATTAACTCGCTAAGAGTAGGAAGAGGTTATGTGAAATGTTTGTTTGTCTGTTGTCAACAGATTTTGATGAGATTTTGCGTAGGGATGGAACTTGGATCGAGTCAGAGTAAACATTTTGAGGAGGATCCAGGTTATGGATGCAGATTCTGGATCACTTTTTGACTTAGAAAACAGCCAACTCAAACTCCTGGAATTCTGTAAAGGACGGGGTTTTCATTTCTCAACAAGTAGACAGACTTGTTCTGGACTACATTGGACTGGTACAGTACTATACTGTGACTGTTTTGCTGGGGCTTTAGTTCTGACTCTTGGACCAAAAACACACAGGAGAAATCTGCCTCTAAACCGAAGATGTGTTGGAACTTGAAATGTGTGTTAAAAGCTACAGGCTGTTTGTTTGTTTTGTTTTTTTGTCTCTGTGCAAATACAAATCAGAATGACTCACTCATGATTTAATCAATGTTTACTTACTAAAATATATGAGCTGAATATTTTTAGTTTGAGCTGACTAGGCACAACCTTAGTTTATATGTCCTTAACATTGTTCTTAAAATGTGTCCCTGTGTTGGTTCTTAGGATCATATTGGTACTTGATATCTTGTGGACTGGTTTATTCTGGTGGACTCTCACACAAACATCAGTTTAGTTTAACTTTATTCTCCTGAGTGGTATTTTTTAATGCAGACAGAACCTGGTCAAGTTTGTTTTTGATCTGCTGTTGGTTCAATAGTTACTGTTAGATAAACTTAACTGCACCTCTTTTTCCCCACTTTCTGCATAATAAAAAAATGCATATAGAGCTGAATTACACTTGTAAACAGATCTAATTTGAGTTGTCCTGCTATATGGCACATTGTTAACGGGTAAATACTCCTTTTGATACTCTTATCTGTGATTCCATGTAGTATGCAGTAATTCTTTTAGTTTGGGAGGTGGCAACTGGTAACGTCTGGGAGCTAAGGATGGATGAGGAGAAGAAAGAATCGCTCAGAGCAGCTCATTATTAAGAAACGAACGTTCATTTAAATCAGTGTGAACTGAACTTTCTGTGATCTTGCAACATTTGAACAGTGGCAGTGATTCATATCTGTTTTGTTTTGACTGGCATCTATTTCCCCATTGTTCAGGTTTTAGTGACAGTGGTGTTGGTGAGGTAAGAGCTCTCTTAATGCAGTATTATTCTTACCTTAAAGACTTTCAGAGACTGGTTGTTTTGCTGGTTCATCAGACTGTAGAATATAACCAGAACTACAACCATGCATCCCAATGCCCTTGGTAATCCCATCCCAACTAGAGAGAGAATACAAGAAGCACAACAGCTTATCATTACTTAATTGGTCAGAAGAAATGATTGTATTTATTCCTTGTAGAATAAATAAATGGCTGATGATAGCATTGATGCTACAAATGACGAGGTTTTATGTGAGGCTGCGTTCCCTTTGTTAGAAATGCTACCAGGAGTTGCAGTAGCCTGGTGACTGTTATGATAAAATGTGGTTGTGAATATTGTCAAATATATGACAGTAACAGGTATTGGGGGATGTAAACAGGTAGAATAAAGTTACTATGGATTCAATGATTTATGCTGAGGGCCCTTGTTTGAGCCATGTTTTTTTAAAGGTTCCCTTTATTTAGAAATCCCCTCCACACATGCATAAAAGCATACATAAAAAAATCTATTCAAATCTGACATGGTTTATGCATTAAAAAGCATAGTTCCAACATTTCAATCCTCATTTCTGAATATATGAACAAGTTGAACTGTGGGACATAAAGATGTCTCCTACTTCACTGTAAAGGTCTTGTGTATGCTGAATATTGGACCAGGGTTGGTTTCCATACAATTTGATTCAGTGTGTATAGATCCAATGGATGATGTAGCCTTCAAAAGAATGAGCACAGAACACGAAGGGTGCTTTCACACCTACCTCGTTTGGTCCGGACTTTCCGGACTTTTCAGTTTGATCCGAACCAAATTTGGTCTGACAAAAAGAGGTGGTCTTGGTCCGGATCAAACTCAACCATGGTTCTGTTCGTTAACAATGTGAAAGCCCTTCTTTTTCAGACCAACTACAAGAAGTTACAGCGGGCTACAGTCACTAAACAAAAGAAGAAGAAAGACGAACAGAAGAAGTTAGAAATGAGCTGCTGTAACACATGGGGAGAGGAAGAGACATGGTATTTAAACAGTATCCAGAACAACAGAACTAATGGATACAAGCAACAGTTCAATCTTCAGCTGACCTACTAAAGCAGGAAATAGTCAATTAGGAAGAGTAGTTGTTTAACTGATTAAATTTAATGGATTTTTTAAATTTAGTTTCTGGTTTTCCAATAGACGAGAGACAATAACATAACAATCCACTAGATACACACATTAAATCAAGGAAGGAAAGCCTGGTGCTCCCATGGAGGGCACAGAGCATATACCAAGCACCCAGCGCCTTCAGGGAGCACCACACCGGGAGTAAGGGGTGAGGGGGGGTGTAAATGGTACAGATTAACATTAGGGATGATGGTATCGAGACAGCTTCCCAGACACTACTAATCAACTAATCACAATGATTCAGTGTGTATAGATCCAATGGATGATGTAGCCTTCAAAAGAATGAGCACAGAACACGAAGGGTGCTTTCACACCTACCTCGTTTGGTCCGGACTTTCCGGACTTTTCAGTTTGATCCGAACCAAATTTGGTCTGACAAAAAGAGGTGGTCTTGGTCCGGATCAAACTCAACCATGGTTCTGTTCGTTAACAATGTGAAAGCCCTTCTTTTTAGAAATGAGCTGCTGTAACACATGGGGAGAGGAAGAGACATGGTATTTAAATGTAATACCTTCTGATGAAGAGAGTAAACTGGAAAAATAAAACACATAAAACCATTAAACCTGTCATTTATTTTCTGCGAGGATGAGAGAAAGAGAGGATACGAGAGGACGAGAGAGCAAAGGGAGACAGAGCCCTCATCGATGATGACGACAGGATGTAGAGGTGACGGTTCCTATAAGTTTAATCGGTTGTGGATGTTACTCTATTGTCATTTGTGTACTACGCTAAGGTGTATGCTTGTAGCAAACATCATACTCAATATAATTAAATATCAGAGAGACATTAAGTGACAACCTAAAGTTCCATTTCATCGAAGAACAGAGTAGAGCACACTTTTTTTGTTTTTTAATTTATCTAAACATCATTCATTCGACATTAAATGGCACTTAGTCTAAATGGCCAATGATCATGATAAATGTATAGACTAAAAAAATGGACACAAATTATTAAAATCTTGAAAGAAACATAAATTTTTGGATTCCTCCTGCAGGTTTCGGAAGATGCTCTTAATCTATGTGTGTATATGAGGCAGTCATTAATCTACTCTATTTCTACATAGATAATTAAATCAAAATTTTAAGTTAAGTTTAAGAAGATTTGTCACTAATTAAGCGCTCTGGTTTTTAAAAAAATGTTGTTACTCCTGCAATTCAAACAAATTTTATGAACCTGTCCATCTTTTATGAGCACCTCACGAAAGAACTGTGTGAACCTTCTGGTTGGAGAGTAATCCATCCAAAATGATTTAAGTGTGTTTGTGAAAGTTGTTTTAGGTCAGGATGAACTTTTTAAGACTAAACCTACTATTACTCCCAATTAATTAACTAAATCTGATTGGCTGAACGTGACAAGAAGCTCTAGTTCTCTTTACTTTTCGGTTTCTACAGACACATTTACATATTTAACACTTTTGACATTAGGAATGATTAATAAACTTTCCTGTAATATTGTAAACTCAATGGCCTTTCAAATAGTAAACAGCTCCACATAAAACAACAACTGTTTTTAGCATTTAGCAACCACAGCTCCCAGGAGGACACCAATCTTATTGCTTCTTATCACAGTAAATGACACAGAGTTATTGCATAATGCGTTGTTGTTTGATACTGCGTTCTCAAGTAAACAGTGCTCAGGAAATCTGCATTAAAATCCGTGGCAGAGCTTTCTCTGGAATATGTAGCATATTCTTCTACAGTTTGACGGGAAGCTAACTAACCAAATAAGAAGTTTTAAAATGTTTATTTTACCTCTTATTGTCTTCTAGCTTCCAAAAAGGGCTCTTCCTGTTCTCTTCTTACTGTGTGTCCTCTGATACACAGCCAAATCAATTTGAATTTATGCCATCTATAAACTTCCTGGAATACATGGTCTGAGTCACACACCTGTCTGGCAAGTTAAGTCACTCTTAGTTTTGATCCATTTTTAGATATGCTTGGGGTGTGAAAGTCATGTAGAGGAATGTGGTGGTTTATTATGAGATTAAATTCTAATTGTGAATTAATCTTTAGAATGTATTGCTGTTACGGCAGCAAAAAGGATGAAAAACGATGACACGACAGCCAGAACTTCAAAGAGAGTCAATTAAAAGTGTCTAGAATACCAAATAAACAAAACAACAAGATATAATAAATAAATAATCAGACAAGTAACAAGTAAAGCGACCAATGGTTGGGCAGTATGAATGGTAAATTCACATTATTGCACACAGGTGAAGGAGCTGACCAATAGTGTCAGAGTGTCCTCCATGAGGTGGGACATGTCTTCCATCAGGGTTTATAGCTTAGCGATCACTCTCTTGTCACCCCCCACCTCCTCTGGATCGATGCTGTTCTCTTCCCAAACCCCTTTAGCCAGATTCAGAGGTGGACTGCCCATCAGATACCTCCTGTACATGTATGATATCAAGCTGTATCCCAAGAGTGAACAAGACATGGACTCACTAATCCAGCTCACTTGGATCTACATCGAGGACATTGGCATGTCATTCCATCTGGAGACCTGAGTATCCCACAATCCATTGGCATCCATGATGAGGGTAATAGACAAAAAGTATTTGTACTATTACTCTACTCAGCCAATGCCCCCGTAGACCTCATGGGAAGAGACGTAGTTTGTTCCCTAAAACCGAAAACACTCGTTGTCCGGATGGAGTCTGGATTTCCATAAATCAGATAATGAAGAAATGGATGAATCAGTTATGTTTTTGCTCCCTCCAATCCCAAGCAAACGACGACTTGAACCAATGGTGTATTGGCCATGTCTGACACCAGAACAATCAATGCTGCAACAATGGTTACAGTGGATGTGTTGCAACTGCAGGAAAGTTGTGCTCCTTCAAGTTACACCCCCTCTGGTGGTACATTTTAGTACTTCAGGCTGTAGATTTTGTGCTTCCTGTTAGATTCGCAGAAGAAGACGTTAAACAGGAAGTGTGATCGTTAGTTGTTCTGATGAGGTTAGACACATGGCATGTATGAAGCCTGCACAACCTACTGCCATCCTGTCACATGTCTTCTTTTAGATGGCACCATCTGTAAGTTTTACAATGTTACAATGCTTAATGTTCATATCAGTTGATTATATGTTGGAGTTAAGTCTTTATTTTGTGAAATGTACTTAGTTAATTTTGCATAGGAATGCAGCTAATTACAGCTAAGTTTTACCTTGGTTTGACAGTAGTGGAAAATCAGTTTATTTATCATCTACCTGAATGTTGTCCTAGTATATGGAAAGGAAAAATCTTGTGTTATATGTCAACTTACCAAATATCTGATGTCATATTATGTTTGTATTTTCAGTTTCACACTTTATCATATTAAAACCTGCCAACTACAACACTGGACTGTTCCTTGGAGTAAATAGTATGATTTAGAGTTTAGCTGGCTGTTGATCTCAACATACGCTCACAGAGAGCACGCTGAGGGAGAACAGAACAGTGAAAAGATGCCTATCATTAAAAGAAGGTGAGCTGGATCCTTGATTCTGATTGAAGCCTTGCTGACAAGTAAGATCAGGCTAACCACTGAAAATTGAATTGTACGGAGCAGCAGTCATACTAATAAATCATCAATCATCATGGATGGAGATGCAATCCAGAGCAAGCTAGAGGATGATGCAGAGAGTGGATCTATCAAAGGACATTGTTCCAAATCATCACATACATCCCATTCATGCAGATCTTCACGTTCAGACCGTTCATCACGCGCATCAGCCTCATCAAGAGCTAGCATAGCAGCAGCAAAGGCACGTGCTGAGGCCAAAGCAGCCCAAGCTAAAATAGCTTATGCACAGAAGGAAATGGAGCTAAAATTGGAGAAGGTTCGATTAGAAACAAAATTGGACATACTTAAACAGGAAAAGGAGGCCAATGCAGCAATGGTAAAAGCAGAGGTTATGGAAGCTGCTGCTGCAGAAATAGGATTACATGGAAGTCTTCGAGACCTTGAGTCCATTCCCCCTCAGTTATCCTCACAGCAGAGAGTTAGTGAATATATAACAAATCACAGTGGCATCAACCTCACTCAAAAAGATACTGATAATTTCAACACAGAATTCCACACCATACCTGAATCCAAGCCAGTGAGAAGAAATTCAGAGTGTTGTGAGTCTGCATTCACAGGGAGCTATTCCCAACAGTTCCTTCCTTTACCACGACACGATAATGCAGATAAACCCAGAGTAAGCACACAGCAATACAGCTCTACCCCTTATGAGGAGCAAAATGCGACCACAGAGCTAGCCAGATTCCTCGCTAGAAGTCAGCTTGTGAGCGGAGGGTTGAAAAGGTTCGATGACCGCCCTGAAAACTATCCTAGCTGGAAATCAACCTTCCTGAGCACTATCACGGGCCTAGGCCTCACTGTAAACGAAGAAGTCGACCTTCTTATCAAATGGTTGGGCCCCGAGTCCAGCGAGCAAGCCTGCCGGATTAAAGCTGTGCATTTACACCACCCTGCTGATGGCCTGAACATGATATGGTCGCGACTAGAGGAGTGCTATGGTGCCCCAGAGGCCATAGAGAGAGCTCTGTTCTTGAAGATTGAGAAGTTCCCCAAGCTTTCTGGCAGGGATCATGGAAAATTACGTGAGCTCGGAGATCTACTTTTGGAGTTGGAATCTGCAAAGCGCGATGGCTACTTACCTGGTCTGTTGTACTTGGACACAGCAAGAGGTGTGGGACCAATCGTGGAGAAATTGCCTTTCCACCTCCAAGAAAAATGGATGTCCATAGGATCAAAGTATAAAGAAGATTACAAAGTAGCTTTCCCTCCATTTTCTTTCTTTGTGGAATTCATACGAAGAGAGGCCAAAGCTCGTAATGATCCAAGTTTCAATACGATGGTTCTCTCCTCACCTGCACAAAAGAAAGAAAGGTTTACAGGAAACAACAGTAGAACGCCTATCTCAGTGCACAAAACCAGTGTGACAACAGAAACCAGCAAAAGTGACAATGCTGCAGAAGACCCAAACAAGCAGTGCCCCGTTCACCACAAACCTCACTCCTTACGCAAGTGCAGAGGTTTTAGGGCAATGTTTCTGGAGGATCGTAAGAGGATCCTTAAAGACAATTCCATCTGCTTCCGCTGCTGTGCTTCGACTGTCCATCAAGCAAAGAATTGTGATGCAGTTGTGAAATGCACAGAATGCGACAGCGAGAGACACATTACAGCCCTTCATCCAGGCCCAGCGCCTCAGTTGCCAAAGCCTTATCCTCCATTGAAAGAGCATGGCGGGGAGGAAGAAGCCACAACGGATCAAGACATAACAACCAAATGCACTAAAATCTGTGGAACTGGGTTCAGAGGTAAATCCTGTTCCAAGATATGCCTTGTAGATATCTATCCTACTGGCGACTCGAAAGAGATAAAGAGAATGTATGTCATCTTAGATGACCAGAGTAATCGGTCCCTTGCCAAGGCAGAGTTCTTCAAGACATTTGGAATACAAGGAACCACAAGCCCTTATACGTTGAAGACCTGTGCAGGAACAAAAGAAACAACAGGTAGAAGAGCATATGGCTACACTGTTAGGTCGGTTGATGGAAAAGTCCACATCCAGCTGCCCACACTTATTCAGTGCAATGATCTGCCTAATAACCGGGAAGAAATCCCCACCCCTGAAGTTGCACTCCATCACAAGCACTTGAGATCAATTGCAGAAGTAATACCACCTGTGGACCCTAACGCCAAAATACTTCTCCTGCTTGGACGAGATATACTGCAGGCCCACAAGGTACGCAGGCAGATAAACGGTTCCCACAATGCACCATATGCGCAAAAGCTGGATCTTGGATGGGTAATTGTGGGTGACGTGTGCCTGGGTAAAGCGCACAAACCCAACGTAGTAAGTGCTCTGAAAACAAGTATTTTGGAAAATGGACGTGCAACATGTTTCACACCTTGTGATAGTCTCCTCAGAGTCAAAGATGACTACAGCCTACAATGCAATCAGGGAGTAATCCCATGGAACATAATGCAAACCACACCAGTGAGATTTGCCACTGAAAAGAGCCTGGGAGAGGCCGTCTTCCGCCAAGGTACAAATGACAACCAGCTAGCACCTTCCATTGAAGACAGAGCCTTCTTGGAGATGATGGAGAAGGAACTGGTTAAGGATGATAACAACAGCTGGGTTGCTCCACTGCCTTTTTGTAGTCCCAGACGACTCCTTCCCAATAACCGAGACTATGCCTACAAGCGATTAATGTCCCTCAGACGCACCCTTGACAAAAAACCAGACATGAAGGCTCATTACATCGAGTTCATGCAGAAACTTTTCGACAACAAACACGCAGAGCCTGCACCACCTCTTCAAGAAGGCCAGGAATGCTGGTACCTGCCAACATTTGGTGTGTATCACCCTCAGAAGCCTGGCCAAATTCGAGTGGTGTTCGACTCCAGCGCACAGGTTGATGGCGTGTCACTCAATGATGTGCTTCTCTCAGGACTTGATCTGAACAACAGCTTGCTAGGAGTCCTCCTCAGGTTCCGCAAAGAACCAGTTGCTCTCACTGCAGACATCCAGCAGATGTTCTACAGCTTCACAGTGCGAGAAAATGACAGGGACTTCCTACGGTTCCTCTGGTTTCGGGGCAACAACCCCAACAATGATGTTGTGGATTTCCGCATGACAGTCCACGTTTTTGGCAACAGTCCTTCACCAGCAGTGGCTATCTTTGGTTTAAGGAAAGCAGCAAGAGATGCAGAGAGCAAGTATGGCAGTGATGTGCGGCAGTTCGTAGAGAGAGAGTTCTACGTGGATGACGCTCTCAAGTCTTTCCCTACGGAAGCTGAAGCCATCGACGTATTGCAAAGAACCTGCAAGGCACTCGCACTCTCAAACATCAAACTCCATAAGATTGCTTCTAACAGTACCAAAGTGATGGATGCTGTTCCTGCAGTAGACAGAGCCAAAAACATAAAAGACCTAGATCTTGCAGTGGATGACCTTCCAGTACAGCGCAGCCTGGGGTTAAGATGGGACATCATGGCAGACACATTTGTCTTCAAGGTTCCTGAGCACCAGAAACCCTTTACTCGCCGAGGCATGCTGTCAACTGTTAACAGCTTGTTCGATCCTTTGGGATTCCTTGCCCCAGTGACAATTCAAGGAAGAATGCTCATCAGGGAACTTATCAGCCAGGAGCCAGAATGGGACTGCCCCCTGCCAGAGGGAATGTATGATGAATGGAGAAGTTGGGTGCAGTCACTGCAGGAACTTGAAGAACTACATGTTCCTCGGACCTATGCATCCTTTTCTACATCACAAGCCCAAAGCAGGGAACTACATATATTCTCAGATGCCTCTGTTAAGGCAATAGCAGTGGTTGCATACCTCAAAACCGTGCAGGACAATGGCAACAGTGAGGTTAGATTTGTCTTTGGCAAGACAAAGTTGGCCCCCTTACCTGACCTTACCATACCTAGGCTTGAACTCTGCGCTGCAGTATTGGCTGTAGAAGTAGCTGATCTCATCGTGGATGAACTCGACCTAAAGCTGGACAAAATAAAATTCTACACAGACAGCAAGGTGGTGCTCGGGTATATTCACAACGAGACACGGCGATTCTATGTATACGTGAATAACCGTGTACAGCGTATCAGGCAGTCAAGCCGACCTGACCAGTGGAGCTATGTTTCGACAGAGATCAACCCTGCTGATCATGGATCACGAGCAGTTGCTGCAGGTCATCTCTCAAGCACAACTTGGCTGTCTGGTCCTACCTTCCTAATTCGGCCCGTTAACACAAGAAGAACAACCAACATTTGGACTCATCAGTCCAGAGTCAGATGTTGAAGTCCGCTCAAAGGTGACAACGCTCTCAACTAGAGTTACAATAAATGTGCTTGGTTCAAAACGCTTTGAACGTTTCTCAACCTGGAGTGCTGTCACCAAGACACTTGCTCGACTTCTTCACATTAGTCGGAGCTTCACCAGGTCAACAGGAGATGAAACCTGTCAGGGTTGGCATATCTGCAAGAGAGGGTTGACAGCCAATGACCTTACACAGGCAGAGCATGCAGTGGTCAGATGTGTACAGCATGAGGTGTACGCAGATGAATACAAATGTATAGAATCCAAGAAAGATATTCCAACCAATAGTCCCCTCCGCAAACTTCATCCCTTCATCGACCAAGACGGTTTACTGAGAGTTGGAGGCCGTATTGCACAGTCAGACCTTCATCAGCAGGAAACCAACCCGCTCCTCATCCCAGGTAAACATCATGTTGCTACCTTGCTCATTCGCCATCACCATGAGAAAGTGAGGCATCAGGGAAGGCATATTACAGAAGGAGCCATCAGAGCCAGTGGCTTGTGGATTCTAGGAGCCAAGAGGTGTATCAGTAGCATCATACACAAATGTGTTACCTGTCGCAAGTTGAGGGGAAGAGTGGAACATCAGCAGATGGCGGACTTACCAGCTGAGCGTCTGCATACCGACCCACCATTCTCCTACGTAGGACTTGACGTCTTTGGGCCTTGGGAGGTTTCAGCACGACGCACAAGAGGTGGGCAGGCAAATAGTAAGAGATGGGCTGTACTATTTACTTGCATGTCCACGAGAGCTGTCCACATAGAGGTCATAGACTCTATGAGCTCCTCTAGTTTCATCAACGCCCTCCGAAGGTTCTTTTCTATCAGAGGCCCTGCCAAGCAGTTGAGATCAGACTGTGGAACCAACTTTGTAGGAGCCTCGAGGGAACTTAAGTTGGATCCTCCGGAACTCGGAAAGACCAGTGTTCAGACATACCTACTGGACCAGAAGTGCACATGGGTCTTTAACCCACCACATGCCTCTCACATGGGGGGCGCGTGGGAACGTATGATCGGCACAGCAAGACGCATCCTGGATTCCATGCTCATGCAATTGGGAAAGTCATGTCTGACCCATGAGGTACTGACCACTTTAATGGCAGAAGTGGTTGCTATTATCAATGCAAGACCTTTGGTTGCCCTCTCCTCTGATCCAGAAGCTCCCCTCATTTTAACACCAGCCACACTTCTGACACAAAAGGTTGGTGTTCCCTCGCTGCCTCCTGTCGACTTCACCAAGACAGACCTCTACAAGCACCAGTGGAAGAGAGTGCAGTTCCTGGCAGAGACGTTTTGGTCAAGATGGCGTAAGGAATTCTTGAATACACTCCAGACTCGACAGAAATGGCTCCACAAGAGACCAAATCTCAAGGAAGGTGACGTTGTCCTAATGACGGATATACAGACAAGGAGGAACGAATGGCCAATGGGAGTCATCACAAAGTCACTTCCCAGTAAAGATGGCTTGGTGAGGAAGGTAGAAATTAAGGTCAACCGGCAACAGGTGGTGACGACCCTGCTGAGACCCACTTCAGGAGTTGTTCTCCTCTTCTCTCCTGAAGATGAACATTTATAAATAGAGTATAGTGGCGTCTCTTCAACAGACACCAGGCGGGGAGTGTGTTGCAACTGCAGGAAAGTTGTGCTCCTTCAAGTTACACCCCCTCTGGTGGTACATTTTAGTACTTCAGGCTGTAGATTTTGTGCTTCCTGTTAGATTCGCAGAAGAAGACGTTAAACAGGAAGTGTGATCGTTAGTTGTTCTGATGAGGTTAGACACATGGCATGTATGAAGCCTGCACAACCTACTGCCATCCTGTCACATGTCTTCTTTTAGATGGCACCATCTGTAAGTTTTACAATGCTTAATGTTCATATCAGTTGATTATATGTTGGAGTTAAGTCTTTATTTTGTGAAATGTACTTAGTTAATTTTGCATAGGAATGCAGCTAATTACAGCTAAGTTTTACCTTGGTTTGACAGTAGTGGAAAATCAGTTTATTTATCATCTACCTGAATGTTGTCCTAGTATATGGAAAGGAAAAATCTTGTGTTATATGTCAACTTACCAAATATCTGATGTCATATTATGTTTGTATTTTCAGTTTCACACTTTATCATATTAAAACCTGCCAACTACAACACTGGACTGTTCCTTGGAGTAAATAGTATGATTTAGAGTTTAGCTGGCTGTTGATCTCAACATACGCTCACAGAGAGCACGCTGAGGGAGAACAGAACAGTGGAAATCATGAGTGCTGGTACAGCAGGGAAAAGCATCAGAACTAAGGGATACTTTAACCTAGAACTGGGGGAGAAAAGGCAACTCAGAAAAATCGAACATTTTTCTAAATCAGGGGCCACACTTTACATAGAGGGGCCAAAATATATGTCCATTATCCATGCATATTACTAAGTTTATATAAATGATATTTCCATAAATTTTCAGATTTTAAGATCCAGCAGAAAATCAGCCCAGACTATTGACACATGTACACAATGAACAAACACATGTTCCAGTGTTTCCACCATATAGCTAATAAAGAGCATTTGGTTTCTATATTAGGATTTTTTTTTTAAATGGAAAAAAAAGCACATAGTGAAAAAATGACCAACATTACACTAGTATGTAAAAAAAACACTTCTATGTGAGAGCAACATGAAGCTTAGACCCTCCAATGATTAGAATAAAATAAAGATTTATTGCCATTTGCACAGGGACAGTACAAGTATGTCAGAATGTCTGGTGTGTTGCTCACAGATTCAGCTTCATAAACAAATACACACCAAGTTTAAGAAAATACACAGTTTAATGAAAATATAAATATATTAAAAGAAAAGAATAGAATATCTGAGGCAAAAAATATTGTACATGTATTTTTCACAGATATATATATATATATTACAATATTGTAAATGGCAGAGACCCTGAGCAGGGGGGTGTTCCATAAGCAATTAAATGAAATCCTGCATGTTGTTAGGTTATGGTGTCTGTGCCTTAATTTATTTTTTGTGTTTTTCCATTATATTTCATTATTATTGTTATTATTTGTATCTTTGAAGATACGTAAAGTTCAATCAACATGTCGTTTAAAAAAATAAAGCGTCCATGGTGTGAATGAGGAGGTGGGTTTGTGTTCCTTTCCTAAATTCTCACGCGGACCATCAAATTTGACGTCTCATTACACATAATCCTTCTTTACCGTCAAAAGTTTTGGAGTCCCATTCGACATGTCGACGTTGTACCTCGTCGTCACAAGACTCTAATCTGCAGAACAAGTAAGTAAATGAACGTCAGACCCCAAACATGTTCAAATCAACGTGTTCTTATGTGATATTGTGTTAAGTAGCTCGTGTAGAATTGACTCACAGGTTAGAGGTTACTAGTCATTTACTTGTACGTTAGTGGGTTCAATATAAGAGTACTTGGTTTTTTTCTACATTATATGAAGTTTTTCACTTTGTGTTTATTTGTTCTTTACAGAGAGGATAAATGTTTTTGATAGTGGTTGGTTGAAAGGACCACTGGTGCCTCTATCGAATGACTTTTCTTTTTGAACGAAGTGAATAAATCAAAAGTTGTCTTATTGTCATGTCTGATTGCATCATGACTTCAGCACAACTTAAGCATTTTGCATCCAGTATTTTGGGAGCTGCACAACAACCACTGCAAAAATCAGTAGACCTGCTGGACCTGAGAGAGAGTCGACCTACTGAAGACTGGAGGCGTGAGACACACACCTGGCTTTAAGCTGAAAGGGTAGAACTGGTGCTTTGAGTTGCTTCCTTTGAGTGTTAAAATAAAGTCTGTGTTAAAAACGTCATCTTCGCTGTGCTCACTGAGGAACCCACACACTGGTGGAGTTCACTGTTACGCTGTCAGTGTAAATTTGAATAATTATAGGATTAGATTTTTAGCTGCTTCCATTTCTCAAGTCCCAACAGGCCACCTCCTTGTGTAGCTATTCAAAACATCTCATGTACAGTCTTTTGTCCGTGATGGTATTTTTATTATACCCAAACAAAGACAAACCCATTTTTGATGTAGATAAAGTGGATCTAGATAAAGGAGCTGATCCATGAATTTTTTTTAACTTTCTGTAACATTGCAGCATATCTTTGTGACCTTGATGTGATATGATAACAGTGAAACTGCTTAAAGGCCAGGTTGTATCTTCTTGTCTTGTTTTTTTTTTATCTATACATGTATTGTTCTGTTGCTTTTTACTATTAGAACCTACTGAGCACCATTCCGTTGTAGGGTGAGGGTAGGTCAGTCGACCTCCAACTCACCATGCCTTGCGACTTCAGCTGTGGTTCCGCCTTGCCTGGATGATCAAACATGGTCATTCGCTTTGATCAACCATCTGCTCACCATTGTGGAGTTACAATCCCACGATTCACATAAAGATAACACCCGTAATCACAACTTGGGGTCTGTACCCACACAACATTTGCCTTCCCTTAACATATCAAAGAGGACCTGGTCTCACCCCTCCTGACCCCTTGCTGAGTACCAGAGACACACCAGGGTATCAGCCTGCAACTCAAGAGACCATGAGACTGCTTTCTGCTCCAAATTACAGGATCCAAAATCCTGCATGGTTTCAGAATCTGGAAATCAATGAATCAATAAAAATTTGACAATCCAACCAACCTTCCATACATAAATGTTCACCATCCCTCCTGCCTCTTCTCCTCTTCCTCTCATCACGGAAGCAAGAGAAGAGATGTGTTCATGACTGTGCAAGCATGATTTCTGAAAAACTGAACTCTGCAACATGTTCTAATGGATCATTTCTGATGTTCTCTTTATTAGTGTGTGTTTGACTCCTTTTTGTAATATGTTTCTTGTTTTGAATTTAATAAGCACATAGTGATGATTTCCTGCCTGTGTCCCTTTGAGTTCATGTTTATTGCATGTGTGCTTTGATGCCTCCTTCCAGTGGAGAGACTCAGATGTCTCGCCTATTGTTTCTATGTCAGCTGGTGATGTGACCGCATATCTTACAGTAACATAGGACACGCCCTTACTTCCGGCAGCTGTGAGGCTTCAAAAGCCACGGCGCGAAGCCGCTCGTGCTCTTGCTCCGCTTGCTCCTACCTCCACCTGACATGAATTCTGACTCCTGAACGCGGAGGTCCCCGTGACTCCGTGGATAAGCCCGTGCCCTCCTGCCGCAGCAGAAGAGACTTCTTTTCCCTTTTCTTTAAGACTTAGCTCATACAGTTAGATAGCATTCCTTACCTACGATCTCTGTTAATAGTTGAAGTTCTTCACTTCAACTCAGTTATTTGAAGCTCACCTGTGGATCACTCACGCCTGAGTAATTCACTAAGCCCTTCTTTGAGCTGCATTACCCCTTAACTCGCTTCAGCGCCGTCAAAGCACGGCCAAGCTGAACACGACCGTCAGGTCCGAAGTTGACAAAGCCGCCAGCCAGCGACGACGCGACCTTCCAACATCGGAGATTCGGGACCAGGATCCGGTGGACTTCGAACAGCATCCTCCGCGAGTATCCGGTCGGTGACCCCTCCTGATAACTGGCCAAAGCGTGCTTTCGTCCCTACCCGGAGACCGGCTGAGAAGTAAGCTAACCCGAACGTCTCTGCGTCTTGGAAAGCGTCATAGCTGATCTGGCATTATTATCCACAATTTACCTAATTTAGTTTCCCTTCAAAACTTCCCTTAGAACCCCTTTAGTTTGGTTCACATCACCACGCTATCATTCGCCTTGTTATAGTTATGTCTTATTCTCTCTCTTTCACTCTGATCTCATTCGACTATCTCTCTGTTATCATCCTATATTAGATTTAGTTTTAGTTTGTTCCTGTGTGCTGTGTGAAATTACACGTGATAATAAAGTAGATTCTTTTAGACCAAGTTTCTGTGTTGATGACTGGAATCATTAGTTCTTGCGATAGAGGACTTGACTTCCTTCATTTGAGACTGATTGAACGCTATTATTTAGGAATTAATTAATCTGGGTTATATTTACAGCTTTCTTAAGGAATCCTTCCGACCTTAAGGATATAGCTTTAGGAAGGTGGTGCTCCTCGAGGTATTCTTTCATAACCCTACCTGATTAATTAATAGCTTTATAATACGATAATTAATATATGATCATTTTGATCATAATTATTATCGTTAACCCCCTTTTAACCCTACACCGTGCTGCCATTTCCTGTTATTTATCAGCCAAAACATACACTATTAACCTATTGTGTTTGCTTCCTGTTAACTAGTTTGGCTCAAAGGCAACTGCTCTGTTCTAGCTGATTATAAATCCATAATTACATATGTTATTATATACATATATTATCACCTAATGTTGTGTTTCATCATTACAAGTTTTGAACTTCCATTTGCTATTTATGGCCTGTAGGCCTCATTGACCGGAGCTCATTTCACTTCCTGCTGCTACAGAATGAACTGTTAGCAAGGCCTCAAAAAAGCTTTATATACCAGAGCTGTGAGAAAGTTGTAGATATCACTGAAACAATGTTGTGGTTGTTTTAGAACATTGCCAGCAGGTGTGGTTCCCACAGGGTAAAAATTCTATTGCGGATAGGTTCCTGTGGGGGTTGCCATGGAAGCCCAAAAGGGGCTTTTCTAATGACTGGTCATTTTTGACCGGGACCACCGAGGGTGTACACAAGTTCAATAAAACACCCACAACTTTACACAAATTTTCAGAATGTATTTTGTATGCTCAGATGTCATGTGTGAACAAAGTTGTGGAACCTTATATGACGAAAAGATGAATTTAACTACATCTTTTTAGAGAGAAAACTTCAGATTTGACCAAAACACAACAGAAGGGTAAACAATAATTATCTGAAATAAGCTTAAATCAGCCCTGCTAATTTATTCTACGGGATTTACAAATTGCCTCAATTGATGTCCATAGATCAAAATTATATTACTACACGCCAGCAACTTACATCAAGTTTTATAAAAAATAAAACTTCTCCTTTAAAAAGAAGT
Organism: Chaunax sp. Z400; assembly: GCA_037577475.1. Lineage (NCBI taxonomy): Eukaryota > Metazoa > Chordata > Actinopteri > Lophiiformes > Chaunacidae > Chaunax > Chaunax sp. Z400. The sequence goes on along the minus strand of CM075202.1, from coordinate 18,012,045 downwards.
TTTAAAGGAGAAGTTTTGTCATAAAATTATAGTTTTTCTTATCTTGCTATTCATTAACTCCAACACTGTTACACATGTTTTGAATTAGTTGCTTAGTGGCACAAATTGTGTTTCATTAAAATTGACTCAAAAAGAGAAAAGGAGGAAATGTGAACTTGCTTGGTAAAAAACTCATGAAATGTGACTCCTCTATTTTCATTGCAAAACAGTCCCACCCACACCCTGGTGGATTATATAACAGCCATGATCCTGACCTATCCATGAGATACCCTCAGCCTGTAACAGCTCTGATTTCATCTCCACCTCTAAGAACCAGCTCAGTGAACCAGTACATGATGTCTTGGCTCAGGCACCGGCTCAGTAATCCAGCCCATTTAACAGGGTGGTCATCCCAAGAGTCAGGACACACCAGCGAACATGGGCAGAGGGTTTTGATCATAGAGAAGTTGGCGATGATGTCACCAAGGGACCACAGAGCTCATTCATGGGAGTGTCCCAGCAAAGACAAAGTGCTGTGGGTTAGAGAGCAGAACTTAAACAAATACAGCCTCTCTGTAGACGCAATCGCTTAAGTGAATATTAAATAACATTTGTCTTATTCTCTACAGCGAGACAGCAAACAAGTTATACTTGACCAAATTGCTATAAAATGTGTCAAATACAAACACTGAGATGTATTTCTTTATAGATGAAGTGCAGATTGCTAACACTAGTAGCCAGTTCACTGCCGCTAAACTACAGTAGTACATCAGCAGTGATCCGATGATGAGACACTAATATATAAATGAGTCATTCATGATGATACATTCTTTTTACAGAATGGCTCGTTTAAAGGTTTTTTAAATTTTTCTTCTGTGGATTAAGCATGTGGCCTGTTTTGAATCCTGCCCCTCGAAGAACCGGAATCAAGAATCGACAACAACCGGAACCGAAAAGCAGAATCGGAATCGGAATCGTTAAAATTGAAATGATGCCCAACCCAAAATGGATTGTTAATACTAATGCATCAGTGTGTGAGAGGACTTTTATTATTGCCTGCTCGAGGTGGAAAAAGGAAGGAAGAAAAAAGTCAATTTGGCTACACAAACCTGTGTTTCATATTTTTCAACCTTTTCTTTCTGTAAAATAAAATGAAATATTGGATAATTATATCTTATCATAGGAGAAATTTGTTTTTGGCTGAACTCATTTGAAATGTGACAATGGGCCCCAGGCAGACGCTGCTTTTTGTGTAAGAGGTCACAAGCCAAACGTCTGATTGAATTCTTAGCAATAGATTTCATGTGAATAATAATGACTATAGCAAATGAACAGAGTAAAGCGGTGAAGATGAGAGAAGTCAATTCACTGATGGTACAAAACATCGCCTGTAACTACTTTTTGTGCCAGATTACATTCCCAGTGCCATAACTGAGTCAGAACCCAAACTCATGTTCCCAGCGGAACACTAAACCATAGCAGAAATATAAATAAAAATAAATACATTGATAAAAATGTATGTATCTTTATGAATTTTAATTTCATTCTGACTTAAATTATAGCATGTTTCACATTTGTACTCGCCTGCCCAGATGTCTGTCACATTCTGGAGCGTAACTTCAACACAAGACTTGTATTTCTCTGTGGAACAGCTGTGGTTCAGTTTCACCTCTTTGCCTGTGTTGAGCACAAAGCTGCTATACATGTTTCTTACGCTCCAGCCAACGCTTTCTGTCGCCTCCTCAAATGTGCATTTCAGTACTTGAGTGGACAAGTAGCACACTGTCGTCTCCGGTGACTCTATGGTGACCATCCCTGTTTGAAGAGGGCAGCATGCAGACACAGCAGCACAGTAATGATGAGGTTAGGAGTATGAGGAATATCTTTTCAGTACCAGTCCGGTGGCTTGTTAGCCCTAACAGCCATCTGTGGTGGCCATGATCCACATACACATTCAGTCAATGAATCTAGTTTATAAACTGGAAGATGAATGGATTTTCAATAAATCTGTGGTTGATATCGACGACCAGAGGATAACTACTCATTTTTCAACTTAACCTTTTCTGTCCTGGGAATGAGCATTAACTCTATCCATGTTATCAAATTTGCACACATCTCTTCTTTTGCCATGCAGGTTTTTCTGGGCATATTCAGGCCCCATTTGCATGACAACAGGTTTTGCTAAAAAAAATGGACACATTTCTCCTTTGCGCTTTAAAAAAGTTCTGTGCTCTTACGGCAATGTTCCTCATGCACACAGGTCTGCGAAAACGACTGAAAACACTGTAGTATGCATGGCAGGGCAGTAGATGGCAGTGCTACTTTTCAAAATCAACACCATAGCATAAGATCACAGTAGTGGGGATGCAGATACACACACACAGTCACCTTTAGGTGGACTGTAGTCCAGACACCATCATATCTACACCTGGACATATTTTTATTAAATCAGTGGTTCCCAAACTTTTCCCCACAAAACACACAAATTAGATGAAGGACCCATGTTTGATGAGAATTTGTCCCAGGATCCCCATCTGATAAGAATTTAGCTTTTCGATGTTTTACTACAGAAAATTTACTGGTACAATTTAAAAGAAACATATTGATTCCCAGATTTTTGAAAACTATTAACCGATTGTGATGCATCATGGCCACATTATACACTCTTATAAACACTTCTGTACTGACCTACAGTGTTGACCACAAGCACAGCTCCCAGAGTGGTCTCCAGCTCAGTCAGGAGGCCTTGAAGTCTAGAAGTTTCACATTTGACACTGAGCGCTGCCTCAAATTCAACGATGCTGTTGCTTAAAATTTAAAATTAGGGAAGGATCAATGATAGATCATTGGTTAGTGAGACAGAAAGCATCTGTTTATAACTGATCAAATTTATGACATTTGCAACTTCTTTCCTAATTAGGGGTGGATATGAGTAATAGATTATTAATCAAATTCAAACTTTTATTCTATTCAATTTGTTTTATTTTGCAAAGTATGGATTGTGTGCAAACACAATGCTGGAAATTACATCTGAAAATCATGTGTTTTATTATATTTGAAGTCTAGATTTCTCTCCTTGTTATCTGCAGTTTATAGTGAGTCTTTTAATTCTGTTTTAGCCCTAAAAGTGTTGTTTTCACATCAAACCTGAAGAAACCTTTGTGAACAGCATGATTAAACACAAAGCCAGAGACAAAGATGTCAGGCAATGCAAATAGCATTGAAAATAATCAACTTCGTGCCAAGAGTCACCAGGAGCTCCCCCACTACTTGGTATTTTCCTCCAGACCGTGTCTCTGATAAAATCTTGGGACCTGGCTGAATTCCTGACATCCACTTGTATCTTTGTGTGTCCGTCACCTCTAAAATCCACTTTACATTCAAGGTTCAAGGTTCAAGGAGTTTTTATTGTCATTCCATAAGTATATGGTACATGAGAGGAGCGAAATTTGTTACTCAGGTCCCGGTTAAAAAGGCAATAATAAAAATACAATACACTATAAAACTAATTCCTCTGGGCATATAAATCAAACAAATGAATAAATAACTCTGTAGTGCAAATGTGAAGTAATTACACATGCCCACTAGCAGCTTAGAGACAGACAGCGGCATTACAAACATGTGACATATCAAGACTGCGTAGCAGCATTATATAGAGTTCAGTCTGAACACGCCTTGCTGATCATATTTTCCAGACAGACTGGGGTTGGTTGTGGTTTTAAGGTATCATCAGACTCTAATGTTGCTGCCGGTGCCTTTTGCGATGGCATAATATGAAAATCATGCTTTCAGCTTGAAACCATGTCAATAAATACATTTTCTTTATGATATTATGTCTTGCTTTTACAGGATATGCCAATTGGTCAGGAATTGAGAGCTCCATAAACCTTTGGTCACTGCTAAATAAGAAAAATGGAATAAAAGCAGAGATTATTGCATTTAGGTCACATGTGGCTAAGGATGCTGTCACACAAATCATTTCACTTAAATCAAATTAATAAATCCATATCTTAGCAAAGTGCAATACCTTACTCCGGTTATGTTCAGGTACTGAAAGCCGTTCAGCGTTCCAAAGCCAACTTTAAGCTTTCAAAAGAAAGAGCATTCCATTATTACCATTTGTCTGGTGTGATAAAATGGCAACCATCTTTAGCAGTTTGTGATGAGAGTGAGATACAGTACCTGGGTCGCTTTGGAGTCGTCCCAGCTGGTCTCACCCAGCATAACTGATCCACTGATGTGAACTGTGTTGATTACAAACAGTATCATTGGTTCTGATATGAACAAGCAAATTTGTACATCCATATGGAAGTAATAAAGAAGTCTGGGAATGAGAGGAATACTTATTCCATCATGTCAAAAAATTATAAACCATCAACATAACATATTAATGTAAATGCTACATAAAAGAAGGGTGATTTTTTTATGAAACTGGACTGTTACCGTTGACTTTGGGAATGCACAACGGAACAATGGCAGACACATCACCGAAGCAAGTGACTTTATTGCAACAGGTGGAAGTGTTGCACACTTGGTTGCTCCATATGTATCCATCAGAGCAGACGCAAGTCCTTTCACTTCCAGCACTCAGGCACTCTATAGAGGAGAAGCACAACCGTCAAATCACTGATAACCTTTGAGATCTTACATAACATTAAATATACCGTAATGGGTAAATATTCAAGAATTTTAAAAAATAACTCTTCGGTTATGTTTTATTGAAAGAGAAACTGTTGTCTGCTAGTTCTGAACAAAACTTTCATGAACATAAAGAACAAGAATTGTAGTCTTATCAGTGTATCTAAATAGAAAAAGCTCATTCAACACTAAGTGTCAAACAGGAGGGTGTTACTCAACCACAAACCAAACCTGGCAACAGAAACCTGGGCCTGTTTCATAAAGCAGGAGCTGAAGGGTAACCAGGTAAACTTTGGTTTTTGGGTCTCAAGTTTAGCTCACATGTTAACTAATGCAGAAAACTAGAAAGGCAATGAATAAATAAATATCTTATGTACATATAATAAACAAAAGATGGAAGCACTTTCGCTCTTTGAGCTTCACTTCCACAGATGCCCGAATGCTCATCCTCTAATCATCATGCCCACAGTATTTGTCTGGCTCACAGGACTGCAGATACAATGAAAACGTATAGTTTATGGGATATAAAGGGGGAAGGAGAGAAGACTAGAAGCTCTCTTTAACAGGAGGTAGCAGGTTTAAATCCCTCTGGACAAAGGGAGCAAATGGAAGACTTTAGGGAGGTGAAAAAGATTGGAGGATCTTTAATGTCTACAGAGCAGTCAGATGAGACGCTACATGTTACCTACAATCCCTGAATATGTGCCCTACTCGAAAATAAATGTGAAATATCTATTTAAAACAAATAAACTACAGTTCAACCTTAACTTTACAACAAGTCTTCATAGGCTTCATATATTTATTATAGTAATTGGTGAGCTACCTGGTTTTTCAAAAGTCAGATGTCTGCCTTCAATGTGTCTATTTATTTCTGCGTATTTGTTTCACATTACAGTAACTGTTCAGTGCATTCTGAGCTGCGTTACCTCCATTCATGACCTCCTCCCTGCAGAAAATAACAGAAAACACTCCAGTACGATACCTGCTACCAGTTCATTGCTTGTGATGGTCACTGTGTGGGAAGCTCCACTGGTGTCAGCCACTTGGAGGTCAGTTATGGAATTCAAAACTGACAGGAGAAACTCAGCTTCTAATGTGATGTTGCTCTCCACCATCAGCTCAGCAATGTAGACATCACCTACAGCAACATGACATTTTATTTCTGTGTGGTCTCTGTTCAGCTGAAAAGGCATTTAATGCATGACCATACTGCATTTTATAACCACATGATCACATGACATCATACATTCATACATGGTGGATTTATGCTGATTTATGACTCATGCCTAAAAACGAAGTGCAAGACACACTTTCTAAAAATTAAGACAATGCACAAAAAGAAAAAGAAAATACACTGTATATATATAGTATATTCATATTCATTATGTGTTATTTTGTATAGTAAATAGACTGTACATGGAAGGTTTTTGTAAAAAGATTCAAACTTAAAAATAAAGGCAATGACATCACTCCCAATTAAAAGCTAGATTAAAAAGATAATTCAATTTCATTTTCATTTTAAGAATATCAAGAGAGCATGCTCTAACATCCAGTGTCAGTGAGATCCACAGGTTAGAAGCATCAGAAGAGAACCTACTCTCACCGCTGTATTTATGGAACACATGAGGAACATTTGAACCTCACTGATCTTACTAGTACATAAAAGAAGATCTTTAAGGTAAAAGACCTTTAATATAATTTCTAAAAGAAAGAGCTGGAGTCTCTTCAGCAGCAGGTAATGTGATCCAATCTCCTTGTTTCAGCTGAGAGCCTGCCTGCAGCTGTAGGTTTATTATGGTTAACGCTGTTGTGTCACAGCAAGAAGGTTCTGGGTGTAAATCCACCTGAGGACCTGGGACTTTTTTTGTGTTCTCCCCGTGTCTGTGTAATGAACTGGTGAACCTTTCATACAGAGCTTTGTGGAAGTTTTCTAAAGGTATTTTGATGGAACATCCTCTATGACTATATGAGGTAAGTGACTCACCTGCTGCACGGACCTGCAGTGACAAACACAGGCAAACAACAGAATCAGTCTTTCCGTTATGGTTGTAATTCAGTCATATGTCATATTTAGCATGCACATAAACAAGTATGTTGGATTTTCTCATTTTAACTTCACATCAGTGAATTTAACATGCCACACTCAAACTGTGATTAAAACAGAACACTCTGATTCTTCACCTGATAGCAGATATACACAACTCCAATCAGGACCATAAACACCCTGGAACACATTGTTACTCTGTGGGGGGAAAACATGCAAGATAAACAACAGTTGAAACAGCTGCATCAATAAATGATCAGTTTGGTCACTCCTTTTATTTCAACTTATTATCACCTAATAAAGTTATGGTGAATGTGTTAGCATACATTTGCTTTTTATAAATCCAGCAGACATGGAGTATGGATCCCTCCCAATGACAGGTGCCATTGTAACGAGATAATCAATGTTATTCACTTCACCTGTCAGTGATTCTAATGTTGTGGCTGGTTGGTGTATAACATACATGAATATACTGTGACTGCTACGCTTAATAATAGTAACACATATCTAAAAATCTAATATTAAAAAAAATCTAAATACAGCTACTAACTACTTTAACCTCTGTTAAAGTAACCCCCCGTCTGTATTTCATTTAAAACAGCAATCTTTCACTAGGATTGATTTGTGTATTAGCTTTCTCAACAGTCTGTTTTTCTATTTGGAGTTGGACAGTGATGTATCTGCACTAAAATAACATGTTTATCTGAAAGCTTTTTAACAGCAGCTATCTGCTTTGGCTTCCAAAGTGTTTTATTTCTGCTCTTCTAGCTTGTTTGCATCACTTTGAATTTGGACTTTGGTGGTTTTCCTCGTTACTCGTAGCAGAGTACTTTCTTTCCACATCAACAGCAGTGTAACCAGAATGGTCAGAGACCTGTCAATGTGGTAAACTTCATGCCCACCTCATTTTCTTGTAGAGTTAGGACGTGGCTTCCTTTGAGCCATTGTTACACTGTGGTTATTTAACACTGGGCCCACAGTCCAGACAGCCTCTTCACCTACCAGCACATGTGCTTGCAAAAATATGCATAAGTTCATAAGCACCAGCCTGGCTACCAGAATTAATACTAGAACTGTTCATTTCTGCAAACCAGACATATGTTAAACTTTCTTTACATTTCAGTTTATTATGTCATCACAAACTAAACACAGCTGGAAACTTGTTCCAAAGATCCCCTTTTGGTGCAGCAAAATGTCCCAACTGTGCTAAAATGACTTGTTGGTTGAAGTGGTCTCAAACAGTGGTCTCATGCCATCACTCACCCCTTCATAATCTGTGTATGATGTGGCACATTACATCATACATTATGAAATGTACAAAGGTAATATACTGATGGTTTGCAGAAAGATAAAGCGCCAACATATTTATTGTATTACACAGGAATACAGATATCCACACAAATCAAAGCTTGTGGCATGTGCATACATACAGTCACCATGCCTACATATACAAATGCATACATTACCTATCATGTAAGAGTTAGACAGAATGAAAGGAGCACCTGTTCAATAGCCATATCCATAATAATGATTATACAATACATTCATGATAATAATCTTGTTGAGCTTACAATGTCCGTTTTTGTAGAGATTGTCAAATGTGCATTATACATTATATTATATAATATATTATATCGTATTATAAACTTTAGAACCTTTACAAAAATGTAAAAAAATTAGAGCGTATGTATTTCTGGTGATTAAATCTGGAGAGCATTTATCATCAACTCATCACCTCAATGTTTGAAGATAGATGCACAAATATTCTTCCATTCAGAACGGAGCTTTCCAACCATTTTGATGCCCCACAATGTGAAACCATTTCCCTAGTTTGAGTCAGAGTAAAGAGTCACTTATTTATGTAAGTGATATAAATGTTGATATAAATGTATTAGCTCTCTGTTTTACAAGTACAAAGCCTGTCAACAATGTTGTGGTTGGACTGGTCTTTACTGCAGGAACAGAAGGCTCAGATTAAGGGTTTCAGCTAGAACAGCTCTCAGATTTAGACCGTTAGACGGTCAGTTAGGGTATTTCAACATTAGACCTATCAAAACTAACAAGTATTTTCATATACAATATCATCATATCAAATCCTTTAAGGTATTATTACAATGGTACTTAAATATTAGAGATTGTACTGTCTGTTGTACAGTTTAGTGCCACTGAGAAAGATCGAGCCTCTGTTTTGATCTCATATCTGTCACAAATATAAAATGCATGAGTAAAAACTCTTACCTTGGCTTTACACTTAGCATGGTACAGAAAGCAGATGATCAACCCGTCAAATGTGTTGCAGCTATTATAACAGAAATCTGACTGTACTCCATATCTATCATGCATATGTCAAATTAGAGTCAAAGAAAATGAGCACATCTATTAGAAAGCCTGTGCTAGGCTGGTCAGGATGAGTGCATTAAGGGTGTAGGGTATGGTGAAGGTGTTTCGAGGCACTGATGACCTGACTTTGTGTTTTAAGACCATTTGCATGGATGGCATTTCTCCATTTGGATTGCCTTGGTTGGAATACGCACAGAGCCTTCCAGCTTTCCATGAACATTTGAATACCAAATCAAACATTCTCCTCCAGAAGGTCACAGAGCTCAGTGTGGGCTCCCTTTGAGACATCTGGCCTCATGAAACCTGCTGCTGAAGATCCTTGTTTATCACAAAGCAGGTCGTTTCATGGCTCCAACTCTAACTAAAGATTTTTCCAATCCAGCAATGAGCATGGTCTCGTGAAAGATTTACGTTCATCAACAAACCACACGCCACATAGACACTTGACACATGACTCAACCTAAAGGTGAAGTCACTTTACAGATGAATATTTAAAAGATAGATAAGGAAATTAAATGCAAGACATTGTTATACATATAATTAAACAGTAGATGAAATAGGACTTTAACTAAAAGATCTGACTGCTGTGGGTTTGTTGCAAACATTAGACTTAGTGATTAGACTGAGCACACAACAGCATGAAAGAGAGCAATTTAAAACTAGAAGAAGTAAAACAATTACAATATTGTAGCAATAACTAACTCCAAAAAACAGTCAAAACTAAAAAAATGCTTAAATATACATACATGAAATAAAACTCCTGTAAATAAAGTTCTCTCCTCTGTAGGTGTTGACAGCAGGTGTAGTTGTCGCTGTCTCATGTTGCAGTGTGCTTGCTACAACATAACATGTTATGTCGCTATAAGTGGTCATTTATGAATGATCCATGTTGTTGAATTATGTATTAAAATGTAGCAATATGTTGGTTCAATGATGTACACACATTGTGTAGCTAATCTTTTAGCATAGGCTCCATCTATTGGCTGTATATAATATAGATTCTGGGACGGAAAAGTAAAGCCAATGAGGAAGTGCCTTAAGCCTGCATTCTTTCTAATGGTCACCAGGTGGCGACTCCACAAAAAGAAGTCTGATTGTATATACAGGAAACTTATGAGAAATTTACCCTGCTTCTCACTTGATTTATTACCTCACTAAACAGCTTTTAAGTTAGTTTAAGCTGTTAGATATTATAGCTTAAAACTTTCTTCAACAAAGCATGATGGTCATTTTTTCAAATTATGCCATTTAGAAACAAATAGATGAGAAATCAGGGAATGTTTAGGGTGTGGCTACCGTGGGATTGATCCCTACCATAGCATGTCCTTGGGCTCTCAGTCAGATCCAATCAGCATCCTTCCCAGCTCCACCATCTCATCTGACCACGGATCTATGATGGGTGTGATGACAGTAATGATCCAGGTGATGCTGTATTACATTCTGTGTCCACTCAGTCATTCCAATCAAAAAGGTTGTTCATTATTCAAATAACAAAACTTGGATAATAATCAATTATTGATTGAAAGAAATTGATCTACTTCCAGATGTACCCATTCCGGGGGAAAAAAAACAGGCTTTAAACCTGTTTAAACCTGTTTGCACTTACGTCCCTTCTCACGATAAATTATGAGAAGCATTTAAAGGACATCTCATCTCCAGCATTGAATTAGATCCAGTTTGCTTTCCTGGCTGGTAACAGTGTGGTGGACGTGAAACTCTTTATTCTTGACAGTGGAAGAAAATCAAATCACATGTGTGACTTTTTCTTTCTTTCTTTTATGAGGCAGCCCCATGTTATGAATGAACGACTTGCCTCTTATCATGATGATTTGGGATTTTCTGAGTGACACGATCCAGCAGGTTTTGGTGAATGGGTATATGTCAAACACAAACATCTCAAAAATGGGCTTAGCCAAAGATCGTGTCTCGCCCCCCCGGCCTGCTTTTTATTATGTACACAGACAGCTGCAGGAGTTCTCAGGAGGGCAGTGATCTTGTCAGTTTCTTGGATGATACTGTTTTCTCTTCTTCAGGGATCAGAGTTTTAGCATAGTGGTGCATGACCTACCATCATCAAAAAGTGTGCAAATACTGTCCTTGATTTGTTTCAAAAACTAAGAAATTGTCAGTGATTTTAGACAGAATAATGACAAAGCATTATAGATTGTGAGAATGTTGAATTTGCTGACACGTATAAATAGCTTGGAACAGTGTTGGACTCTCAACTAAGGGCGCTTTCACACCTATACACCTCGTTTGGTTCAGACTTTTCAGATTTTACAGTTTAATCCATACAAAGTTGCAGGTCAAACAAATCAAATAGCTGGACTTTGGTCCAACAAATAGAGGTGGTCTCGGTCCGGATCAAACTGAACCATGGTTCGATTTGTTTACAGTGTGAAAACACTTTTTTGGATGGTTTGGATTTTCAGACCAACTACAGGAGGTAACAACAGGCTACCGTCACCGATAAACAAACAAGAAAAACAAAGAAGAAGAAGGAAGAAGTTAAAAAATGAGCCACATGAGGAGAGGAAGAGATAAAGTATTTAATAGTGATATGGTCTGAAGAAGAAACCAAAAGTCAACTGAAGAAAACAGAAAAATGTGAGGATGACAGAGAGTCGATACGAGATAGATGCGTCAGACGTGCGCCGCTCTGCAAGCCAATCAGTAATCAAGTATAGGGAGATGCAGCCCAGCAGCCCACGTAGATGATGACAGCACGTAGGTTTGTCATGAAAAGTTCTGCAGTACACCTGCAAAATTGCAACGTGAAACCAAAACTACACGGATCAAATGTATAAAATGTAACAAAAACCCAAACCTTGGTTCTGACTATGGTTTGGATGTTCAGGTGTGAAAACACCTTAAAGTTTGACGTAAACAGAGTTGGCTCTTAATATACTAAGATGCTAAAATCATTTTGGGTAATTTCATTACCTGTTTGGATTTCCATTTGACTGATAGTCATGTCCAAGTCAACTTGTCATTGTGGTGACACCCTCTGTGTAAACAAGTCCACTGATCTGTGTAAGAAGGCCGAGCCTTGTCTAACTGATTTGATTGGCAAAGTAAACCAAAACAAGAGACATTTTGCATCTTCTTTCTGGACATTTTATTGTTTCAGAATGATGTCATGAATTCTTTCAAATGTCCAAACAAAACCTTTCTTTAGGTTAATTACAGGGAGCTGAGGTTTAATTTGTAATGTGACTTCACACACACACACACACACACACACACACACACACACACACACACACACACACACACACACACACACACACACACAGCTGTGAGGAGACTGAGCTGAATGAGGAATGAGAGGTATGATGTTTGTGCAGTTCAGATGATGCCCTGTGACACTGTGACTGAAACAATCCATTCTGACTGATGAGACACCTCCCTGTCTCTGACATGTTATTCTAACCACAGACCACAGCTTGCTTCACCTTGTTTCACACTGGTATTTATTTAATCTGTAATTAACCTGCATTCAACCCACATGATTCAAATTTAACATGATTCCTATTTTAAGGACTTTTGGACTTCTGAACCTAAAATAAAAAATAATATTTCTGTTTTTTTTAATGCTTTTGATTACAGATGCAAACCAAGTCTGATGTCAAGTTAACTCTTTGGAGTTTATTTTAAATAATGACTATTGGTCTGAAGTCAATTCATAGACTATTTACATCTGCAAACAATGTTGGTGGAGGTAAAGCGATCAGCCATGTTTCACCCAAAATATTGCAAAACTTTTTGACAGATTTTGATGAAAGTTTTTAAATCAATAACCGGGCCAATGAAGAGATGATTAGATTTTGAGGCAAATACTGATCAAAATGTAGATCCAGTTTTTTTCCCTTCTGTTAGCATCTTGAGATGGGATTTATCAGTAAATAAGAAGCTATAGGTGTTATAGCTGTTCATTCAAACTGTACCATTACACACACACACACACACACACACACACACACACACACACACACACACACACTGTGCAAGAGTATTAATTTATACATACTAATAAATATTTTGCTGTTGTGTATTACATAATCATGTGCTACCGTACAAAAATGTCAGCTGGAACTGGCTCCAACTCACCACAAAGGTTAAGAATGGATGAATCGATTTATTTTATAATATTATTGTGACCAGCACTTTAGTGAAATAAAACATAAAATGAGACAAAAGAAGGTAAGAAACTGTTGGTGTTTGGTTCCTTGGTTGGTTCTTCCGACCGACCAGAACTGTCTGCAGTGATCATGTTGTGTTGGACTGAGTTACACCGGAGGCACTAGATGATGCATGGTAACCATCTGAAAAAACAGCATCAAAACAAAATGATCCCGTCAGTAGAAATATGACAAATGTCAGAGTCTGCAGCCATGTTAGTGGCTGGGTGAGGACACTGACATATTTGATTAGCAGGATAGCAGGCTCTGATGATATTAGCATGCTGGTGACTATGCTGCAGTCACACAATGTTGGCAGAACAAGCACCTGTTATGTCCAAGAGTCCTGCTAACTTTGTTACCACACCAGATAAATAACCTAAACTAAGGCTACGTTCGCCCCACCAGGCTGAAGTGACTCAATTCTGATTTTTTTTTTGTGTCTTAATTTGACACAAATCTGAATTTTGTTTCAGGGCTGTGTGAACACAAAAATCCAATCTTTTCAAATTAGATTTGAGTCTACATCTTATGTGATCCTATATCAACTGAACCACCTGAGAGGAGATAGGACAACCAATACAGCAATGATGAAGTGTTTGCCATCTTACTAGCTTGTCCATTTCAGATTGAGAACCAAGAGTTGTCTCACAAATATGTTTTTTGTTCTTGATGACGCAGATGAATTGTGCAGAAACATATCGATGTGTGCATGCCGTCCGTTTTGAAGGACAGATGCGTTCATATTAGAGGTGGATACAGGCCACTGTAATGATGAATATGAACCAAATCTGATCTGAGCAAAAAATCACATGAACAGTGAGGCTTGTGATGTGAACAGAGACAATATTCTTTGATTTGGTTGCTTTCTGTTGTGGTTTGTTTACAAGGGAAACAAGACATTAGCTTAAGTAGTGGTAATGATTGATTATGCCAATACTGGTGGCTTTGAGACCATTTTTGAAATGGTGTGTTAAACAGCATAGCCGTTAGCAATATCCAATATCTCTAATGTCCTGTTACAACTCAGATGTTGATGTGCACTTTACATTACACATAAAGACAAACTAGAGGAGTGTCTGTACCAAAATGTTGTACCAATCAATCTAGTAAATATTGAGATATTTCACTAGACAACTTTGACCTGCTTACTAGCATAAAGTAAAAGTCTGGGGATCACTAACGTCATTAGGATTCATCCTCTAGGAAGCATGAATGTCAATCTGTCAAATAGTTTAGATATTTTGATCTCAACCAAAGTGGTGGACCAACCAATCATTTGACATAAAGCTAATATCATATCTGATTAAACTATATAAATTAAAGATTTTCATTCTTTCTTACCTCTTCCTCTTCTCCAGTTCCGCAAAAAGCCAAATCCACTCGATGATGAGTTTGAAGCACTGGTGGACTAAAACAAGAATGAAAGCAAAAAACATGAATCAGAATAATATTTGAATCTGCTTACAATAAAAGTCATGATTAAGAAAACTGCCCTTACCCTTGTCCAACCTCTGGAAGTCAGTGACGATATTGATAGTTCTGACCGCACCTGAAATGTTAACGCTCAGAAATCAGCACACAGCTATGAAAGTTGTTGTGTCAGTGAAAACATGTTATTACAGGCTTGAAATGTAAGATTGTATGTAATTCAAAGAGATGGATTCATAACGTCATCACTACCAAAAATGTACTTTCACTGCAGAAGATTACTGATGCACAGCTAGCGACAAGACCTAATGTTCTAACAGCGAAATAGTAATATTACAGGAAAGTGTAATACCTTTCAGTTTCTCATTAGAACACTATTTTTCTGTTTCTATTCATAAAGGTAGACATGAATAAAAAGGTTGAAGTTTGACTTGAGTAGGACTCATGTGGCAGTATTAGAAATGATTTTGTAAATAAATAAACATATTATCATTATTAAACATTAACAATACAATTTTAAATAGAGAACATGTTCCACTTCAGAGTGGATTTTACCTTTAAAATTGCAACTGAAATAGATGAGAACAGTGAAACATACACACCTTTTGGTCTAACAGCGTTCCGAACAGCAATATGAAGAAACCCTTGAAAGAACACACACATAGCATCAGCTAAGAGGGCTTCAATTACAAAAAGAAAACTCACTATTATCATATAATTTTTGTACAGTTTTAAAAATAACATAAAAAGAATCATTGTGATAACATGCAGAGTATACACCATTTTTGTACCTGCAGTGAATTGAAGAATGCAAACGCAATATGAATTCCTCTGTTGAATGGGCTGATCATTGTTCCAACTCCCAGACTCCAAGTGAGTCCAAAAAAGGGTGTGAGGAAAGCCAACGTCCGAGCAATAACCACTAGAACGTGCCTCTCGGCTGCTTGTGCAGCATTTCCCACTGCCCTCCTCCTCAACATTTTGTACATCACCACCAACAGGATTATGATGTTTATTACAACTATTGTCAGTGCAGGGACCACGAATGCCAGCAGAGCTTTAGACTCCTCCCAGTTGAGCCAGCAGACCCCATTTCTTCGGGTGTATTGTTCTTTGGGTGCAGTCACAGCTACCGTTATGGTGGCGATTAGGAGAGGAGTGCCGTAGCCCAGACAGAATCCAATAGCCAGCATCGCTCTTTTAGACAAACCCCCGTCGAAGACATTGACTGTGCGGTAGAACAACAGCAGAGCTGAGGCTAACATCCAGAAGAATAGGGCTAGGTAGAAAAAATGGATAAAAAAGGTTGCTGAAGAGCATGCTGCTAAGTTCTGGCTCTCTGCATCTGAAATGGCTGCCGCGATAATAAACCAAATATTTGCAATCAGGAGCGATAGAGCGATATTAACAATGGAGACATGACGCAAGTATGATGTGTTGTTCTTTCTGATTTTTCTCCATACGATAGCTTCAATAATGAGGCATATGACCAAAGAACCCATGGATATGGCAACTCCAATATAGGATATAATATCCAATGCAAGGTCATCTAAACCGAACGGGGACATTAGGATAGAGAACGAGGTCAGGTGGTTGCAGCTGCAGGTGACGGTTTGGTTGACAAAGGACACCAACTCACATCCCTCGCTGTCCCATCCCCCCAGATCATCAAAGAGGCTGAAGTTCCAGAAAACACACTGAGGGCTCCTCAGAATATCATTTAACACCTCAAATGTGAACGAAATGTTGGTGATGTTTCCACTGGACTGGACAAGCGCGACTCTCCCGTTGATGAGATTGAAGGTTGAACTGTTTTCGTCTCTTGGAGGGAGGACGTTATCCATCGACCTAAACGTGATCACAGTGAGTGACTTCTCTTCGTCATCAGACTCTGGTATGTCTATCTCCACCGAGGAATTAAAGTCACCATTGAACGTGTCTGTGAATGCAGTTTTGTTCAGGAGGATATTAGGCGTGACAATTTCAAACAAGTCACTGCTAAGTCTTCTTGTTATTGTCTCAAGAGACAGCAGTATGCTTGAGCTGACACTGTTAGTGTTGGGAATGGCAATTGTCGTGAAAGAGACGTTTCTGGTGTCATTGGCGTTAAGAAAGTCCCATGAGTTCTTCATCTGATCGATGGTAAGGATCCCAACAATAAATAGAATATCCTAAATCGAAAGGAAAGAGGATATTAGATCGAGTGAAATATATTGTTTAGTACACATGTAAACCTCATCAGAGTAATTGACACACCTCCATTGAAGAATTATTTATTGTGATAAATAGTGTTGATGACGCGTTGGCTACGTTGTGGAGTATCTCAACATTGGCAGTGATGGTTGCAGGAGAATCAGCCACTTCATCAGTGAGGTTCAAAGTGACTTCTCTGAGTTCTTCCAATAATATCGGTAATGTGACGTTATTCAGGTTCTGTGGGATTTAAAAGAAGAAAAAAAAAAGCATTAGCATCTAAATGATCATCTTAAAGTTACAATGTGGAGGATTTTTATTCACATAAAGCATGTTAGATGCTGTTCTCATAGCAGGAGTGTTTTGTTTGTTTTTATCCATGCATACATTCATACACAGACTGCCATACATGGTGCCAACCTGCTCTTCAGGTGAAACATCTCATTACTGTAGCGCTACACAATGTTTCTACACAATAGACCATTCACACACACTCACTGAAGTGTGGAAGCTCTTTGTGTGATAGCAGTCATTATATTACAAACCTTTCTTGAAATAATGGCTTCTTATGGTTATCTGTCTCAAAATATTTATATAGTAGCTCCAAATACTGAGAGACTTTCATAAAGATATGAGGATTATTTTTCTTTGAGAAATGTGGAGATACTGAAACAATGACGTCATTATTATTAGTCATTATTATTGGTCATTATTATTAGTCATTATTATTGGTCATTATTATTAGTCATTATTATGTTTTCACCAGTGTCTGTTTGTGTGATGAAACCTTTTTTTTTCTTATTTAAAAAAAACCTGTTGCCTTGGTGGAGGTTTGTGCTCGACTCAATGCCCTTCTAGTTTTGAAATAACTTTGTCATGATTTTGAGATGGTGGCTCATTATTTTGACAAGATTTCTCATTATACTGAGTTACAGGATCTTTCTTGGGAGGTTTAGGATGTTTGAAGCAGGGATTGAACTAACGACCTTCTGATTAGTGGACGCTCTGTTCTACCTTCTGAGCCACAATGCAGAAATGTGAAGGAATCATTCCAGGAAAAAAGTTAACCTACATAAAAAACATACCCAGTCCCAAAACGCAAACATTCATCACCCAGAATATGAATATTAGAGTGGACTTGAATCAATTCACATGATCAGATTTAAATGAATATCTTAGCTAAAATAATAATGATCAAAATCTAATCCTTTCTTTACTCCATTGGGTTTTGTCCACATCAGCCTAATAAAATGCAGTGTCCTACTTTAGGCTGCACCGCCCATAACTATTCACATTCAAATGAAAATGATCACTGATGACAGGCTTCAGAGCCTCTGTACTGGGCTGCACCACTATAAATCACAACAAAGGATCTCTGGTCATTTTTCAGCTTCTCCACTATTTGAATCAGGTTACGTGTGAAAAATAAGTTGTGTTGAATTCAGGTACAACTTTCCTTTTAATGTGAAACATATTTTACTGCTATGTGTTTTTTTTATTTTTACCATGTATTCTAGGAATCATTTGTACAAAATGACTATTTCCAGAGGAATTCATTTGTATTTAATCTCATCTGTAGGTTGTAGCTTGTTGTAGGTTGTACAGAGAGCAGAAGTGTCAGTTTAAGCAAGTACCTTTAGACAGACTTGGTATCAACAGATACTCAATGGCCAAAAAAACATGATTAGGCCATCCCTAATTAAAACATTTACTCTGAATATGTGTCAGTATCCTTTAGCTGCATTCAAACTTTGACAAAGCATGATGATAGACCATTATCTGTTTCCCAGAAACATAATCAAAGTGACAATGAGTGGCACAATTAAAAGATAATAAATATACTCTGATCAACCCATGTTAATTTCAGGCTTACAATAAAAAGTTACAGTTAGCCCAGTTCCAGTTTAAGCATGACCCACTTGTGACCCACTTGTGCCACACCTAGTCCCTGTACTGGTACAGATAATTATGTACTCACCCACTCCTAGTACACATCAGCGCTTTAGTAAGTACTGGGGTGTGTCTTTAAATACAGAATGGAATGCCAACCGGCTGCCTATTGTGCCTCTGACTTCTGAGGAGGCGCTCTGCAGTATTGGAGGCTAGACACCAAGACTACGACGCCTTGTCAAAATGACTGCACCCAGTCAAAAAAAGCACATCCAGGGGTTCAAAAATGCCTTGAACTGTTGTTACAGCCTGTTGTTTCAGTTTTTTTATTTGCCCCACACTTTTGCAAAAACAAACATTTGTCTGTGAGACATTAAGCTGAGGTGACTAACATTTCTGTTGGGTGAGATCAAACAGGCTTGATCCCAGAGGGTCCGCCATCCGTGTATGTTCTGGTAATTTGATTTTAGCTTCAAAAGAAGATATCAAAAAATGAATAACAAGTGGTTATTTGATTTTTTTGTGGCCAAAAAGGAGGGAGTGAAATTTTGAAAAACTATTTTTCATTTAATTTTCTGTTTTGAATAAGAAAAAAATAAAATCACTGGAGAAGACCACATCCGGTCTCTTTTTCTGAGACCGGATGTGGTCATCAGGCTACAAAATAAGAGTGCCAAATACTAATGGAGGAGAGCTGCTTTAGCCCAGGCAAAAATGTCTTTGGAACCCTACTCTGATATGATTTTAGACAAAACAAAGGCTGCCATCTGCAGAAATTTCTGCACGCATATCACTTGAAAGTGGTAAAAACACTAAAAACAAAATGACCAAAAGATACACAGATCCCAGAGAGGGGAGTGAAACTGCTTTTCAACCTGTCCTTAGGATTGTCTTACTAAAAAAATAAAAGCTATAACAGATTTATAATGACGTGAAATATTACCCCAATAAAACTATTGGCATTCAGTGCATACCACCAGCAAGGCCAACCAATCCTGCTCCTCCTGTTTGAGGTTATTCTACTACATTCACCTTAGAAAAAAACTGAATGTCCTATTTTAACCTTTATTTCTGGAGTGGTAATACTGTATTTGCTTTCCTTAAGTAAAAGATCTGAGTACTTTTTACCTCAGCCAAGGAGGTTATGTGATCGGTTCGGTCTGTTTGTTTGTTTGTCTGTTTGTTAGCAGGATTACACAAAAACTAAAAACAGATTTGCACGAAATTTTCACCAAAGATAGAAATTCTCATATCCTAGAAGTGAGTAAATTTTGGTAATGATCCGGATCAGGATCTAGATCTGGGAATTTTTTTAAAGGGCCTTGGCGGAGGTTTGCGCTCTCCGTGCGCTCTTGTTCTGCAAGTGTCAATGCCATTCTTATGGTCAGGGTAGGCCTCATGTCACTAAATCCACCTCACTCAATGCCAATGCCATTATTTGGTGTCAGAAATGGAGAACAAGGTCACCTTAGACTGCTCAAGCAGCTCCTGAATCGGAAGTAACACGCAGTGGTCAAATTGAATTTCCCATATGCCATTTTCCCTACAAATTGCTGTCCTTTGCCCCACACTGTTTGGCGCGCAGGGACCTACAGCCACGTCGTCCGTAAGTCCATCACCAAATTCAGGATTATCGAAACATACAAAATCTGGACAGAAAGAAAACATTTGTATAGATAACAGTTAATTACAACAAAAGAATTCTCAACCTGACTTGTATAAAATGCTCTAATAATTGGATCAATACTTACCCTCTTGCAATAATATCAGAGTTATTTCTTGGGAAAAACGCTGCGGAAATTGTTTCTCTTGGCAAGTAATCTTCGTGATGTTACAATTACTGATTGGAAACATATGGGTGATATTCCTCCCTGTACCTAAACAGACACAATAGAACACATAACCTGACTTGGACAAAGAAAACCAACATGGAGTCATTAATATACGTATCTATGGATATATGTATGTATCAATGTATGCATACAAATTGTCTCAAATAGTTGTTTAACACAGAGATTAATATGTAACTAATTTCCTAATAGCTGGTTCTTTGTTATGCTTTAGTTTCAGGTTTACCTGCAGCAGGTATGTCTTTAAACTCCACCTCATAGGGGCTGTTGACATAGCAATTCAGTTGTACGTTCTTCGGAGCCTCACAATTAACCTTTATTCTGACTGGTGACACAATGATCAAGGGTGTCGGTCTGGGTTTTAATTCCCTGTCGGTCGTCTGTCTCAGGGTGATATTGCCGTCTCTCAGCCTGCATTCATAACGTCCTGAAATTAAAGGTGATCATCATTGACCATAAAAATCAATGACAAGTCAGTGTTGCCAAACAAGTATGGGGTATGACACCACCATCAGGTTATAAGGGGCAACAATGAATCAGCATTTAGGTTGTGATAAAGTGGGAGAAACATTCTTCTACTTCCAAATATTTTGTTCTGTAGTCTACTAAGTTGGGAGAATTGAATATGCATGGATACCATCGAAGATCAACTGAAATTAAACTATTTTTATTCATAGATCTTTGCTGCTACAGGATACAAATCTGCTCTGTAAATAGATTGCCCTGTTCTTTTGAGTCAAAAAAGAAAAAAGGAGAAAAATGTATAGCTTTTGAATTGATAATGGTGACCTAATTTTTAGTGGGGCTGTGAGACAAAGTATTATTAAACTAGAAAATTTGAGTCCAAGAGCACAGATGTCCCATAGACCATAATCTCTACCATAGCAGAATAATAGCAAAATGACATAAAAATGTACGAAAGCGTCATGCATTCACTTGAGGAAAAAACAACTTAACGGGATAATTATCTCCTTAATTCAGAAAAACAAAGTTTTTATTAAAAAAAAGTGATCTGTTTTTCAGAATTAATGAAGTTATGGTCCGATTATTTCAGAAAAACAGGAGAATCTTTTCTTTGTCTCATCTTTATTTAGTTGATGTGTTTTTTTGTTTGTTTTTTAAACACTGGATAAGGAGTCAGAATTTGTACGGTAAAATAAAAAACAGGACCTCTTTTAAGGTCATCACTTCGAACTGAATGGTGGGGAGTTTCAGGTATCAGCCCTCCTGTCAGAAAGTCATTAAGGTCACATGTTTACAGTGTTTACACATGTTCACCCACTCAGCTCTTTTGTTGTGCCTTTGTAAGACACACTCCTAAGAGAACAATGTCCACATTCTCGACAGAGAGGACAGATGGTTTGAAATAGGAGTAAAGGAAGCCATCTATGTCAGTCTGGAACCACCATCTTTAAACAGGGGTGGGGGTCTACGCCACCACCTCTAAGCCACACACAATGCAGTCTTAAGGCCCGTTTAGGCTCTATGTTAAAGACGGATATGGACTTCCATATGTATACTGCTTCCGGAGCAATACCACCGGAAATGGTTGAGAGCAGTGTAGCTACGATTTAAGCAAAGCACGACAAATGGGTACGAAAACAACGAAGAAGAAACAAAGTGAAGTGAAAAAGTGAAAAAACTCTCCATCCTCAAGTCTTGATGTACCTAAAGGCCTCACAGACCACCGCCGGCACAGAGTATATTGTTTGTGTGTTTTTAGGTTGCAGTGTTTTTATATTGATTTCATCAGTTGTTTTATCTAATTGTTTTTATTCGCATGGTGGGATTATTTGCATGCAGTGGTGTGTTTTTCAACTGCCCCTGAAGGCCACAGAGACTGAACAATCCCAGGCTGCAATCAGCGAACGAGCAACAGGTGTGTGTGTGTGCAGGTAAACTGAAGTAGGTAGCAGGAGGCTAAAAGTTAAAAGCAGAAGGGAGCAGAAGGAGAGAGCCACAGTTTGGAGACCACATGGAGCCAGCCAGGACACCCCAGACGATGAGAAGCCAGTGAAGCCTGAAACACAGCAGCCCACACCCTGTTTGGCGAGAATACTCCAGTCTGGGTCGGTAGTCAGTCTACCACCCAGGAAAACCATGAGTATGTTCTATCTTGTTTGTGGCGGGTAGGCCTACTGGAGGGCTGGCCTCAGGGCCAGGAATGACTATTTGGGGCTGTTGCGTCTAGACGATGCTGATTGCAGTCTGAGTCTGCTTCCCCAGTATGGCAAGTTAAGTTTGACTATCCAGAATTAACATTACAGATATCTATAACGTCATTCTGCCTTGTCAAAATGGCGCATAACCAAGGGATATACTTGAAAAGCAAGATTGTCCCACCTCCCACTCGCCGTAGCCTCTGACATATTTATAGATCACTCAAATGTCATTTGGCTGAAACTGGAATTACTGCTAGTCGTAATTCATTTGTGGATATCCACAATTCACACTGTGAATACTATCCAAAAAGGGATTGTAGATATCTGCATTGAGAAACCATGTACACATGAATGGCAAATGTAGTTGGAAGCTTACTAGTCAAAATGACATTAACAGACAATGACAGATGTCTAATAAGAGTTTAAACGATGTGAAATGATATGCAGATATCAGTAACGAATAATCGGTCTAGTTGATAAATGTTAAGGGCTTGCCAAAACCCCGGAGCAGAGGAGGAAGAGCTGCGGGATGAAGGGAGATGAAAGCTGCTGCAGAGGAGAGAGGAATGGGCCTCTGAGGACGCTGCTGCACTGCCGTATGTGTGGACTTGAACCCAACGGGGTACAGCAAAAGACTTCCCGGGGGGTAATTTTATATTGGAGACTCTGGGGACTTTCAGGTATCTTTTGTTTTTTCTTATTATAGTTTTATTGTAATAAATCCTCTTTCAAATTGATTTTGCCGTAGTCTTAACTCTGCTCACTCCTGATTTTAAAAAGAACCTATTAAGCCTTTTTATGAAGTCCTAAGGCTCCGACAGTAATCCCTAGGTGGTGTTGTCAGCATTTTAAATCCCTTTTAAATTAATATTTAGTTTGGTATTTTTGAAGAAATCAAGCTGTAAGTTACTGAATTGGCAGCCGGCCACACATCCTCACATATCACATCCTCACATATCACATCCTCACATATCACATCCTCACATATCACATCCTCACATATCACATCCTCACATATCACATCCTCCTCTAACCATTGCCATATCTGTTGTTGAAGCTTTTGAAACTTCACTGTGTCGATGTAAAGGACTATGGAAGAATGTAGGTGTTGGCCGATAAACCATAGATGGACGTATCCATTTACACACGCATTAGGAGCATAAATGGGCCGTTAGCATCTCTCCCCAGACAGTTTCACCACCATTCACTCTTTGAATCATGTGAAGCTAATGACTCACATGAGGTCAGGTAGGTAAACAAACCACTTGTGACCTCAATGACTCTCAACAACCCACAATAGTGCTGGGTGGGTCAATGGCAGAAATACGACCGCAACAACTTTAAAGGTGTCAAGGACTTTGTAGGAGGTTAATTACCTTCAACTCCAGATCAGTCAGAACTGAAGGAGCCTCTTGGATGAGAGGTGAAACATCATCAAACTTTAACAGTTGCAACCATCCAAGTAAAATGTGTCATCTGTACACGTGATGAAGGAAAATCATCAGTGGGTGAAGTTTATTCATTCAAATTATTTTAAAAACTCTCTAAGTAGTTCTCTTACTCTTGTGATCAGAATCATTGATCTGAAACTCAAGAGGTGGATTTTATGGTATTGATTTTGAATTGTAAGAGCTCTCCATTCGTGCAGGTCAGAGCACAAGCAGAGAAGTTCTGGACAGCACTGGCATGGTCATTGTCCATGATTCCCAAACGTGAGACAGAAATAAAAACTGTTTGTTGACTTCACCATGCAGACTCTCCATCTTACCATTGTCAAAGATAGAATAGTTTATCACAGTTAACGTTGCTTCTTCCGATGTATGTGAAAAGATGTGCTCAGCATCTGGGAGTATTAACTCATTGTTAAGTCTCCACTCTGAGGTCCAGTTGGAACTAAAAATCTCTGGAGGAGGTCCACATGTGATCATCACATTTCCCCCCAAAAATACTTCAGGTTGCCCAATCACTAAGGTTGATCCACCTGTGAAAAAGAGACGCAAAGGTCAGTTATTATACAATCATCTGTAAAAATGATAACATATTCTTATGACGAACAATGCTTATGTGATTTTTTTTCTAAATCACAAAGTTTTGTCTCTTGAAATATTGTCTTACCTTCAATTATCATCGGGTATGTTCTTGACAGCTCACTTAATATCCCATTTTCTACTGCTTGAATTTCCCGATCTTGAAAAGTGGTTGCTCTTATAGTATAGGAAACAACAGTGCTTCCGCTCCTGTAGTACAGATTTGAAT
Organism: Chaunax sp. Z400; assembly: GCA_037577475.1. Lineage (NCBI taxonomy): Eukaryota > Metazoa > Chordata > Actinopteri > Lophiiformes > Chaunacidae > Chaunax > Chaunax sp. Z400. Next base: position 17,987,081 of record CM075202.1, on the reverse strand, counting down.
CCAATTAAAAATCACAAGCACGTATAGGCAGGCTATTGTTGTCCATTTAGGACCATGTTGTATCTCCTCTGGAAACTTTGTCAACCACCATTAACCTCCTACATCAAGGTCTGGTATGGATCGTTCTTTTGATCTGATAGATCTTAATCAACTGGCACCCATTTTACTCTGATGTCACACTTAAGGTGGTGAGCTCAGATGTCATACTGCTGTGTTGCCGTTTACAAGCCATATAAGCATATTTGAATGTGACAAATTGATATCATTTCACAACTAATAAGCAACTCAATGTATGCTCCCATTAATGGCAGCTTTTCAGAAACTTTATCATATCCACACTGTGTAATCTCCTTCAATGCAATGTCTACCAAAGTGCAATATTCCTATAGATACTGCACCACTATTCCACTGTTGGTAAACAGACATTTTAGTCATTTAATGTTTTAAACATTTAACTCTGACTGTTAATGGTCACTTTTACTGGATGCCTTGACCCTGGGTATGTGAAGTATTTTGTTCTCATGTATCATATATTTTTGTATCTTATAGTGTATGGTGTTGGTATTTTAAGTTTTATACTGTATTCTCCTCCAATAGACACCTATAGGCTTGCTCCAAACTGCATTTCATTATTCTTGTACAGTGACAATTAATCCATCTCACTGTTTATTGAGTTCACAGCTGTTCTGGCTCTGTGAAACTGTAGTGTTGCACTAACATTCTGATGCTAAGTACCATTGTCATGATTCAGCATTGTAATATTTACTAATTAGCGCTAAATACAATGTCCAACTTGTTTGTTGGTGGTCCGATTAAGGGAAGGTGCAAGGATCAACACGGTTAATAGGATTTGTCCACTGGGGACCCTCCCATAAGTCTTTACAACATATTCTGTGAATCCATCCAACAGTTGTTGGAATATTTCAGCCTTGAGCAAAGTCGTTGTCCAATCAGCATTGTTGATTATAGAGCCATGCTGCTAGCGTCGTTAAATCCAATGTTAATAAGTTTGATTTCCAATATCTACACTCTCAAAATGTAATGAACTACATCTTTGCTACCACTCTTTTATGTGAATGTTATATTTATGTATCAAATTTGAAACTGTAATAATGGTACAATGGTACTATGATAATGTCATTTGGTGCAAATCAAAACAAACAGAAGTTTGTCATCTTCAAAACTAATTGAAGAAGGAGAGTAAAAAAATTTTTTTAAAAAGCTTTGTGACTTACCGGACCTCCGTTATCTCTACACTTTGTAGTGATGAGATGTGCGATCGGCATTGTCCTAGAATCTGTTCAAAGAAGTGAGAGTCTGCTTGATATTGATTCTCCAATTACATTAGGATCAAATATCACCCAGAATTTGCTGCATCAACATTGTGACAAAAGTGAATGACACATCAAGACTTACAACTTCATTTGTCGTTTGGTAAACTTCATTTTCTTGGTTATTGAATGAAGGATCAAAAGGTATGTCCAGGATAAATGACAAATTCCTCACTACAACAGAGACAGTTCTTATCACAGAGGAGCACTTTCATGAGAGACAAACTTTATTGATACATTGATTGTACAATACCGTCTGGCGTTGGCGATGTTGTCGTTGATGTTGTCGTTGATGTTGTCGTTGATGTTGTCGTTGGTGTTGCCGTTGGTGTTGTCGTTGGTGTTGCCGTTGGTGTTGCCGTTGGTGTTGTCGTTGGTGTTGCCGTTGGTGTTGTCGTTGGTGTTGCTGTTGGTGTTGATGTTGCTGTAAAAAAAAAAAAGAACAGGAAAAATCTCCAACACTTGGTATCAATAAATGTTCTTTTAGATAAAGTTTGTTTTCCAGCAAATGTCTTCAACAACCAAAGGCTCCGTTCAACTTTATCCATGCAAAGAAAAGCAAAGTTTGTCCCATACCTGGAGTTGAGGTTGGACACTGAGTGACAGCTGTGGAGCAACATTGAAGATGAAATTATACCATATACAGTACTTCATATTTCATCTTAGAAAAACAAAATAGATTATAATCTTTACCACGTTATATGTGACTGTATATTTAACAGATAAGTAAATGTAACCAAAAGCCATGTTTATGTCAACAAATGTAGGATAGTCAGGCAGATATGGTTGATATTTAAACATTACCTTTTAGTCAATAGCTCTTATATTAAAACCACTACAAAACAGCAATGCTCACATGTGTTTGGTTCACATAAGGGTCCATCAGAAGGAAGTCCATTTATGCAGTCACATATTTCTCCACTGACATTGTTGCATGCACCGTAGATGTTACACTTGTCACATGACCACAAAAACGACTCCTCACATTGACACTGCAGTCGTCTATCGGAGTTTGGATAGCAACCTTTCAAAGAAATGCCAAACATCTTCCAGCCATAGTATGCAAATCGTTCTCTGTTTGATTAAACACCATGAAATCAGACAAAGAAATCACAAAAGAAATCAAATAAACAAGCAAAAGTTCTTACCTGTGGTGAAATTTAGGTCTTCTACGGTTGTAGAGTTAGTGATGTAGAAGGGGAAATGCAAACCTGCCAAAATTTCCCTGAATTGATCAGCGAAATCTGGTGGTGCATTGGGCTTGTCAAGAAACAGCTCAATCTCCACTGTGGAGGAGAACAGGAGAATATCATCACAGTGGTCATCATCAACGTCATATAGAACAACTCACAATAACACTTCTCACTATGAGCAGCCATGAAATACATGACGTTTGTAGGCAAATATATGGATTTTCAAACCATTAAAATGGCTCTAGAATTCTAACATACTATAAGGACTAAGCATTTTGATTATTTTACAGTAGTGGTTCAAAAATTTTAGAAACACAAAGACCTTTATTCTCTACATTGAATTTATCTATAAATCATTTCATTATAATATTTTATTGTGTTTTAAATTTCTGTTTTATGTTAATATTTTCTACTTCAGCTTAAGAATCTAACCTGTTCTTTATCCAAGCAAAGTAAAACTGAATTGTTTTTAATACCAACAGTTGTTTATCTTTTCAATCAGGACATTTCAATAAATGCTGGCATCATGTCTCATCATGATATGAAAAGTATTTAACAACTAAAGAGTCTGTTATGCAAAGCAAAAAAATACAATTTTCTTATTAAGGTGCTTTCTCTGGTAGAGATTTCTTCTGTTTGAATACAACAGATTCTTTTCTTCTGGCTTTTAGTGAAAGAACTATCAACACAAGGAAGCACTTGCTGCCCTGTTACATGTGGCTGGGGGTTCTAGGAGAGTAAAAACTAGTTTGGCCAGCACTTGTGGTAATTTCTCATTAAAAAAAATTAAAAAGCATAATATGGCTACAAACAGGGCATCCACCACAGTCTACTGGCTATAGGAGACAAGTGCCCTAAAATGCAAAACTGATAAGACTCCAAACATTTATCCTCAAATGTTCAGGATTTATGGTCATCCACATTGTGATGGGTCTGCAAACAGTATCCAGAACAACAGAACTAATGGATACAAGCAACAGTTCAATCTTCAGCTGACCTACTAAAGCAGGAAATAGTCAATTAGGAAGAGTAGTTGTTTAACTGATTAAATTTAATGGATTTTTTAAATATAGTTTCTGGTTTTCCAATAGACGAGAGACAATAACATAACAATCCACTAGATACACACATTAAATCAAGGAAGGAAAGCCTGGTGCTCCCATGGAGGGCACAGAGCATATACCAAGCACCCAGCGCCTTCAGGGAGCACCACACCGGGAGTAAGGGGTGAGGGGGGGTGTAAATGGTACAGATTAACATTAGGGATGATGGTATCGAGACAGCTTCCCAGACACTACTAATCAACTAAACCAACACATCAGTCCAACGTCATCACTCCTTCACATCAGCTCAGGACCAGCTACAAATGTATTACTGTGTGAGCAACGACAGCTACAGCTCGGTAAAATATCTTATCGACTGATTCTGTATTTTGTATGTAAAATATGAATCTGCGAGTAACGATGTAGAGGAGTAAAAAGTAGCTCTAAAATTTAGTGGATTCTCTGCTACAGTCAATGTATGTAAATAGAAATATTAGCTTAGTCGTGCACTGATTGACCTCGTCTCCTGTGGTTGTGCTGGTCCTACCTGTCTGAAGACACAGTCCAGTCAAGTTTGGCTGGCAGAACAGACCAGTATCTTGAGGCGCAAAAATGCATCCACATGTGTCACCAATGATGCCATCACAGGATCCATAGATAATGCATTTTTCCTTTGACCAAGCATAGCCCTGCTCACATCTACACTGGTGTCCATCCTTATTTGGTGAACACACTACGTGAGGAGACAGCAGCACATAAGATCAGCATCATTCAATGACATTTTTACCAGAATGGTTCAAATAGATGCAGCAAAACAACCCGGAAGTGTGTTAATATTACCTGTTGTAAGGTCTATGCTGGTAAGTTCAACAATGTTGTCGATGGATAAAGGAAAACTGAGATTCCTCAAACGTGTTTTGAGAAGCTCCAGGTCATCAAGATGAATAAAAACTTCGAGTTCATAATCAGAGGAGTTTATTGTAGCTGTGAAGACATGAAACAGACACAGTTAAATAACAAGGACAGATTCAGCAGTCAATCATTATGTTCCTCAAATCGGTTCTTTGTTCTAATGCACACAGATATGTCACCAGCGCAGAGGATCACTGATACTGATACAATCTGTTAACACTATCAAAATGTGACTCACCTGTTCTTTTCTCCCTGTCATGAATGTGTGATGGTTTTTCACCCTTCAGTTCCTGCAAAAATCAATTTCCGTCTGGTTATATTCAGATGTTTAGCTCTGTAGCCCAATCATACTTTAAAGTATATATACCACATTGAGTGTTATTAACTCGCTAAGAGTAGGAAGAGGTTATGTGAAATGTTTGTTTGTCTGTTGTCAACAGATTTTGATGAGATTTTGCGTAGGGATGGAACTTGGATCGAGTCAGAGTAAACATTTTGAGGAGGATCCAGGTTATGGATGCAGATTCTGGATCACTTTTTGACTTAGAAAACAGCCAACTCAAACTCCTGGAATTCTGTAAAGGACGGGGTTTTCATTTCTCAACAAGTAGACAGACTTGTTCTGGACTACATTGGACTGGTACAGTACTATACTGTGACTGTTTTGCTGGGGCTTTAGTTCTGACTCTTGGACCAAAAACACACAGGAGAAATCTGCCTCTAAACCGAAGATGTGTTGGAACTTGAAATGTGTGTTAAAAGCTACAGGCTGTTTGTTTGTTTTGTTTTTTTGTCTCTGTGCAAATACAAATCAGAATGACTCACTCATGATTTAATCAATGTTTACTTACTAAAATATATGAGCTGAATATTTTTACTTTGAGCTGACTAGGCACAACCTTAGTTTATATGTCCTTAACATTGTTCTTAAAATGTGTCCCTGTGTTGGTTCTTAGGATCATATTGGTACTTGATATCTTGTGGACTGGTTTATTCTGGTGGACTCTCACACAAACATCAGTTTAGTTTAACTTTATTCTCCTGAGTGGTATTTTTTAATGCAGACAGAACCTGGTCAAGTTTGTTTTTGATCTGCTGTTGGTTCAATAGTTACTGTTAGATAAACTTAACTGCACCTCTTTTTCCCCACTTTCTGCATAATAAAAAAATGCATATAGAGCTGAATTACACTTGTAAACAGGTCTAATTTGAGTTGTCCTGCTATATGGCACATTGTTAACGGGTAAATACTCCTTTTGATACTCTTATCTGTGATTCCATGTAGTATGCAGTAATTCTTTTAGTTTGGGAGGTGGCAACTGGTAACGTCTGGGAGCTAAGGATGGATGAGGAGAAGAAAGAATCGCTCAGAGCAGCTCATTATTAAGAAACGAACGTTCATTTAAATCAGTGTGAACTGAACTTTCTGTGATCTTGCAACATTTGAACAGTGGCAGTGATTCATATCTGTTTTGTTTTGACTGGCATCTATTTCCCCATTGTTCAGGTTTTAGTGACAGTGGTGTTGGTGAGGTAAGAGCTCTCTTAATGCAGTATTATTCTTACCTTAAAGACTTTCAGAGACTGGTTGTTTTGCTGGTTCATCAGACTGTAGAATATAACCAGAACTACAACCATGCATCCCAATGCCCTTGGTAATCCCATCCCAACTAGAGAGAGAATACAAGAAGCACAACAGCTTATCATTACTTAATTGGTCAGAAGAAATGATTGTATTTATTCCTTGTAGAATAAATAAATGGCTGATGATAGCATTGATGCTACAAATGACGAGGTTTTATGTGAGGCTGCGTTCCCTTTGTTAGAAATGCTACCAGGAGTTGCAGTAGCCTGGTGACTGTTATGATAAAATGTGGTTGTGAATATTGTCAAATATATGACAGTAACAGGTATTGGGGGATGTAAACAGGTAGAATAAAGTTACTATGGATTCAATGATTTATGCTGAGGGCCCTTGTTTGAGCCATGTTTTTTTAAAGGTTCCCTTTATTTAGAAATCCCCTCCACACATGCATAAAAGCATACATAAAAAAAATCTATTCAAATCTGACATGGTTTATGCATTAAAAAGCATAGTTACAACATTTCAATCCTCATTTCTGAATATATGAACAAGTTGAACTGTGGGACATAAAGATGTCTCCTACTTCACTGTAAAGGTCTTGTGTATGCTGAATATTGGACCAGGGTTGGTTTCCATACAATTTGATTCAGTGTGTATAGATCCAATGGATGATGTAGCCTTCAAAAGAATGAGCACAGAACACGAAGGGTGCTTTCACACCTACCTCGTTTGGTCCGGACTTTCCGGACTTTTCAGTTTGATCCGAACCAAATTTGGTCTGACAAAAAGAGGTGGTCTTGGTCCGGATCAAACTCAACCATGGTTCTGTTCGTTAACAATGTGAAAGCCCTTCTTTTTCAGACCAACTACAAGAAGTTACAGCGGGCTACAGTCACTAAACAAAAGAAGAAGAAAGACGAACAGAAGAAGTTAGAAATGAGCTGCTGTAACACATGGGGAGAGGAAGAGACATGGTATTTAAACAGTATCCAGAACAACAGAACTAATGGATACAAGCAACAGTTCAATCTTCAGCTGACCTACTAAAGCAGGAAATAGTCAATTAGGAAGAGTAGTTGTTTAACTGATTAAATTTAATGGATTTTTTAAATTTAGTTTCTGGTTTTCCAATAGACGAGAGACAATAACATAACAATCCACTAGATACACACATTAAATCAAGGAAGGAAAGCCTGGTGCTCCCATGGAGGGCACAGAGCATATACCAAGCACCCAGCGCCTTCAGGGAGCACCACACCGGGAGTAAGGGGTGAGGGGGGGTGTAAATGGTACAGATTAACATTAGGGATGATGGTATCGAGACAGCTTCCCAGACACTACTAATCAACTAATCACAATGATTCAGTGTGTATAGATCCAATGGATGATGTAGCCTTCAAAAGAATGAGCACAGAACACGAAGGGTGCTTTCACACCTACCTCGTTTGGTCCGGACTTTCCGGACTTTTCAGTTTGATCCGAACCAAATTTGGTCTGACAAAAAGAGGTGGTCTTGGTCCGGATCAAACTCAACCATGGTTCTGTTCGTTAACAATGTGAAAGCCCTTCTTTTTAGAAATGAGCTGCTGTAACACATGGGGAGAGGAAGAGACATGGTATTTAAATGTAATACCTTCTGATGAAGAGAGTAAACTGGAAAAATAAAACACATAAAACCATTAAACCTGTCATTTATTTTCTGCGAGGATGAGAGAAAGAGAGGATACGAGAGGACGAGAGAGCAAAGGGAGACAGAGCCCTCATCGATGATGACGACAGGATGTAGAGGTGACGGTTCCTATAAGTTTAATCGGTTGTGGATGTTACTCTATTGTCATTTGTGTACTACGCTAAGGTGTATGCTTGTAGCAAACATCATACTCAATATAATTAAATATCAGAGAGACATTAAGTGACAACCTAAAGTTCCATTTCATCGAAGAACAGAGTAGAGCACACTTTTTTTGTTTTTTAATTTATCTAAACATCATTCATTCGACATTAAATGGCACTTAGTCTAAATGGCCAATGATCATGATAAATGTATAGACTAAAAAAATGGACACAAATTATTAAAATCTTGAAAGAAACATAAATTTTTGGATTCCTCCTGCAGGTTTCGGAAGATGCTCTTAATCTATGTGTGTATATGAGGCAGTCATTAATCTACTCTATTTCTACATAGATAATTAAATCAAAATTTTAAGTTAAGTTTAAGAAGATTTGTCACTAATTAAGCGCTCTGGTTTTTAAAAAAATGTTGTTACTCCTGCAATTCAAACAAATTTTATGAACCTGTCCATCTTTTATGAGCACCTCACGAAAGAACTGTGTGAACCTTCTGGTTGGAGAGTAATCCATCCAAAATGATTTAAGTGTGTTTGTGAAAGTTGTTTTAGGTCAGGATGAACTTTTTAAGACTAAACCTACTATTACTCCCAATTAATTAACTAAATCTGATTGGCTGAACGTGACAAGAAGCTCTAGTTCTCTTTACTTTTCGGTTTCTACAGACACATTTACATATTTAACACTTTTGACATTAGGAATGATTAATAAACTTTCCTGTAATATTGTAAACTCAATGGCCTTTCAAATAGTAAACAGCTCCACATAAAACAACAACTGTTTTTAGCATTTAGCAACCACAGCTCCCAGGAGGACACCAATCTTATTGCTTCTTATCACAGTAAATGACACAGAGTTATTGCATAATGCGTTGTTGTTTGATACTGCGTTCTCAAGTAAACAGTGCTCAGGAAATCTGCATTAAAATCCGTGGCAGAGCTTTCTCTGGAATATGTAGCATATTCTTCTACAGTTTGACGGGAAGCTAACTAACCAAATAAGAAGTTTTAAAATGTTTATTTTACCTCTTATTGTCTTCTAGCTTCCAAAAAGGGCTCTTCCTGTTCTCTTCTTACTGTGTGTCCTCTGATACACAGCCAAATCAATTTGAATTTATGCCATCTATAAACTTCCTGGAATACATGGTCTGAGTCACACACCTGTCTGGCAAGTTAAGTCACTCTTAGTTTTGATCCATTTTTAGATATGCTTGGGGTGTGAAAGTCATGTAGAGGAATGTGGTGGTTTATTATGAGATTAAATTCTAATTGTGAATTAATCTTTAGAATGTATTGCTGTTACGGCAGCAAAAAGGATGAAAAACGATGACACGACAGCCAGAACTTCAAAGAGAGTCAATTAAAAGTGTCTAGAATACCAAATAAACAAAACAACAAGATATAATAAATAAATAATCAGACAAGTAACAAGTAAAGCGACCAATGGTTGGGCAGTATGAATGGTAAATTCACATTATTGCACACAGGTGAAGGAGCTGACCAATAGTGTCAGAGTGTCCTCCATGAGGTGGGACATGTCTTCCATCAGGGTTTATAGCTTAGCGATCACTCTCTTGTCACCCCCCACCTCCTCTGGATCGATGCTGTTCTCTTCCCAAACCCCTTTAGCCAGATTCAGAGGTGGACTGCCCATCAGATACCTCCTGTACATGTATGATATCAAGCTGTATCCCAAGAGTGAACAAGACATGGACTCACTAATCCAGCTCACTCGGATCTACATCGAGGACATTGGCATGTCATTCCATCTGGAGACCTGAGTATCCCACAATCCATTGGCATCCATGATGAGGGTAATAGACAAAAAGTATTTGTACTATTACTCTACTCAGCCAATGCCCCCGTAGACCTCATGGGAAGAGACGTAGTTTGTTCCCTAAAACCGAAAACACTCGTTGTCCGGATGGAGTCTGGATTTCCATAAATCAGATAATGAAGAAATGGATGAATCAGTTATGTTTTTGCTCCCTCCAATCCCAAGCAAACGACGACTTGAACCAATGGTGTATTGGCCATGTCTGACACCAGAACAATCAATGCTGCAACAATGGTTACAGTGGATGTGTTGCAACTGCAGGAAAGTTGTGCTCCTTCAAGTTACACCCCCTCTGGTGGTACATTTTAGTACTTCAGGCTGTAGATTTTGTGCTTCCTGTTAGATTCGCAGAAGAAGACGTTAAACAGGAAGTGTGATCGTTAGTTGTTCTGATGAGGTTAGACACATGCCAAAGTTAAGTCTTTATTTTGTGAAATGTACTTAGTTAATTTTGCATAGGAATGCAGCTAATTACAGCTAAGTTTTACCTTGGTTTGACAGTAGTGGAAAATCAGTTTATTTATCATCTACCTGAATGTTGTCCTAGTATATGGAAAGGAAAAATCTTGTGTTATATGTCAACTTACCAAATATCTGATGTCATATTATGTTTGTATTTTCAGTTTCACACTTTATCATATTAAAACCTGCCAACTACAACACTGGACTGTTCCTTGGAGTAAATAGTATGATTTAGAGTTTAGCTGGCTGTTGATCTCAACATACGCTCACAGAGAGCACGCTGAGGGAGAACAGAACAGTGAAAAGATGCCTATCATTAAAAGAAGGTGAGCTGGATCCTTGATTCTGATTGAAGCCTTGCTGACAAGTAAGATCAGGCTAACCACTGAAAATTGAATTGTACGGAGCAGCAGTCATACTAATAAATCATCAATCATCATGGATGGAGATGCAATCCAGAGCAAGCTAGAGGATGATGCAGAGAGTGGATCTATCAAAGGACATTGTTCCAAATCATCACATACATCCCATTCATGCAGATCTTCACGTTCAGACCGTTCATCACGCGCATCAGCCTCATCAAGAGCTAGCATAGCAGCAGCAAAGGCACGTGCTGAGGCCAAAGCAGCCCAAGCTAAAATAGCTTATGCACAGAAGGAAATGGAGCTAAAATTGGAGAAGGTTCGATTAGAAACAAAATTGGACATACTTAAACAGGAAAAGGAGGCCAATGCAGCAATGGTAAAAGCAGAGGTTATGGAAGCTGCTGCTGCAGAAATAGGATTACATGGAAGTCTTCGAGACCTTGAGTCCATTCCCCCTCAGTTATCCTCACAGCAGAGAGTTAGTGAATATATAACAAATCACAGTGGCATCAACCTCACTCAAAAAGATACTGATAATTTCAACACAGAATTCCACACCATACCTGAATCCAAGCCAGTGAGAAGAAATTCAGAGTGTTGTGAGTCTGCATTCACAGGGAGCTATTCCCAACAGTTCCTTCCTTTACCACGACACGATAATGCAGATAAACCCAGAGTAAGCACACAGCAATACAGCTCTACCCCTTATGAGGAGCAAAATGCGACCACAGAGCTAGCCAGATTCCTCGCTAGAAGTCAGCTTGTGAGCGGAGGGTTGAAAAGGTTCGATGACCGCCCTGAAAACTATCCTAGCTGGAAATCAACCTTCCTGAGCACTATCACGGGCCTAGGCCTCACTGTAAACGAAGAAGTCGACCTTCTTATCAAATGGTTGGGCCCCGAGTCCAGCGAGCAAGCCTGCCGGATTAAAGCTGTGCATTTACACCACCCTGCTGATGGCCTGAACATGATATGGTCGCGACTAGAGGAGTGCTATGGTGCCCCAGAGGCCATAGAGAGAGCTCTGTTCTTGAAGATTGAGAAGTTCCCCAAGCTTTCTGGCAGGGATCATGGAAAATTACGTGAGCTCGGAGATCTACTTTTGGAGTTGGAATCTGCAAAGCGCGATGGCTACTTACCTGGTCTGTTGTACTTGGACACAGCAAGAGGTGTGGGACCAATCGTGGAGAAATTGCCTTTCCACCTCCAAGAAAAATGGATGTCCATAGGATCAAAGTATAAAGAAGATTACAAAGTAGCTTTCCCTCCATTTTCTTTCTTTGTGGAATTCATACGAAGAGAGGCCAAAGCTCGTAATGATCCAAGTTTCAATACGATGGTTCTCTCCTCACCTGCACAAAAGAAAGAAAGGTTTACAGGAAACAACAGTAGAACGCCTATCTCAGTGCACAAAACCAGTGTGACAACAGAAACCAGCAAAAGTGACAATGCTGCAGAAGACCCAAACAAGCAGTGCCCCGTTCACCACAAACCTCACTCCTTACGCAAGTGCAGAAGTTTTAGGGCAATGTTTCTGGAGGATCGTAAGAGGATCCTTAAAGACAATTCCATCTGCTTCCGCTGCTGTGCTTCGACTGTCCATCAAGCAAAGAATTGTGATGCAGTTGTGAAATGCACAGAATGCGACAGCGAGAGACACATTACAGCCCTTCATCCAGGCCCAGCGCCTCAGTTGCCAAAGCCTTATCCTCCATTGAAAGAGCATGGCGGGGAGGAAGAAGCCACAACGGATCAAGAAATAACAACCAAATGCACTAAAATCTGTGGAACTGGGTTCAGAGGTAAATCCTGTTCCAAGATATGCCTTGTAGATATCTATCCTACTGGCGACTCGAAAGAGATAAAGAGAATGTATGTCATCTTAGATGACCAGAGTAATCGGTCCCTTGCCAAGGCAGAGTTCTTCAAGACATTTGGAATACAAGGAACCACAAGCCCTTATACGTTGAAGACTTGTGCAGGAACAAAAGAAACAACAGGTAGAAGAGCATATGGCTACACTGTTAGGTCGGTTGATGGAAAAGTCCACATCCAGCTGCCCACACTTATTCAGTGCAATGATCTGCCTAATAACCGGGAAGAAATCCCCACCCCTGAAGTTGCACTCCATCACAAGCACTTGAGATCAATTGCAGAAGTAATACCACCTGTGGACCCTAACGCCAAAATACTTCTCCTGCTTGGACGAGATATACTGCAGGCCCACAAGGTACGCAGGCAGATAAACGGTTCCCACAATGCACCATATGCGCAAAAGCTGGATCTTGGATGGGTAATTGTGGGTGACGTGTGCCTGGGTAAAGCGCACAAACCCAACGTAGTAAGTGCTCTGAAAACAAGTATTTTGGAAAATGGACGTGCAACATGTTTCACACCTTGTGATAGTCTCCTCAGAGTCAAAGATGACTACAGCCTACAATGCAATCAGGGAGTAATCCCATGGAACATAATGCAAACCACACCAGTGAGATTTGCCACTGAAAAGAGCCTGGGAGAGGCCGTCTTCCGCCAAGGTACAAATGACAACCAGCTAGCACCTTCCATTGAAGACAGAGCCTTCTTGGAGATGATGGAGAAGGAACTGGTTAAGGATGATAACAACAGCTGGGTTGCTCCACTGCCTTTTCGTAGTCCCAGACGACTCCTTCCCAATAACCGAGACTATGCCTACAAGCGATTAATGTCCCTCAGACGCACCCTTGACAAAAAACCAGACATGAAGGCTCATTACATCGAGTTCATGCAGAAACTTTTCGACAACAAACACGCAGAGCCTGCACCACCTCTTCAAGAAGGCCAGGAATGCTGGTACCTGCCAACATTTGGTGTGTATCACCCTCAGAAGCCTGGCCAAATTCGAGTGGTGTTCGACTCCAGCGCACAGGTTGATGGCGTGTCACTCAATGATGTGCTTCTCTCAGGACCTGATCTGAACAACAGCTTGCTAGGAGTCCTCCTCAGGTTCCGCAAAGAACCAGTTGCTCTCACTGCAGACATCCAGCAGATGTTCTACAGCTTCACAGTGCGAGAAAATGACAGGGACTTCCTACGGTTCCTCTGGTTTCGGGGCAACAACCCCAACAATGATGTTGTGGATTTCCGCATGACAGTCCACGTTTTTGGCAACAGTCCTTCACCAGCAGTGGCTATCTTTGGTTTAAGGAAAGCAGCAAGAGATGCAGAGAGCAAGTATGGCAGTGATGTGCGGCAGTTCGTAGAGAGAGAGTTCTACGTGGATGACGCTCTCAAGTCTTTCCCTACGGAAGCTGAAGCCATCGACGTATTGCAAAGAACCTGCAAGGCACTCGCACTCTCAAACATCAAACTCCATAAGATTGCTTCTAACAGTACCAAAGTGATGGATGCTGTTCCTGCAGTAGACAGAGCCAAAAACATAAAAGACCTAGATCTTGCAGTGGATGACCTTCCAGTACAGCGCAGCCTGGGGTTAAGATGGGACATCATGGCAGACACATTTGTCTTCAAGGTTCCTGAGCACCAGAAACCCTTTACTCGCCGAGGCATGCTGTCAACTGTTAACAGCTTGTTCGATCCTTTGGGATTCCTTGCCCCAGTGACAATTCAAGGAAGAATGCTCATCAGGGAACTTATCAGCCAGGAGCCAGAATGGGACTGCCCCCTGCCAGAGGGAATGTATGATGAATGGAGAAGTTGGGTGCAGTCACTGCAGGAACTTGAAGAACTACATGTTCCTCGGACCTATGCATCCTTTTCTACATCACAAGCCCAAAGCAGGGAACTACATATATTCTCAGATGCCTCTGTTAAGGCAATAGCAGTGGTTGCATACCTCAAAACCGTGCAGGACAATGGCAACAGTGAGGTTAGATTTGTCTTTGGCAAGACAAAGTTGGCCCCCTTACCTGACCTTACCATACCTAGGCTTGAACTCTGCGCTGCAGTATTGGCTGTAGAAGTAGCTGATCTCATCGTGGATGAACTCGACCTAAAGCTGGACAAAATAAAATTCTACACAGACAGCAAGGTGGTGCTCGGGTATATTCACAACGAGACACGGCGATTCTATGTATACGTGAATAACCGTGTACAGCGTATCAGGCAGTCAAGCCGACCTGACCAGTGGAGCTATGTTTCGACAGAGATCAACCCTGCTGATCATGGATCACGAGCAGTTGCTGCAGGTCATCTCTCAAGCACAACTTGGCTGTCTGGTCCTACCTTCCTAATTCGGCCCGTTAACACAAGAAGAACAACCAACATTTGGACTCATCAGTCCAGAGTCAGATGTTGAAGTCCGCTCAAAGGTGACAACGCTCTCAACTAGAGTTACAATAAATGTGCTTGGTTCAAAACGCTTTGAACGTTTCTCAACCTGGAGTGCTGTCACCAAGACACTTGCTCGACTTCTTCACATTAGTCGGAGCTTCACCAGGTCAACAGGAGATGAAACCTGTCAGGGTTGGCATATCTGCAAGAGAGGGTTGACAGCCAATGACCTTACACAGGCAGAGCATGCAGTGGTCAGATGTGTACAGCATGAGGTGTACGCAGATGAATACAAATGTATAGAATCCAAGAAAGATATTCCAACCAATAGTCCCCTCCGCAAACTTCATCCCTTCATCGACCAAGACGGTTTACTGAGAGTTGGAGGCCGTATTGCACAGTCAGACCTTCATCAGCAGGAAACCAACCCGCTCCTCATCCCAGGTAAACATCATGTTGCTACCTTGCTCATTCGCCATCACCATGAGAAAGTGAGGCATCAGGGAAGGCATATTACAGAAGGAGCCATCAGAGCCAGTGGCTTGTGGATTCTAGGAGCCAAGAGGTGTATCAGTAGCATCATACACAAATGTGTTACCTGTCGCAAGTTGAGGGGAAGAGTGGAACATCAGCAGATGGCGGACTTACCAGCTGAGCGTCTGCATACCGACCCACCATTCTCCTACGTAGGACTTGACGTCTTTGGGCCTTGGGAGGTTTCAGCACGACGCACAAGAGGTGGGCAGGCAAATAGTAAGAGATGGGCTGTACTATTTACTTGCATGTCCACGAGAGCTGTCCACATAGAGGTCATAGACTCTATGAGCTCCTCTAGTTTCATCAACGCCCTCCGAAGGTTCTTTTCTATCAGAGGCCCTGCCAAGCAGTTGAGATCAGACTGTGGAACCAACTTTGTAGGAGCCTCGAGGGAACTTAAGTTGGATCCTCCGGAACTCGGAAAGACCAGTGTTCAGACATACCTACTGGACCAGAAGTGCACATGGGTCTTTAACCCACCACATGCCTCTCACATGGGGGGCGCGTGGGAACGTATGATCGGCACAGCAAGACGCATCCTGGATTCCATGCTCATGCAATTGGGAAAGTCATGTCTGACCCATGAGGTACTGACCACTTTAATGGCAGAAGTGGTTGCTATTATCAATGCAAGACCTTTGGTTGCCCTCTCCTCTGATCCAGAAGCTCCCCTCATTTTAACACCAGCCACACTTCTGACACAAAAGGTTGGTGTTCCCTCGCTGCCTCCTGTCGACTTCACCAAGACAGACCTCTACAAGCACCAGTGGAAGAGAGTGCAGTTCCTGGCAGAGACGTTTTGGTCAAGATGGCGTAAGGAATTCTTGAATACACTCCAGACTCGACAGAAATGGCTCCACAAGAGACCAAATCTCAAGGAAGGTGACGTTGTCCTAATGACGGATATACAGACAAGGAGGAACGAATGGCCAATGGGAGTCATCACAAAGTCACTTCCCAGTAAAGATGGCTTGGTGAGGAAGGTAGAAATTAAGGTCAACCGGCAACAGGTGGTGACGACCCTGCTGAGACCCACTTCAGGAGTTGTTCTCCTCTTCTCTCCTGAAGATGAACATTTATAAATAGAGTATAGTGGCGTCTCTTCAACAGACACCAGGCGGGGAGTGTGTTGCAACTGCAGGAAAGTTGTGCTCCTTCAAGTTACACCCCCTCTGGTGGTACATTTTAGTACTTCAGGCTGTAGATTTTGTGCTTCCTGTTAGATTCGCAGAAGAAGACGTTAAACAGGAAGTGTGATCGTTAGTTGTTCTGATGAGGTTAGACACATGGCATGTATGAAGCCTGCACAACCTACTGCCATCCTGTCACATGTCTTCTTTTAGATGGCACCATCTGTAAGTTTTACAATGTTACAATGCTTAATGTTCATATCAGTTGATTATATGTTGGAGTTAAGTCTTTATTTTGTGAAATGTACTTAGTTAATTTTGCATAGGAATGCAGCTAATTACAGCTAAGTTTTACCTTGGTTTGACAGTAGTGGAAAATCAGTTTATTTATCATCTACCTGAATGTTGTCCTAGTATATGGAAAGGAAAAATCTTGTGTTATATGTCAACTTACCAAATATCTGATGTCATATTATGTTTGTATTTTCAGTTTCACACTTTATCATATTAAAACCTGCCAACTACAACACTGGACTGTTCCTTGGAGTAAATAGTATGATTTAGAGTTTAGCTGGCTGTTGATCTCAACATACGCTCACAGAGAGCACGCTGAGGGAGAACAGAACAGTGGAAATCATGAGTGCTGGTACAGCAGGGAAAAGCATCAGAACTAAGGGATACTTTAACCTAGAACTGGGGGAGAAAAGGCAACTCAGAAAAATCGAACATTTTTCTAAATCAGGGGCCACACTTTACATAGAGGGGCCAAAATATATGTCCATTATCCATGCATATTACTAAGTTTATATAAATGATATTTCCATAAATTTTCAGATTTTAAGATCCAGCAGAAAATCAGCCCAGACTATTGACACATGTACACAATGAACAAACACATGTTCCAGTGTTTCCACCATATAGCTAATAAAGAGCATTTGGTTTCTATATTAGGATTTTTTTTTTAAATGGAAAAAAAACGCACATAGTGAAAAAATGACCAACATTACACTAGTATGTAAAAAAAACACTTCTATGTGAGAGCAACATGAAGCTTAGACCCTCCAATGATTAGAATAAAATAAAGATTTATTGCCATTTGCACAGGGACAGTACAAGTATGTCAGAATGTCTGGTGTGTTGCTCACAGATTCAGCTTCATAAACAAATACACACCAAGTTTAAGAAAATACACAGTTTAATGAAAATATAAATATATTAAAAGAAAAGAATAGAATATCTGAGGCAAAAAATATTGTACATGTATTTTTCACAGATATTATTACAATATTGTAAATGGCAGAGACCCTGAGCAGGGGGGTGTTCCATAAGCAATTAAATGAAATCCTGCATGTTGTTAGGTTATGGTGTCTGTGCCTTAATTTATTTTTTGTGTTTTTCCATTATATTTCATTATTATTGTTATTATTTGTATCTTTGAAGATACGTAAAGTTCAATCAACATGTCGTTTAAAAAAATAAAGCGTCCATGGTGTGAATGAGGAGGTGGGTTTGTGTTCCTTTCCTAAATTCTCACGCGGACCATCAAATTTGACGTCTCATTACACATAATCCTTCTTTACCGTCAAAAGTTTTGGAGTCCCATTCGACATGTCGACGTTGTACCTCGTTGTCACAAGACTCTAATCTGCAGAACAAGTAAGTAAATGAACGTCAGACCCTAAACATGTTCAAATCAACGTGTTCTTATGTGATATTGTGTTAAGTAGCTCGTGTAGAATTGACTCACAGCTTAGAGGTTACTAGTCATTTACTTGTAAGTTAGTGGGTTCAATATAAGAGTACTTGGTTTTTTTCTACATTATATGAAGTTTTTCACTTTGTGTTTATTTGTTCTTTACAGAGAGGATAAATGTTTTTGATAGTGGTTGGTTGAAAGGACCACTGGTGCCTCTATCGAATGACTTTTCTTTTTGAACGAAGTGAATAAATCAAAAGTTGTCTTATTGTCATGTCTGATTGCATCATGACTTCAGCACAACTTAAGCATTTTGCATCCAGTATTTTGGGAGCTGCACAACAACCACTGCAAAAATCAGTAGACCTGCTGGACCTGAGAGAGAGTCGACCTACTGAAGACTGGAGGCGTGAGACACACACCTGGCTTTAAGCTGAAAGGGTAGAACTGGTGCTTTGAGTTGCTTCTTTTGAGTGTTAAAATAAAGTCTGTGTTAAAAACGTCATCTTCGCTGTGCTCACTGAGGAACCCACACACTGGTGGAGTTCACTGTTACGCTGTCAGTGTAAATTTGAATAATTATAGGATTAGATTTTTAGCTGCTTCCATTTCTCAAGTCCCAACAGGCCACCTCCCTGTGTAGCTATTCAAAACATCTCATGTACAGTCTTTTGTCCGTGATGGTATTTTTATTATACCCAAACAAAGACAAACCCATTTTTGATGTAGATAAAGTGGATCTAGATAAAGGAGCTGATCCATGAATTTTTTTTAACTTTCTGTAACATTGCAGCATATCTTTGTGACCTTGATGTGATATGATAACAGCGAAACTGCTTAAAGGCCAGGTTGTATCTTCTTGTCTTGTTTTTTTTTTTATCTATACATGTATTGTTCTGTTGCTTTTTACTATTAGAACCTACTGAGCACCATTCCGTTGTAGGGTGAGGGTAGGTCAGTCGACCTCCAACTCACCATGCCTTGCGACTTCAGCTGTGGTTCCGCCTTGCCTGGATGATCAAACATGGTCATTCGCTTTGATCAACCATCTGCTCACCATTGTGGAGTTACAACCCCACGATTCACATAAAGATAACACCCGTAATCACAACTTGGGGTCTGTACCCACACAACATTTGCCTTCCCTTAACATATCAAAGAGGACCTGGTCTCACCCCTCCTGACCCCTTGCTGAGTACCAGAGACACACCAGGGTATCAGCCTGCAACTCAAGAGACCATGAGACTGCTTTCTGCTCCAAATTACAGGATCCAAAATCCTGCATGGTTTCAGAATCTGGAAATCAATGAATCAATAAAAATTTGACAATCCAACCAACCTTCCATGCATAAATGTTCACCATCCCTCCTGCCTCTTCTCCTCTTCCTCTCATCACGGAAGCAAGAGAAGAGATGTGTTCATGACTGTGCAAGCATGATTTCTGAAAAACTGAACTCTGCAACATGTTCTAATGGATCATTTCTGATGTTCTCTTTATTAGTGTGTGTTTGACTCCTTTTTGTAATATGTTTCTTGTTTTGAATTTAATAAGCACATAGTGATGATTTCCTGCCTGTGTCCCTTTGAGTTCATGTTTATTGCATGTGTGCTTTGATGCCTCCTTCTAGTGGAGAGACTCAGATGTCTCGCCTATTGTTTCTATGTCAGCTGGTGATGTGAACGCATATCTTACAGTAACATAGGACACGCCCTTACTTCCGGCAGCTGTGAGGCTTCAAAAGCCACGGCGCGAAGCCGCTCGTGCTCTTGCTCCGCTTGCTCCTACCTCCACCTGACATGAATTCTGACTCCTGAACGCGGAGATCCCCGTGACTCCGTGGATAAGCCCGTGCCCTCCTGCCGCAGCAGAAGAGACTTCTTTTCCCTTTTCTTTAAGACTTAGCTCATACAGTTAGATAGCATTCCTTACCTACGATCTCTGTTAATAGTTGAAGTTCTTCACTTCAACTCAGTTATTTGAAGCTCACCTGTGGATCACTCACGCCTGAGTAATTCACTAAGCCCTTCTTTGAGCTGCATTACCCCTTAACTCGCTTCAGCGCCGTCAAAGCACGGCCAAGCTGAACACGACCGTCAGGTCCGAAGTTGACAAAGCCGCCAGCCAGCGACGACGCGACCCTCCAACATCGGAGATTCGGGACCAGGATCCGGTGGACTTCGAACAGCATCCTCCGCGAGTATCCGGTCGGTGACCCCTCCTGATAACTCGCCAAAGCGTGCTTTCGTCCCTACCCGGAGACCGGCTGAGAAGTAAGCTAACCCGAACGTCTCTGCGTCTTGGAAAGCGTCATAGCTGATCTGGCATTATTATCCACAATTTACCTAATTTAGTTTCCCTTCAAAACTTCCCTTAGAACCCCTTTAGTTTGGTTCACATCACCACGCTATCATTCGCCTTGTTATAGTTATGTCTTATTCTCTCTCTTTCACTCTGATCTCATTCGACTATCTCTCTGTTATCATCCTATATTAGATTTAGTTTTAGTTTGTTCCTGTGTGCTGTGTGAAATTACACGTGATAATAAAGTAGATTCTTTTAGACCAAGTTTCTGTGTTGATGACTGGAATCATTAGTTCTTGCGATAGAGGACTTGACTTCCTTCATTTGAGACTGATTGAACGCTATTATTTAGGAATTAATTAATCTGGGTTATATTTACAGCTTTCTTAAGGAATCCTTCCGACCTTAAGGATATAGCTTTAGGAAGGTGGTGCTCCTCGAGGTATTCTTTCATAACCCTACCTGATTAATTAATAGCTTTATAATACGATAATTAATATATGATCATTTTGATCATAATTATTATCGTTAACCCCCTTTTAACCCTACACCGTGCTGCCATTTCCTGTTATTTATCAGCCAAAACATACACTATTAACCTATTGTGTTTGCTTCCTGTTAACTAGTTTGGCTCAAAGGCAACTGCTCTGTTCTAGCTGATTATAAATCCATAATTACATATGTTATTATATACATATATTATCACCTAATGTTGTGTTTCATCATTACAAGTTTTGAACTTCCATTTGCTATTTATGGCCTGTAGGCCTCATTGACCGGAGCTCATTTCACTTCCTGCTGCTACAGAATGAACTGTTAGCAAGGCCTCAAAAAAGCTTTATATACCAGAGCTGTGAGAAAGTTGTAGATATCACTGAAACAATGTTGTGGTTGTTTTAGAACATTGCCAGCAGGTGTGGTTCCCACAGGGTAAAAATTCTATTGCGGATAGGTTCCTGTGGGGGTTGCCATGGAAGCCCAAAAGGGGCTTTTCTAATGACTGGTCATTTTTGACCGGGACCACCGAGGGTGTACACAAGTTCAATAAAACACCCACAACTTTACACAAATTTTCAGAATGTATTTTGTATGCTCAGATGTCATGTGTGAACAAAGTTGTGGAACCTTATATGACGAAAAGATGAATTTAACTACATCTTTTTAGAGAGAAAACTTCAGATTTGACCAAAACACAACAGAAGGGTAAACAATAATTATCTGAAATAAGCTTAAATCAGCCCTGCTAATTTATTCTACGGGATTTACAAATTGCCTCAATTGATGTCCATAGATCAAAATTATATTACTACACGCCAGCAACTTACATCAAGTTTTATAAAAAATAAAACTTCTCCTTTAAAAAGAAGTTTTAAAGGAGAAGTTTTGTCATAAAATTATAGTTTTTCTTTTCTTGCTATTCATTAACTCCAACACTGTTACACATGTTTTGAATTAGTTGCTTAGTGGCACAAATTGTGTTTCATTAAAATTGACTCAAAAAGAGAAAAGGAGGAAATGTGAACTTGCTTGGTAAAAAACTCATGAAATGTGACTCCTCTATTTTCATTGCAAAATAGTCCCACCCACACCCTGGTGGATTATATAACAGCCATGATCCTGACCTATCCATGAGATACCCTCAGCCTGTAACAGCTCTGATTTCATCTCCACCTCTAAGAACCAGCTCAGTGAACCAGTACATGATGTCTTGGCTCAGGCACCGGCTCAGTAATCCAGCCCATTTAACAGGGTGGTCATCCCAAGAGTCAGGACACACCAGCGAACATGGGCAGAGGGTTTTGATCATAGAGAAGTTGGCGATGATGTCACCAAGGGACCACAGAGCTCATTCATGGGAGTGTCCCAGCAAAGACAAAGTGCTGTGGGTTAGAGAGCAGAACTTAAACAAATACAGCCTCTCTGTAGACGCAATCGCTTAAGTGAATATTAAATAACATTTGTCTTATTCTCTACAGCGAGACAGCAAACAAGTTATACTTGACCAAATTGCTATAAAATGTGTCAAATACAAACACTGAGATGTATTTCTTTATAGATGAAGTGCAGATTGCTAACACTAGTAGCCAGTTCACTGCCGCTAAACTACAGTAGTACATCAGCAGTGATCCGATGATGAGACACTAATATATAAATGAGTCATTCATGATGATACATTCTTTTTACAGAATGGCTCGTTTAAAGGTTTTTTAAATTTTTCTTCTGTGGATTAAGCATGTGGCCTGTTTTGAATCCTGCCCCTCGAAGAACCGGAATCAAGAATCGACAACAACCGGAACCGAAAAGCAGAATCGGAATCGGAATCGTTAAAATTGAAATGATGCCCAACCCAAAATGGATTGTTAATACTAATGCATCAGTGTGTGAGAGGACTTTTATTATTGCCTGCTCGAGGTGGAAAAAGGAAGGAAGAAAAAAGTCAATTTGGCTACACAAACCTGTGTTTCATATTTTTCAACCTTTTCTTTCTGTAAAATAAAATGAAATATTGGATAATTATATCTTATCATAGGAGAAATTTGTTTTTGGCTGAACTCATTTGAAATGTGACAATGGGCCCCAGGCAGACGCTGCTTTTTGTGTAAGAGGTCACAAGCCAAACGTCTGATTGAATTCTTAGCAATAGATTTCATGTGAATAATAAGGACTATAGCAAATGAACAGAGTAAAGCGGTGAAGATGAGAGAAGTCAATTCACTGATGGTACAAAACATCGCCTGTAACTACTTTTTGTGCCAGATTACATTCCCAGTGCCATAACTGAGTCAGAACCCAAACTCATGTTCCCAGCGGAACACTAAACCATAGCAGAAATATAAATAAAAATAAATACATTGATAAAAATGTATGTATCTTTATGAATTTTAATTTCATTCTGACTTAAATTATAGCATGTTTCACATTTGTACTCGCCTGCCCAGATGTCTGTCACATTCTGGAGCGTAACTTCAACACAAGACTTGTATTTCTCTGTGGAACAGCTGTGGTTCAGTTTCACCTCTTTGCCTGTGTTGAGCACAAAGCTGCTATACATGTTTCTTACGCTCCAGCCAACGCTTTCTGTCGCCTCCTCAAATGTGCATTTCAGTACTTGAGTGGACAAGTAGCACACTGTCGTCTCCGGTGACTCTATGGTGACCATCCCTGTTTGAAGAGGGCAGCATGCAGACACAGCAGCACAGTAATGATGAGGTTAGGAGTATGAGGAATATCTTTTCAGTACCAGTCCGGTGGCTTGTTAGCCCTAACAGCCATCTGTGGTGGCCATGATCCACATACACATTCAGTCAATGAATCTAGTTTATAAACTGGAAGATGAATGGATTTTCAATAAATCTGTGGTTGATATCGACGACCAGAGGATAACTACTCATTTTTCAACTTAACCTTTTCTGTCCTGGGAATGAGCATTAACTCTATCCATGTTATCAAATTTGCACACATCTCTTCTTTTGCCATGCAGGTTTTTCTAGGCATATTCAGGCCCCATTTGCATGACAACAGGTTTTGCTAAAAAAAACGGACACATTTCTCCTTTGCGCTTTAAAAAAGTTCTGTGCTCTTACGGCAATGTTCCTCATGCACACAGGTCTGCGAAAACGACTGAAAACACTGTAGTATGCATGGCAGGGCAGTAGATGGCAGTGCTACTTTTCAAAATCAACACCATAGCATAAGATCACAGTAGTGGGGATGCAGATACACACACACAGTCACCTTTAGGTGGACTGTAGTCCAGACACCATCATATCTACACCTGGACATATTTTTATTAAATCAGTGGTTCCCAAACTTTTCCCCACAAAACACACAAATTAGATGAAGGACCCATGTTTGATGAGAATTTGTCCCAGGATCCCCATCTGATAAGAATTTAGCTTTTCGATGTTTTACTACAGAAAATTTACTGGTACAATTTAAAAGAAACATATTGATTCCCAGATTTTTGAAAACTATTAACCGATTGTGATGCATCATGGCCACATTATACACTCTTATAAACACTTCTGTACTGACCTACAGTGTTGACCACAAGCACAGCTCCCAGAGTGGTCTCCAGCTCAGTCAGGAGGCCTTGAAGTCTAGAAGTTTCACATTTGACACTGAGCGCTGCCTCAAATTCAACGATGCTGTTGCTTAAAATTTAAAATTAGGGAAGGATCAATGATAGATCATTGGTTAGTGAGACAGAAAGCATCTGTTTATAACTGATCAAATTTATGACATTTGCAACTTCTTTCCTAATTAGGGGTGGATATGAGTAATAGATTATTAATCAAATTCAAACTTTTATTCTATTCAATTTGTTTTATTTTGCAAAGTATGGATTGTGTGCAAACACAATGCTGGAAATTACATCTGAAAATCATGTGTTTTATTATATTTGAAGTCTAGATTTCTCTCCTTGTTATCTGCAGTTTATAATGAGTCTGTTAATTCTGTTTTAGCCCTAAAAGTGTTGTTTTCACATCAAACCTGAAGAAACCTTTGTGAACAGCATGATTAAACACAAAGCCAGAGACAAAGATGTCAGGCAATGCAAATAGCATTGAAAATAATCAACTTCGTGCCAAGAGTCACCAGGAGCTCCCCCACTACTTGGTATTTTCCTCCAGACCGTGTCTCTGATAAAATCTTGGGACCTGGCTGAATTCCTGACATCCACTTGTATCTTTGTGTGTCCGTCACCTCTAAAATCCACTTTACATTCAAGGTTCAAGGTTCAAGGAGTTTTTATTGTCATTCCATAAGTATATGGTACATGAGAGGAGCGAAATTTGTTACTCAGGTCCCGGTTAATAAGGCAATAATAAAAATACAATACACTATAAAACTAATTCCTCTGGGCATATAAATCAAACAAATGAATAAATAACTCTGTAGTGCAAATGTGAAGTAATTACACATGCCCACTAGCAGCTTAGAGACAGACAGCGGCATTACAAACATGTGACATATCAAGACTGTGTAGCAGCATTATATAGAGTTCAGTCTGAACACGCCTTGCTGATCATATTTTCCAGACAGACTGGGGTTGGTTGTGGTTTTAAGGTATCATCAGACTCTAATGTTGCTGCCGGTGCCTTTTGCGATGGCATAATGTCAATAAATACATTTTCTTTATGATATTATGTCTTGCTTTTACAGGATATGCCAATTGGTCAGGAATTGAGAGCTCCATAAACCTTTGGTCACTGCTAAATAAGAAAAATGGAATAAAAGCAGAGATTATTGCATTTAGGTCACATGTGGCTAAGGATGCTGTCACACAAATCATTTCACTTAAATCAAATTAATAAATCCATATCTTAGCAAAGTGCAATACCTTACTCCGGTTATGTTCAGGTACTGAAAGCCGTTCAGCGTTCCAAAGGCATCTGCAAGCTTTCAAAAGAAAGAGCATTCCATTATTACCATTTGACTGGTGTGATAAAATGGCAACCATCTTTAGCAGTTTGTGATGAGAGTGAGATACAGTACCTGGGTGTCTTTGGAGTCGTCCCAGCTGGTCTCACCCAGCATAACTGATCCACTGATGTGAACTGTGTTGATTACAAACAGTATCATTGGTTCTGATATGAACAAGCAAATTTGTACATCCATATGGAAGTAATAAAGAAGTCTGGGAATAAGAGGAATACTTATTCCATCATGTCAAAAAATTATAAACCATCAACATAACATATTAATGTAAATGCTACATAAAAGAAGGGTGATTTTTTTATGAAACTGGACTGTTACCGTTGACTTTGGGAATGCACAACGGAACAATGGCAGACACATCACCGTAGCAAGTGCCTTCATTGCAACAGGTGGAAGTGTTGCACACTTGGTTGCTCCATACGTATCCATCAGAGCAGACGCAAGTCCTTTCACTTCCAGCACTCAGGCACTCTATAGAGGAGAAGCACAACCGTCAAATCACTGATAACCTTTGAGATCTTACATAACATTAAATATACCGTAATGGGTAAATATTCAAGAATTTTAAAAAATAACTCTTCGGTTATGTTTTATTGAAAGAGAAACTGTTGTCTGCTAGTTCTGAACAAAACTGTCATGAACATAAAGAACAAGAATTGTAGTCTTATCAGTGTATCTAAATAGAAAAAGCTCATTCAACACTAAGTGTCAAACAGGAGGGTGTTACTCAACCACAAACCAAACCTGGCAACAGAAACCTGGGCCTGTTTCATAAAGCAGGAGCTGAAGGGTAACCAGGTAAACTTGGGTTTTTGGGTCTCAAGTTTAGCTCACATGTTAACTAATGCAGAAAACTAGAAAGGCAATGAATAAATAAATATCTTATGTACATATAATAAACAAAAGATGGAAGCACTTTCGCTCTTTGAGCTTCACTTCCACAGATGCCCGAATGCTCATCCTCTAATCATCATGCCCACAGTATTTGTCTGGCTCACAGGACTGCAGATACAATGAAAACGTATAGTTTATGGGATATAAAGGGGGAAGGAGAGAAGACTAGAAGCTCTCTTTAACAGGAGGTAGCAGGTTTAAATCCCTCTGGACAAAGGGAGCAAATGGAAGACTTTAGGGAGGTGAAAAAGATTGGAGGATCTTTAATGTCTACAGAGCAGTCAGATGAGACGCTACATGTTACCTACAATCCCTGAATATGTGCCCTACTCGAAAATAAATGTGAAATATCTATTTAAAACAAATAAACTACAGTTCAACCTTAACTTTACAACAAGTCTTCATAGGCTTCACTTATTTATTATAGTAATTGGTGAGCCACCTGGTTTTTCAAAAGTCAGATGTCTGCCTTCAATGTGTCTATTTATTTCTGCGTATTTGTTTCACATTACAGTAACTGTTCAGTGCATTCTGAGCTGCGTTACCTCCATTCATGACCTCCTCCCTGCAGAAAATAACAGAAAACACTCCAGTACGATACCTGCTACCAGTTCATTGCTTGTGATGGTCACTGTGTGGGAAGCTCCACTGGTGTCAGCCACTTGGAGGTCAGTTATGGAATTCAAAACTGACAGGAGAAACTCAGCTTCTAATGTGATGTTGCTCTCCACCATCAGCTCAGCAATGTAGACATCACCTACAGCAACATGACATTTTATTTCTGTGTGGTCTCTGTTCAGCTGAAAAGGCATTTAATGCATGACCATACTGCATTTTATAACCACATGATCACATGACATCATACATTCATACATGGTGGATTTATGCTGATTTATGACTCATGCCTAAAAACGAAGTGCAAGACACACTTTCTAAAAATTAAGACAATGCACAAAAAGAAAAAGAAAATACACTGTATATATATAGTATATTCATATTCATTATGTGTTATTTTGTATAGTAAATAGACTGTACATGGAAGGTTTTTGTAAAAAGATTCAAACTTAAAAATAAAGGCAATGACATCACTCCCAATTAAAAGCTAGATTAAAAAGATAATTCAATTTCATTTTCATTTTAAGAATATCAAGAGAGCATGCTCTAACATCCAGTGTCAGTGAGATCCACAGGTTAGAAGCATCAGAAGAGAACCTACTCTCACCGCTGTATTTATGGAACACATGAGGAACATTTGAACCTCACTGATCTTACTAGTACATAAAAGAAGATCTTTAAGGTAAAAGACCTTTAATATAATTTCTAAAAGAAAGAGCTGGAGTCTCTTCAGCAGCAGGTAATGTGATCCAATCTCCTTGTTTCAGCTGAGAGCCTGCCTGCAGCTGTAGGTTTATTATGGTTAACGCTGTTGTGTCACAGCAAGAAGGTTCTGGGTGTAAATCCACCTGAGGACCTGGGACTTTTTTTGTGTTCTCCCCGTGTCTGTGTGATGAACTGGTGAACCTTTCATACAGAGCTTTGTGGAAGTTTTCTAAAGGTATTTTGATGGAACATCCTCTATGACTATATGAGGTAAGTGACTCACCTGCTGCACGGACCTGCAGTGACAAACACAGGCAAACAACAGAATCAGTCTTTCCGTTATGGTTGTAATTCAGTCATATGTCATATTTAGCATGCACATAAACAAGTATGTTGGATTTTCTCATTTTAACTTCACATCAGTGAATTTAACATGCCACACTCAAACTGTGATTAAAACAGAACACTCTGATTCTTCACCTGATAGCAGATATACACAACTCCAATCAGGACCATAAACACCCTGGAACACATTGTTACTCTGTGGGGGGAAAACATGCAAGATAAACAACAGTTGAAACAGCTGCATCAATAAATGATCAGTTTGGTCACTCCTTTTATTTCAACTTATTATCACCTAATAAAGTTATGGTGAATGTGTTAGCATACATTTGCTTTTTATAAATCCAGCAGACATGGAGTATGGATCCCTCCCAATGACAGGTGCCATTGTAACGAGATAATCAATGTTATTCACTTCACCTGTCAGTGATTCTAATGTTGTGGCTGGTTGGTGTATAACATACATGAATATACTGTGACTGCTACGCTTAATAATAGTAACACATGTCTAAAAATCTAATATTAAAAAAAATCTAAATACAGCTACTAACTACTTTAACCTCTGTTAAAGTAACCCCCCCCCCCCCGTCTGTATTTCATTTAAAACAGCAATCTTTCACTAGGATTGATTTGTGTATTAGCTTTCTCAACAGTCTGTTTTTCTATTTGGAGTTGGACAGTGATGTATCTGCACTAAAATAACATGTTTATCTAAAAGCTTTTTAACAGCAGCTATCTGCTTTGGCTTCCAAAGTGTTTTATTTCTGCTCTTCTAGCTTGTTTGCATCACTTTGAATTTGGACTTTGGTGGTTTTCCTCGTTACTCGTAGCAGAGTACTTTCTTTCCACATCAACAGCAGTGTAACCAGAATGGTCAGAGACCTGTCAATGTGGTAAACTTCATGCCCACCTCATTTTCTTGTAGAGTTAGGACGTGGCTTCCTTTGAGCCATTGTTACACTGTGGTTATTTAACACTGGGCCCACAGTCCAGACAGCCTCTTCACCTACCAGCACATGTGCTTGCAAAAATATGCATAAGTTCATAAGCACCAGCCTGGCTACCAGAATTAATACTAGAACTGTTCATTTCTGCAAACCAGACATATGTTAAACTTTCTTTACATTTCAGTTTATTATGTCATCACAAACTAAACACAGCTGGAAACTTGTTCCAAAGATCCCCTTTTGGTGCAGCAAAATGTCCCAACTGTGCTAAAATGACTTGTTGGTTGAAGTGGTCTCAAACAGTGGTCTCATGCCATCACTCACCCCTTCATAATCTGTGTATGATGTGGCACATTACATCATACATTATGAAATGTACAAAGGTAACATACTGATGGTTTGCAGAAAGATAAAGCGCCAACATATTTATTGTATTACACAGGAATACAGATATCCACACAAATCAAAGCTTGTGGCATGTGCATACATACAGTCACCATGCCTACATATACAAATGCATACATTACCTATCATGTAAGAGTTAGACAGAATGAAAGGAGCACCTGTTCAATAGCCATATCCATAATAATTATTATACAATACATTCATAATAATAATAATCTTGTTGAGCTTACAATGTCCATTTTTGTAGAGATTGTCAAATGTGCATTAAACATTATATTATATTATATATTATATCATATTATAAACTTTAGAACCTTCACAAAAATGTAAAAAAATTAGAGCGTATGTATTTCTGGTGATTAAATCTGGAGAGCATTTATCATCAACTCATCACCTCAATGTTTGAAGATAGATGCACAAATATTCTTCCATTCAGAACGGAGCTTTCCAACCATTTTGATGCCCCACAATGTGAAACCATTTCCCTAGTTTGAGTCAGAGTAAAGAGTCACTTATTTATGTAAGTGATATAAATGTTGATATAAATGTATTAGCTCTCTGTTTTACAAGTACAAAGCCTGTCAACAATGTTGTGGTTGGACTGGTCTTTACTGCAGGAACAGAAGGCTCAGATTAAGGGTTTCAGCTAGAACAGCTCTCAGATTTAGACCGTTAGACGGTCAGTTAGGGTATTTCAACATTAGACCTATCAAAACTAACAAGTATTTTCATATACAATATCATCATATCAAATCCTTTAAGGTATTATTACAATGGTACTTAAATATTAGAGATTGTACTGTCTGTTGTACAGTTTAGTGCCACTGAGAAAGATCGAGCCTCTGTTTTGATCTCATATCTGTCACAAATATAAAATGCATGAGTAAAAACTCTTACCTTGGCTTTACACTTAGCATGGTACAGAAAGCAGATGATCAACCCGTCAAATGTGTTGCAGCTATTATAACAGAAATCTGACTGTACTCCATATCTATCATGCATATGTCAAATTAGAGTCAAAGAAAATGAGCACATCTATTAGAAAGCCTGTGCTAGGCTGGTCAGGATGAGTGCATTAAGGGTGTAGGGTATGGTGAAGGTGTTTCGAGGCACTGATGACCTGACTTTGTGTTTTAAGACCATTTGCATGGATGGCATTTCTCCATTTGGATTGCCTTGGTTGGAATACGCACAGAGCCTTCCAGCTTTCCATGAACATTTGAATACCAAATCAAACATTCTCCTCCAGAAGGTCACAGAGCTCAGTGTGGGCTCCCTTTGAGACATCTGGCCTCATGAAACCTGCTGCTGAAGATCCTTGTTTATCACAAAGCAGGTCGTTTCATGGCTCCAACTCTAACTAAAGATTTTTCCAATCCAGCAATGAGCATGGTCTCGTGAAAGATTTACGTTCATCAACAAACCACACGCCACATAGACACTTGACACATGACTCAACCTAAAGGTGAAGTCACTTTACAGATGAATATTTAAAAGATAGATAAGGAAATTAAATGCAAGACATTGTCATACATATAATTAAACAGTAGATGAAATAGGTCTTTAACTAAAAGATCTGACTGCTGTGGGTTTGTTGCAAACTACAGTAACACGAGAAAGACATTAGACTGAGCACACAACAGCATGAAAGAGAGCAATTTAAAACTAGAAGAAGTAAAACAATTACAATATTGTAGCAATAACTAACTCCAAAAAACAGTCAAAACTAAAAAAATGCTTAAATATACATACATGAAATCAAACTCCTGTAAATAAAGTTCTCTCCTCTGTAGGTGTTGACAGCAGGTGTAGTTGTCGCTGTCTCATGTTGCAGTGTGCTTGCTACAACATAACATGTTATGTCGCTATAAGTGGTCATTTATGAATGATCCATGTTGTTGAATTATGTATTAAAATGTAGCAATATGTTGGTTCAATGATGTACACACATTGTGTAGCTAATCTTTTAGCATAGGCTCCATCTATTGGCTGTATATAATATAGATTCTGGGACGGAAAAGTAAAGCCAATGAGGAAGTGCCTTAAGCCTGCATTCTTTCTAATGGTCACCAGGTGGCGACTCCACAAAAAGAAGTCTGATTGTATATACAGGAAACTTATGAGAAATTTACCCTGCTTCTCACTTGATTTATTACCTCACTAAACAGCTTTTAAGTTAGTTTAAGCTGTTAGATATTATAGCTTAAAACTTTCTTCAACAAAGCATGATGGTCATTTTTTCAAATTATGCCATTTAGAAACAAATAGATGAGAAATCAGGGAATGTTTAGGGTGTGGCTACCGTGGGATTGATCCCTACCATAGCATGTCCTTGGGCTCTCAGTCAGATCCAATCAGCATCCTTCCCAGCTCCACCATCTCATCTGACCAAGGATCTATGATGGGTGTGATGACAGTAATGATCCAGGTGATGCTGTATTACATTCTGTGTCCACTCAGTCATTCCAATCAAAAAGGTTGTTCATTATTCAAATAACAAAACTTGGATAATAATCAATTATTGATTGAAAGAAATTGATCTACTTCCAGATGTACCCATTCCGGGGGAAAAAAAACAGGCTTTAAACCTGTTTAAACCTGTTTGCACTTACGTCCCTTCTCACGATAAATTATGAGAAGCATTTAAAGGACATCTCATCTCCAGCATTGAATTAGATCCAGTTTGCTTTCCTGGCTGGTAACAGTGTGGTGGACGTGAAACTCTTTATTCTTGACAGTGGAAGAAAATCAAATCACATGTGTGACTTTTTCTTTCTTTCTTTTATGAGGCAGCCCCATGTTATGAATGAACGACTTGCCTCTTATCATGATGATTTGGGATTTTCTGAGTGACACGATCCAGCAGGTTTTGGTGAATGGGTATATGTCAAACACAAACATCTCAAAAATGGGCTTAGCCAAAGATCGTGTCTCGCCCCCCCGGCCTGCTTTTTATTATGTACACAGACAGCTGCAGGAGTTCTCAGGAGGGCAGTGATCTTGTCAGTTTCTTGGATGATACTGTTTTCTCTTCTTCAGGGATCAGAGTTTTAGCATAGTGGTGCATGACCTACCATCATCAAAAAGTGTGCAAATACTGTCCTTGATTTGTTTCAAAAACTAAGAAATTGTCAGTGATTTTAGACAGAATAATGACAAAGCATTATAGATTGTGAGAATGTTGAATTTGCTGACACGTATAAATAGCTTGGAACAGTGTTGGACTCTCAACTAAGGGCGCTTTCACACCTATACACCTCGTTTGGTTCAGACTTTTCAGATTTTACAGTTTAATCCATACAAAGTTGCAGGTCAAACAAATCAAATAGCTGGACTTTGGTCCAACAAATAGAGGTGGTCTCGGTCCGGATCAAACTGAACCATGGTTCGATTTGTTTACAGTGTGAAAACACTTTTTTGGATGGTTTGGACTTTCAGACCAACTACAGGAGGTAACAACAGGCTACCGTCACCGATAAACAAACAAGAAAAACAAAGAAGAAGAAGGAAGAAGTTAAAAAATGAGCCACATGAGGAGAGGAAGAGATAAAGTATTTAATAGTGATATGGTCTGAAGAAGAAACCAAAAGTCAACTGAAGAAAACAGAAAAATGTGAGGATGACAGAGAGTCGATACGAGATAGATGCGTCAGACGTGCGCCGCTCTGCAAGCCAATCAGTAATCAAGTATAGGGAGATGCAGCCCAGCAGCCCACGTAGATGATGATGACAGCACGTAGGTTTGTCATGAAAAGTTCTGCAGTACACCTGCAAAATTGCAACGTGAAACCAAAACTACACGGATCAAATGTATAAAATGTAACAAAAACCCAAACCTTGGTTCTGACTATGGTTTGGATGTTCAGGTGTGAAAACACCTTAAAGTTTGACGTAAACAGAGTTGGCTCTTAATATACTAAGATGCTAAAATCATTTTGGGTAATTTCATTACCTGTTTGGATTTCCATTTGACTGATAGTCATGTCCAAGTCAACTTGTCATTGTGGTGACACGCTCTGTGTAAACAAGTCCACTGATCTGTGTAAGAAGGCCGAGCCTTGTCTAACTGATTTGATTGGCAAAGTAAACCAAAACAAGAGACATTTTGCATCTTCTTTCTGGACATTTTATTGTTTCAGAATGATGTCATGAATTCTTTCAAATGTCCAAACAAAACCTTTCTTTAGGTTAATTACAGGGAGCTGAGGTTTAATTTGTAATGTGACTTCACACACACACACACACACACACACACACACACACACACACACACACACACACACACACACAGCTGTGAGGAGACTGAGCTGAATGAGGAATGAGAGGTATGATGTTTGTGCAGTTCAGATGATGCCCTGTGACACTGTGACTGAAACAATCCATTCTGACTGATGAGACACCTCCCTGTCTCTGACATGTTATTCTAACCACAGACCACAGCTTGCTTCACCTTGTTTCACACTGGTATTTATTTAATCTGTAATTAACCTGCATTCAACCCACATGATTCAAATTTAACATGATTCCTATTTTAAGGACTTTTGGACTTCTGAACCTAAAATAAAAAATAATATTTCTGTTTTTTTTAATGCTTTTGATTACAGATGCAAACCAAGTCTGATGTCAAGTTAACTCTTTGGAGTTTATTTTAAATAATGACTATTGGTCTGAAGTCAATTCATAGACTATTTACATCTGCAAACAATGTTGGTGGAGGTAAAGCGATCAGCCATGTTTCACCCAAAATATTGCAAAACTTTTTGACAGATTTTGATGAAAGTTTTTAAATCAATAACCGGGCCAATGAAGAGATGATTAGATTTTGAGGCAAATACTGATCAAAATGTAGATCCAGTTTTTTTCCCTTCTGTTAGCATCTTGAGATGGGATTTATCAGTAAATAAGAAGCTATAGGTGTTATAGCTGTTCATTCAAACTGTACCATTACACACACACACACACACACACACACACACACACACACACACACACACACACACACACTGTGCAAGAGTATTAATTTATACATACTAATAAATATTTTGCTGTTGTGTATTACATAATCATGTGCTACCGTACAAAAATGTCAGCTGGAACTGGCTCCAACTCACCACAAAGGTTAAGAATGGATGAATCGATTTATTTTATAATATTATTGTGACCAGCACTTTAGTGAAATAAAACATAAAATGAGACAAAAGAAGGTAAGAAACTGTTGGTGTTTGGTTCCTTGGTTGGTTCTTCCGACCGACCAGAACTGTCTGCAGTGATCATGTTGTGTTGGACTGAGTTACACCGGAGGCACTAGATGATGCATGGTAACCATCTGAAAAAACAGCATCAAAACAAAATGATCCCGTCAGTAGAAATATGACAAATGTCAGAGTCTGCAGCCATGTTAGTGGCTGGGTGAGGACACTGACATATTTGATTAGCAGGATAGCAGGCTCTGATGATATTAGCATGCTGGTGACTATGCTGCAGTCACACAATGTTGGCAGAACAAGCACCTGTTATGTCCAAGAGTCCTGCTAACTTTGTTACCACACCAGATAAATAACCTAAACTAAGGCTACGTTCGCCCCACCAGGCTGAAGTGACTCAATTCTGATTTTTTTTTTGTGTCTTAATTTGACACAAATCTGAATTTTGTTTCAGGGCTGTGTGAACACAAAAATCCAATCTTTTCAAATTAGATTTGAGTCTACATCTTATGTGATCCTATATCAACTGAACCACCTGAGAGGAGATAGGACAACCAATACAGCAATGATGAAGTGTTTGCCATCTTACTAGCTTGTCCATTTCAGATTGAGAACCAAGAGTTGTCTCACAAATATGTTTTTTGTTCTTGATGACGCAGATGAATTGTGCAGAAACATATCGATGTGTGCATGCCGTCCGTTTTGAAGGACAGATGCGTTCATATTAGAGGTGGATACAGGCCACTGTAATGATGAATATGAACCAAATCTGATCTGAGCAAAAAATCACATGAACAGTGAGGCTTGTGATGTGAACAGAGACAATATTCTTTGATTTGGTTGCTTTCTGTTGTGGTTTGTTTACAAGGGAAACAAGACATTAGCTTAAGTAGTGGTAATGATTGATTATGCCAATACTGGTGGCTTTGAGACCATTTTTGAAATGGTGTGTTAAACAGCATAGCCGTTAGCAATATCCAATATCTCTAATGTCCTGTTACAACTCAGATGTTGATGTGCACTTTACATTACACATAAAGACAAACTAGAGGAGTGTCTGTACCAAAATGTTGTACCAATCAATCTAGTAAATATTGAGATATTTCACTAGACAACTTTGACCTGCTTACTAGCATAAAGTAAAAGTCTGGGGATCACTAACGTCATTAGGATTCATCCTCTAGGAAGCATGAATGTCAATCTGTCAAATAGTTTAGATATTTTGATCTCAACCAAAGTGGTGGACCAACCAATCATTTGACATAAAGCTAATATCATATCTGATTAAACTACATAAATTAAAGATTTTCATTCTTTCTTACCTCTTCCTCTTCTCCAGTTCCGCAAAAAGCCAAATCCACTCGATGATGAGTTTGAAGCACTGGTGGACTAAAACAAGAATGAAAGCAAAAAACATGAATCAGAATAATATTTGAATCTGCTTACAATAAAAGTCATGATTAAGAAAACTGCCCTTACCCTTGTCCAACCTCTGGAAGTCAGTGACGATATTGATAGTTCTGACCGCACCTGAAATGTTAACGCTCAGAAATCAGCACACAGCTATGAAAGTTGTTGTGTCAGTGAAAACATGTTATTACAGGCTTGAAATGTAAGATTGTATGTAATTCAAAGAGATGGATTCATAACGTCATCACTACCAAAAATGTACTTTCACTGCAGAAGATTACTGATGCACAGCTAGCGACAAGACCTAATGTTCTAACAGCGAAATAGTAATATTACAGCAAAGTGTAATACCTTTCAGTTTCTCATTAGAACACTATTTTTCTGTTTCTATTCATAAAGGTAGACATGAATAAAAAGGTTGAAGTTTGACTTGAGTAGGACTCATGTGGCAGTATTAGAAATGATTTTGTAAATAAATAAACATATTATCATTATTAAACATTAACAATACAATTTTAAATAGAGAACATGTTCCACTTCAGAGTGGATTTTACCTTTAAAATTGCAACTGAAATAGATGAGAACAGTGAAACATACACACCTTTTGGTCTAACAGCGTTCCGAACAGCAATATGAAGAAACCCTTGAAAGAACACACACATAGCATCAGCTAAGAGGGCTTCAATTACAAAAAGAAAACTCACTATTATCATATAATTTTTGTACAGTTTTAAAAATAACATAAAAAGAATCATTGTGATAACATGCAGAGTATACACCATTTTTGTACCTGCAGTGAATTGAAGAATGCAAACGCAATATGAATTCCTCTGTTGAATGGGCTGATCATTGTTCCAACTCCCAGACTCCAAGTGAGTCCAAAAAAGGGTGTGAGGAAAGCCAACGTCCGAGCAATAACCACTAGAACGTGCCTCTCGGCTGCTTGTGCAGCATTTCCCACTGCCCTCCTCCTCAACATTTTGTACATCACCACCAACAGGATTATGATGTTTATTACAACTATTGTCAGTGCAGGGACCACGAATGCCAGCAGAGCTTTAGACTCCTCCCAGTTGAGCCAGCAGACCCCATTTCTTCGGGTGTATTGTTCTTTGGGTGCAGTCACAGCTACCGTTATGGTGGCGATTAGGAGAGGAGTGCCGTAGCCCAGACAGAATCCAATAGCCAGCATCGCTCTTTTAGACAAACCCCCGTCGAAGACATTGACTGTGCGGTAGAACAACAGCAGAGCTGAGGCTAACATCCAGAAGAATAGGGCTAGGTAGAAAAAATGGATAAAAAAGGTTGCTGAAGAGCATGCTGCTAAGTTCTGGCTCTCTGCATCTGAAATGGCTGCCGCGATAATAAACCAAATATTTGCAATCAGGAGCGATAGAGCGATATTAACAATGGAGACATGACGCAAGTATGATGTGTTGTTCTTTCTGATTTTTCTCCATACGATAGCTTCGATAATGAGGCATATGACCAAAGAACCCATGGATATGGCAACTCCAATATAGGATATAATATCCAATGCAAGGTCATCTAAACCGAACGGGGACATTAGGATAGAGAACGAGGTCAGGTGGTTGCAGCTGCAGGTGACGGTTTGGTTGACAAAGGACACCAACTCACATCCCTCGCTGTCCCATCCCCCCAGATCATCAAAGAGGCTGAAGTTCCAGAAAACACACTGAGGGCTCCTCAGAATATCATTTAACACCTCAAATGTGAACGAAATGTTGGTGATGTTTCCACTGGACTGGACAAGCGCGACTCTCCCGTTGATGAGATTGAAGGTTGAACTGTTTTCGTCTCTTGGAGGGAGGACGTTATCCATCGACCTAAACGTGATCACAGTGAGTGACTTCTCTTCGTCATCAGACTCTGGTATGTCTATCTCCACCGAGGAATTAAAGTCACCATTGAACGTGTCTGTGAATGCAGTTTTGTTCAGGAGGATATTAGGCGTGACAATTTCAAACAAGTCACTGCTAAGTCTTCTTGTTATTGTCTCAAGAGACAGCAGTATGCTTGAGCTGACACTGTTAGTGTTGGGAATGGCAATTGTCGTGAAAGAGACGTTTCTGGTGTCATTGGCGTTAAGAAAGTCCCATGAGTTCTTCATCTGATCGATGGTAAGGATCCCAACAATAAATAGAATATCCTAAATCGAAAGGAAAGAGGATATTAGATCGAGTGAAATATATTGTTTAGTACACATGTAAACCTCATCAGAGTAATTGACACACCTCCATTGAAGAATTATTTATTGTGATAAATAGTGTTGATGACGCGCTGGCTACGTTGTGGAGTATCTCAACATTGGCAGTGATGGTTGCAGGAGAATCAGCCACTTCATCAGTGAGGTTCAAAGTGACTTCTCTGAGTTCTTCCAATAATATCGGTAATGTGACGTTATTCAGGTTCTGTGGGATTTAAAAGAAGAAAAAAAAAAGCATTAGCATCTAAATGATCATCTTAAAGTTACAATGTGGAGGATTTTTATTCACATAAAGCATGTTAGATGCTGTTCTCATAGCAGGAGTGTTTTGTTTGTTTTTATCCATGCATACATTCATACACAGACTGCCAAAAATGGTGCCAACCTGCTCTTCAGGTGAAACATCTCATTACTGTAGCGCTACACAATGTTTCTACACAATAGACCATTCACACACACTCACTGAAGTGTGGAAGCTCTTTGTGTGATAGCAGTCATTATATTACAAACCTTTCTTGAAATAATGGCTTCTTATGGTTATCTGTCTCAAAATATTTATATAGTAGCTCCAAATACTGAGAGACTTTCATAAAGATATGAGGATTATTTTTCTTTGAGAAATGTGGAGATACTGAAACAATGACGTCATTATTATTAGTCATTATTATTGGTCATTATTATTAGTCATTATTATTGGTCATTATTATTAGTCATTATTATGTTTTCACCAGTGTCTGTTTGTGTGATGAAACCTTTTTTTTTCTTATTTAAAAAAAACCTGTTGCCTTGGTGGAGGTTTGTGCTCGACTCAATGCCCTTCTAGTTTTGAAATAACTTTGTCATGATTTTGAGATGGTGGCTCATTATTTTGACAAGATTTCTCATTATACTGAGTTACAGGATCTTTCTTGGGAGGTTTAGGATGTTTGAAGCAGGGATTGAACTAACGACCTTCTGATTAGTGGACGCTCTGTTCTACCTTCTGAGCCACAATGCAGAAATGTGAAGGAATCATTCCAGGAAAAAAGTTAACCTACATAAAAAACATACCCAGTCCCAAAACGCAAACATTCATCACCCAGAATATGAATATTAGAGTGGACTTGAATCAATTCACATGATCAGATTTAAATGAATATCTTAGCTAAAATAATAATGATCAAAATCTAATCCTTTCTTTACTCCATTGGGTTTTGTCCACATCAGCCTAATAAAATGCAGTGTCCTACTTTAGGCTGCACCGCCCATAACTATTCACATTCAAATGAAAATGATCACTGATGACAGGCTTCAGAGCCTCTGTACTGGGCTGCACCACTATAAATCACAACAAAGGATCTCTGGTCATTTTTCAGCTTCTCCACTATTTGAATCAGGTTACGTGTGAAAAATAAGTTGTGTTGAATTCAGGTACAACTTTCCTTTTAATGTGAAACATATTTTACTGCTATGTGTTTTTTTTATTTTTACCATGTATTCTAGGAATCATTTGTACAAAATGACTATTTCCAGAGGAATTCATTTGTATTTAATCTCATCTGTAGGTTGTAGCTTGTTGTAGGTTGTACAGAGAGCAGAAGTGTCAGTTTAAGCAAGTACCTTTAGACAGACTTGGTATCAACAGATACTCAATGGCCAAAAAAACATGATTAGGCCATCCCTAATTAAAACATTTACTCTGAATATGTGTCAGTATCCTTTAGCTGCATTCAAACTTTGACAAAGCATGATGATAGACCATTATCTGTTTCCCAGAAACATAATCAAAGTGACAATGAGTGGCACAATTAAAAGATAATAAATATACTCTGATCAACCCATGTTAATTTCAGGCTTACAATAAAAAGTTACAGTTAGCCCAGTTCCAGTTTAAGCATGACCCACTTGTGACCCACTTGTGCCACACCTAGTCCCTGTACTGGTACAGATAATTATGTACTCACCCACTCCTAGTACACATCAGCGCTTTAGTAAGTACTGGGGTGTGTCTTTAAATACAGAATGGAATGCCAACCGGCTGCCTATTGTGCCTCTGACTTCTGAGGAGGCGCTCTGCAGTATTGGAGGCTAGACACCAAGACTACGACGCCTTGTCAAAATGACTGCACCCAGTCAAAAAAAGCACATCCAGGGGTTCAAAAATGCCTTGAACTGTTGTTACAGCCTGTTGTTTCAGTTTTTTTATTTGCCCCACACTTTTGCAAAAACAAACATTTGTCTGTGAGACATTAAGCTGAGGTGACTAACATTTCTGTTGGGTGAGATCAAACAGGCTTGATCCCAGAGGGTCCGCCATCCGTGTATGTTCTGGTAATTTGATTTTAGCTTCAAAAGAAGATATCAAAAAATGAATAACAAGTGGTTATTTGATTTTTTTGTGGCCAAAAATGAGGGAGTGAAATTTTGAAAAACTATTTTTCATTTAATTTTCTGTTTTGAATAAGAAAAAAATAAAATCACTGGAGAAGACCACATCCGGTCTCTTTTTCTGAGACCGGATGTGGTCATCAGGCTACAAAATAAGAGTGCCAAATACTAATGGAGGAGAGCTGCTTTAGCCCAGGCAAAAATGTCTTTGGAACCCTACTCTGATATGATTTTAGACAAAACAAAGGCTGCCATCCGCAGAAATTTCTGCACGCATATCACTTGAAAGTGGTAAAAACACTAAAAACAAAATGACCAAAAGATACACAGATCCCAGAGAGGGGAGTGAAACTGCTTTTCAACCTGTCCTTAGGATTGTCTTACTAAAACAATAAAAGCTATAACAGATTTATAATGACGTGAAATATTACCCCAATAAAACTATTGGCATTCAGTGCATACCACCAGCAAGGCCAACCAATCCTGCTCCTCCTGTTTGAGGTTATTCTACTACATTCACCTTAGAAAAAAACTGAATGTCCTATTTTAACCTTTATTTCTGGAGTGGTAATACTGTATTTGCTTTCCTTAAGTAAAAGATCTGAGTACTTTTTACCTCAGCCAAGGAGGTTATGTGATCGGTTCGGTCTGTTTGTTTGTTTGTCTGTTTGTTAGCAGGATTACACAAAAACTAAAAACAGATTTGCACGAAATTTTCACCAAAGATAGAAATTCTCATATCCTAGAAGTGAGTAAATTTTGGTAATGATCCGGATCAGGATCTAGATCTGGGAATTTTTTTAAAGGGCCTTGGCGGAGGTTTGCGCTCTCCGTGCGCTCTTGTTCTGCAAGTGTCAATGCCATTCTTATGGTCAGGGTAGGCCTCATGTCACTAAATCCACCTCACTCAATGCCAATGCCATTATTTGGTGTCAGAAATGGAGAACAAGGTCACCTTAGACTGCTCAAGCAGCTCCTGAATCGGAAGTAACACGCAGTGGTCAAATTGAATTTCCCATATGC
Source organism: Chaunax sp. Z400 (assembly GCA_037577475.1). Lineage (NCBI taxonomy): Eukaryota > Metazoa > Chordata > Actinopteri > Lophiiformes > Chaunacidae > Chaunax > Chaunax sp. Z400. The sequence continues at coordinate 17,944,991 of CM075202.1, read as the reverse complement.
CATTTTCCCTACAAATTGCTGTCCTTTGCCCCACACTGTTTGGCGCGCAGGGACCTACAGCCACGTCGTCCGTAAGTCCATCACCAAATTCAGGATTATCGAAACATACAAAATCTGGACAGAAAGAAAACATTTGTATAGATAACAGTTAATTACAACAAAAGAATTCTCAACCTGACTTGTATAAAATGCTCTAATAATTGGATCAATACTTACCCTCTTGCAATAATATCAGAGTTATTTCTTGGGAAAAACGCTGCGGAAATTGTTTCTCTTGGCAAGTAATCTTCGTGATGTTACAATTACTGATTGGAAACATATGGGTGATATTCCTCCCTGTACCTAAACAGACACAATAGAACACATAACCTGACTTGGACAAAGAAAACCAACATGGAGTCATTAATATACGTATCTATGGATATATGTATGTATCAATGTATGCATACAAATTGTCTCAAATAGTTGTTTAACACAGAGATTAATATGTAACTAATTTCCTAATAGCTGGTTCTTTGTTATGCTTTAGTTTCAGGTTTACCTGCAGCAGGTATGTCTTTAAACTCCACCTCATAGGGGCTGTTGACATAGCAATTCAGTTGTACGTTCTTCGGAGCCTCACAATTAACCTTTATTCTGACTGGTGACACAATGATCAAGGGTGTCGGTCTGGGTTTTAATTCCCTGTCGGTCGTCTGTCTCAGGGTGATATTGCCGTCTCTCAGCCTGCATTCATAACGTCCTGAAATTAAAGGTGATCATCATTGACCATAAAAATCAATGACAAGTCAGTGTTGCCAAACAAGTATGGGGTATGACACCACCATCAGGTTATAAGGGGCAACAATGAATCAGCATTTAGGTTGTGATAAAGTGGGAGAAACATTCTTCTACTTCCAAATATTTTGTTCTGTAGTCTACTAAGTTGGGAGAATTGAATATGCATGGATACCCTCGAAGATCAACTGAAATTAAACTATTTTTATTCATAGATCTTTGCTGCTACAGGATACAAATCTGCTCTGTAAATAGATTGCCCTGTTCTTTTGAGTCAAAAAGAAAAAAGGAGAAAAATGTATAGCTTTTGAATTGATAATGGTGACCTAATTTTTAGTGGGGCTGTGAGACAAAGTATTATTAAACTAGAAAATTTGAGTCCAAGAGCACAGATGTCCCATAGACCATAATCTCTACCATAGCAGAATAATAGCAAAATGACATAAAAATGTACGAAAGCGTCATGCATTCACTTGAGGAAAAAACAACTTAACGGGATAATTATCTCCTTAATTCAGAAAAACAAAGTTTTTATTAAAAAAAAGTGATCTGTTTTTCAGAATTAATGAAGTTATGGTCCGATTATTTCAGAAAAACAGGAGAATCTTTTCTTTGTCTCATCTTTATTTAGTTGATGTGTTGTTGTTTTGTTTTTTAAACACTGGATAAGGAGTCAGAATTTGTACGGTAAAATAAAAAACAGGACCTCTTTTAAGGTCATCACTTCGAACTGAATGGTGGGGAGTTTCAGGTATCAGCCCTCCTGTCAGAAAGTCATCAAGGTCACATGTTTACAGTGTTTACACATGTTCACCCACTCAGCTCTTTTGTTGTGCCTTTGTAAGACACACTCCTAAGAGAACAATGTCCACATTCTCGACAGAGAGGACAGATGGTTTGAAATAGGAGTAAAGGAAGCCATCTATGTCAGTCTGGAACCACCATCTTTAAACAGGGGTGGGGGTCTACGCCACCACCTCTAAGCCACACACAATGCAGTCTTAAGGCCCGTTTAGGCTCTATGTTAAAGACGGATATGGACTTCCATATGTATACTGCTTCCGGAGCAATACCACCGGAAATGGTTGAGAGCAGTGTAGCTACGATTTAAGCAAAGCACGACAAATGGGTACGAAAACAACGAAGAAGAAACAAAGTGAAGTGAAAAAGTGAAAAAACTCTCCATCCTCAAGTCTTGATGTACCTAAAGGCCTCACAGACCACCGCCGGCACAGAGTATATTGTTTGTGTGTTTTTAGGTTGCAGTGTTTTTATATTGATTTCATCAGTTGTTTTATCTAATTGTTTTTATTCGCATGGTGGGATTATTTGCATGCAGTGGTGTGTTTTTCAACTGCCCCTGAAGGCCACAGAGACTGAACAATCCCAGGCTGCAATCAGCGAACGAGCAACAGGTGTGTGTGTGTGCAGGTAAACTGAAGTAGGTAGCAGGAGGCTAAAAGTTAAAAGCAGAAGGGAGCAGAAGGAGAGAGCCACAGTTTGGAGACCACATGGAGCCAGCCAGGACACCCCAGACGATGAGAAGCCAGTGAAGCCTGAAACACAGCAGCCCACACCCTGTTTGGCGAGAATACTCCAGTCTGGGTCGGTAGTCAGTCTACCACCCAGGAAAACCATGAGTATGTTCTATCTTGTTTGTGGCGGGTAGGCCTACTGGAGGGCTGGCCTCAGGGCCAGGAATGACTATTTGGGGCTGTTGCGTCTAGACGATGCTGATTGCAGTCTGAGTCTGCTTCCCCAGTATGGCAAGTTAAGTTTGACTATCCAGAATTAACATTACAGATATCTATAACGTCATTCTGCCTTGTCAAAATGGCGCATAACCAAGGGATATACTTGAAAAGCAAGATTGTCCCACCTCCCACTCGCCGTAGCCTCTGACATATTTATAGATCACTCAAATGTCATTTGGCTGAAACTGGAATTACTGCTAGTCGTAATTCATTTGTGGATATCCACAATTCACACTGTGAATACTATCCAAAAAGGGATTGTAGATATCTGCATTGAGAAACCATGTACACATGAATGGCAAATGTAGTTGGAAGCTTACTAGTCAAAATGACATTAACAGACAATGACAGATGTCTAATAAGAGTTTAAACGATGTGAAATGATATGCAGATATCAGTAACGAATAATCGGTCTAGTTGATAAATGTTAAGGGCTTGCCAAAACCCCGGAGCAGAGGAGGAAGAGCTGCGGGATGAAGGGAGATGAAAGCTGCTGCAGAGGAGAGAGGAATGGGCCTCTGAGGACGCTGCTGCACTGCCGTATGTGTGGACTTGAACCCAACGGGGTACAGCAAAAGACTTCCCGGGGGGTAATTTTATATTGGAGACTCTGGGGACTTTCAGGTATCTTTTGTTTTTTCTTATTATAGTTTTATTGTAATAAATCCTCTTTCAAATTGATTTTGCCGTAGTCTTAACTCTGCTCACTCCTGATTTTAAAAAGAACCTATTAAGCCTTTTTATGAAGTCCTAAGGCTCCGACAGTAATCCCTAGGTGGTGTTGTCAGCATTTTAAATCCCTTTTAAATTAATATTTAGTTTGGTATTTTTGAAGAAATCAAGCTGTAAGTTACTGAATTGGCAGCCGGCCTCACATATCACATCCTCACATATCACATCCTCACATATCACATCCTCACATATCACATCCTCCTCTAACCATTGCCATATCTGTTGTTGAAGCTTTTGAAACTTCACTGTGTCGATGTAAAGGACTATGGAAGAATGTAGGTGTTGGCCGATAAACCATAGATGGACGTATCCATTTACACACGCATTAGGAGCATAAATGGGCCGTTAGCATCTCTCCCCAGACAGTTTCACCACCATTCACTCTTTGAATCATGTGACGCTAATGACTCACATGAGGTCAGGTAGGTAAACAAACCACTTGTGACCTCAATGACTCTCAACAACCCACAATAGTGCTGGGTGGGTCAATGGCAGAAATACGACCGCAACAACTTTAAAGGTGTCAAGGACTTTGTAGGAGGTTAATTACCTTCAACTCCAGATCAGTCAGAACTGAAGGAGCCTCTTGGATGAGAGGTGAAACATCATCAAACTTTAACAGTTGCAACCATCCAAGTAAAATGTGTCATCTGTACACGTGATGAAGGAAAATCATCAGTGGGTGAAGTTTATTCATTCAAATTATTTTAAAAACTCTCTAAGTAGTTCTCTTACTCTTGTGATCAGAATCATTGATCTGAAACTCAAGAGGTGGATTTTATGGTATTGATTTTGAATTGTAAGAGCTCTCCATTCGTGCAGGTCAGAGCACAAGCAGAGAAGTTCTGGACAGCACTGGCATGGTCATTGTCCATGATTCCCAAACGTGAGACAGAAATAAAAACTGTTTGTTGACTTCACCATGCAGACTCTCCATCTTACCATTGTCAAAGATAGAATAGTTTATCACAGTTAACGTTGCTTCTTCCGATGTATGTGAAAAGATGTGCTCAGCATCTGGGAGTATTAACTCATTGTTAAGTCTCCACTCTGAGGTCCAGTTGGAACTAAAAATCTCTGGAGGAGGTCCACATGTGATCATCACATTTCCCCCCAAAAATACTTCAGGTTGCCCAATCACTAAGGTTGATCCACCTGTGAAAAAGAGACGCAAAGGTCAGTTATTATACAATCATCTGTAAAAATGATAACATATTCTTATGACGAACAATGCTTATGTGATTTTTTTTTCTAAATCACAAAGTTTTGTCTCTTGAAATATTGTCTTACCTTCAATTATCATCGGGTATGTTCTTGACAGCTCACTTAATATCCCATTTTCTACTGCTTGAATTTCCCGATCTATAAAAGTGGTTGCTCTTATAGTATAGGAAACAACAGTGCTTCCGCTCCTGTAGTACAGATTTGAATCCAATTAAAAATCACAAGCACGTATAGGCAGGCTATTGTTGTCCATTTAGGACCATGTTGTATCTCCTCTGGAAACTTTGTCAACCACCATTAACCTCCTACATCAAGGTCTGGTATGGATCATTCTTTTGATCTGATAGATCTTAATCAACTGGCACCCATTTTACTCTGATGTCACACTTAAGGTGGTGAGCTCAGATGTCATACTGCTGTGTTGCCGTTTACAAGCCATATAAGCATATTTGAATGTGACAAATTGATATCATTTCACAACTAATAAGCAACTCAATGTATGCTCCCATTAATGGCAGCTTTTCAGAAACTTTATCATATCCACACTGTGTAATCTCCTTCAATGCAATGTCTACCAAAGTGCAATATTCCTATAGATACTGCACCACTATTCCACTGTTGGTAAACAGACATTTTAGTCATTTAATGTTTTAAACATTTAACTCTGACTGTTAATGGTCACTTTTACTGGATGCCTTGACCCTGGGTATGTGAAGTATTTTGTTCTCATGTATCATATATTTTTGTATCTTATAGTGTATGGTGTTGGTATTTTAAGTTTTATACTGTATTCTCCTCCAATAGACACCTATAGGCTTGCTCCAAACTGCATTTCATTATTCTTGTACAGTGACAATTAATCCATCTCACTGTTTATTGAGTTCACAGCTGTTCTGGCTCTGTGAAACTGTAGTGTTGCACTAACATTCTGATGCTAAGTACCATTGTCATGATTCAGCATTGTAATATTTACTAATTAGCGCTAAATACAATGTCCAACTTGTTTGTTGGTGGTCCGATTAAGGGAAGGTGCAAGGATCAACACGATTAATAGGATTTGTCCACTGGGGACCCTCCCATAAGTCTTTACAACATATTCTGTGAATCCATCCAACAGTTGTTGGAATATTTCAGCCTTGAGCAAAGTCGTTGTCCAATCAGCATTGTTGATTATAGAGCCATGCTGCTAGCGTCGTTAAATCCAATGTTAATAAGTTTGATTTCCAATATCTACACTCTCAAAATGTAATGAACTACATCTTTGCTACCACTCTTTTATGTGAATGTTATATTTATGTATCAAATTTGAAACTGTAATAATGGTACAATGGTACTATGATAATGTCATTTGGTGCAAATCAAAACAAACAGAAGTTTGTCATCTTCAAAACTAATTGAAGAAGGAGAGTAAAAAATTTTTTTTAAAAAGCTTTGTGACTTACCGGAACTCAGTTATCTCTACACTTTGTAGTGATGAGATGTGCGATCGGCATTGTCCTAGAATCTGTTCAAAGAAGTGAGAGTCTGCTTGATATTGATTCTCCAATTACATTAGGATCAAATATCACCCAGAATTTGCTGCATCAACATTGTGACAAAAGTGAATGACACATCAAGACTTACAACTTCATTTGTCGTTTGGTAAACTTCATTTTCTTGGTTATTGAATGAAGGATCAAAAGGTATGTCCAGGATAAATGACAAATTCCTCACTACAACAGAGACAGTTCTTATCACAGAGGAGCACTTTCATGAGAGACAAACTTTATTGATACATTGATTGTACAATACCGTCTGGCGTTGGCGATGTTGTCGTTGGTGTTGTCGTTGGTGTTGCCGTTGGTGTTGTCGTTGGTGTTGCCGTTGGTGTTGTCGTTGGTGTTGCCGTTGGTGTTGCCGTTGGTGTTGCCGTTGGTGTTGCCGTTGGTGTTGATGTTGCTGTAAAAAAAAAAAAGAACAGGAAAAATCTCCAACACTTGGTATCAATAAATGTTCTTTTAGATAAAGTTTGTTTTCCAGCAAATGTCTTCAACAACCAAAGGCTCCGTTCAACTTTATCCATGCAAAGAAAAGCAAAGTTTGTCCCATACCTGGAGTTGAGGTTGGACACTGAGTGACAGCTGTGGAGCAACATTGAAGATGAAATTATACCATATACAGTACTTCATATTTCATCTTAGAAAAACAAAATAGATTATAATCTTTACCACGTTATATGTGACTGTATATTTAACAGATAAGTAAATGTAACCAAAAGCCATGTTTATGTCAACAAATGTAGGATAGTCAGGCAGATATGGTTGATATTTAAACATTACCTTTTAGTCAATAGCTCTTATATTAAAACCACTACAAAACAGCAATGCTCACATGTGTTTGGTTCACATAAGGGTCCATCAGAAGGAAGTCCATTTATGCAGTCACATATTTCTCCACTGACATTGTTGCATGCACCGTAGATGTTACACTTGTCACATGACCACAAAAACGACTCCTCACATTGACACTGCAGTCGTCTATCGGAGTTTGGATAGCAACCTTTCAAAGAAATGCCAAACATCTTCCAGCCATAGTATGCAAATCGTTCTATGTTTGATTAAACACCATGAAATCAGACAAAGAAATCACAAAAGAAATCAAATAAACAAGCAAAAGTTCTTACCTGTGGTGAAATTTAGGTCTTCTACGGTTGTAGAGTTAGTGATGTAGAAGGGGAAATGCAAACCTGCCAAAATTTCCCTGAATTGATCAGCGAAATCTGGTGGTGCATTGGGCTTGTCAAGAAACAGCTCAATCTCCACTGTGGAGGAGAACAGGAGAATATCATCACAGTGGTCATCATCAACGTCATATAGAACAACTCACAATAACACTTCTCACTATGAGCAGCCATGAAATACATGACGTTTGTAGGCAAATATATGGATTTTCAAACCATTAAAATGGCTCTAGAATTCTAACATACTATAAGGACTAAGCATTTTGATTATTTTACAGTAGTGGTTCAAAAATTTTAGAAACACAAAGACCTTTATTCTCTACATTGAATTTATCTATAAATCATTTCATTATAATATTTTATTGTGTTTTAAATTTCTGTTTTATGTTAATATTTTCTACTTCAGCTTAAGAATCTAACCTGTTCTTTATCCAAGCAAAGTAAAACTGAATTGTTTTTAATACCAACAGTTGTTTATCTTTTCAATCAGGACATTTCAATAAATGCTGGCATCATGTCTCATCATGATATGAAAAGTATTTAACAACTAAAGAGTCTGTTATGCAAAGCAAAAAAATACACTTTTCTTATGGAGGTGCTTTCTCTGGTAGAGATTTCTTCTGTTTGAATACAACAGATTCTTTTCTTCTGGCTTTTAGTGAAAGAACTATCAACACAAGGAAGCACTTGCTGCCCTGTTACATGTGGCTGGGGGTTCTAGGAGAGTAAAAACTAGTTTGGCCAGCACTTGTGGTAATTTCTCATTAAAAAAAATTAAAAAGCATAATATGGCTACAAACAGGGCATCCACCACAGTCTACTGGCTATAGGAGACAAGTGCCCTAAAATGCAAAACTGATAAGACTCCAAACATTTATCCTCAAATGTTCAGGATTTATGGTCATCCACATTGTGATGGGTCTGCAAACAGTATCCAGAACAACAGAACTAATGGATACAAGCAACAGTTCAATCTTCAGCTGACCTACTAAAGCAGGAAATAGTCAATTAGGAAGAGTAGTTGTTTAACTGATTAAATTTAATGGATTTTTTAAATATAGTTTCTGGTTTTCCAATAGACGAGAGACAATAACATAACAATCCACTAGATACACACATTAAATCAAGGAAGGAAAGCCTGGTGCTCCCATGGAGGGCACGGAGCATATACCAAGCACCCAGCGCCTTCAGGGAGCACCACACCGGGAGTAAGGGGTGAGGGGGGGTTTAAATGGTACAGATTAACATTAGGGATGATGGTATCGAGACAGCTTCCCAGACACTACTAATCAACTAAACCAACACATCAGTCCAACGTCATCACTCCTTCACATCAGCTCAGGACCAGCTACAAATGTATTACTGTGTGAGCAACGACAGCTACAGCTCGGTAAAATATCTTATCGACTGATTCTGTATTTTGTATGTAAAATATGAATCTGCGAGTAACGATGTAGAGGAGTAAAAAGTAGCTCTAAAATTTAGTGGATTCTCTGCTACAGTCAATGTATGTAAATAGAAATATTAGCTTAGTCGTGCACTGATTGACCTCGTCTCCTGTGGTTGTGCTGGTCCTACCTGTCTGAAGACACAGTCCAGTCAAGTTTGGCTGGCAGAACAGACCAGTATCTTGAGGCGCAAAAATGCATCCACATGTGTCACCAATGATGCCATCACAGGATCCATAGATAATGCATTTTTCCTTTGACCAAGCATAGCCCTGCTCACATCTACACTGGTGTCCATCCTTATTTGGTGAACACACTACGTGAGGAGACAGCAGCACATAAGATCAGCATCATTCAATGACATTTTTACCAGAATGGTTCAAATAGATGCAGCAAAACAACCCGGAAGTGTGTTAATATTACCTGTTGTAAGGTCTATGCTGGTAAGTTCAACAATGTTGTCGATGGATAAAGGAAAACTGAGATTCCTCAAACGTGTTTTGAGAAGCTCCAGGTCATCAAGATGAATAAAAACTTCGAGTTCATAATCAGAGGAGTTTATTGTAGCTGTGAAGACATGAAACAGACACAGTTAAATAACAAGGACAGATTCAGCAGTCAATCATTATGTTCCTCAAATCGGTTCTTTGTTCTAATGCACACAGATATGTCACCAGCGCAGAGGATCACTGATACTGATACAATCTGTTAACACTATCAAAATGTGACTCACCTGTTCTTTTCTCCCTGTCATGAATGTGTGATGGTTTTTCACCCTTCAGTTCCTGCAAAAATCAATTTCCGTCTGGTTATATTCAGATGTTTAGCTCTGTAGCCCAATCATACTTTAAAGTATATATACCACATTGAGTGTTATTAACTCGCTAAGAGTAGGAAGAGGTTATGTGAAATGTTTGTTTGTCTGTTGTCAACAGATTTTGATGAGATTTTGCGTAGGGATGGAACTTGGATCGAGTCAGAGTAAACATTTTGAGGAGGATCCAGGTTATGGATGCAGATTCTGGATCACTTTTTGACTTAGAAAACAGCCAACTCAAACTCCTGGAATTCTGTAAAGGACGGGGTTTTCATTTCTCAACAAGTAGACAGACTTGTTCTGGACTACATTGGACTGGTACAGTACTATACTGTGACTGTTTTGCTGGGGCTTTAGTTCTGACTCTTGGACCAAAAACACACAGGAGAAATCTGCCTCTAAACCGAAGATGTGTTGGAACTTGAAATGTGTGTTAAAAGCTACAGGCTGTTTGTTTGTTTTGTTTTTTTGTCTCTGTGCAAATACAAATCAGAATGACTCACTCATGATTTAATCAATGTTTACTTACTAAAATATATGAGCTGAATATTTTTACTTTGAGCTGACTAGGCACAACCTTAGTTTATATGTCCTTAACATTGTTCTTAAAATGTGTCCCTGTGTTGGTTCTTAGGATCATATTGGTACTTGATATCTTGTGGACTGGTTTATTCTGGTGGACTCTCACACAAACATCAGTTTAGTTTAACTTTATTCTCCTGAGTGGTATTTTTTAATGCAGACAGAACCTGGTCAAGTTTGTTTTTGATCTGCTGTTGGTTCAATAGTTACTGTTAGATAAACTTAACTGCACCTCTTTTTCCCCACTTTCTGCATAATAAAAAAATGCATATAGAGCTGAATTACACTTGTAAACAGATCTAATTTGAGTTGTCCTGCTATATGGCACATTGTTAACGGGTAAATACTCCTTTTGATACTCTTATCTGTGATTCCATGTAGTATGCAGTAATTCTTTTAGTTTGGGAGGTGGGCACTGGTAACGTCTGGGAGCTAAGGATGGATGAGGAGAAGAAAGAATCGCTCAGAGCAGCTCATTATTAAGAAACGAACGTTCATTTAAATCAGTGTGAACTGAACTTTCTGTGATCTTGCAACATTTGAACAGTGGCAGTGATTCATATCTGTTTTGTTTTGACTGGCATCTATTTCCCCATTGTTCAGGTTTTAGTGACAGTGGTGTTGGTGAGGTAAGAGCTCTCTTAATGCAGTATTATTCTTACCTTAAAGACTTTCAGAGACTGGTTGTTTTGCTGGTTCATCAGACTGTAGAATATAACCAGAACTACAACCATGCATCCCAATGCCCTTGGTAATCCCATCCCAACTAGAGAGAGAATACAAGAAGCACAACAGCTTATCATTACTTAATTGGTCAGAAGAAATGATTGTATTTATTCCTTGTAGAATAAATAAATGGCTGATGATAGCATTGATGCTACAAATGACGAGGTTTTATGTGAGGCTGCGTTCCCTTTGTTAGAAATGCTACCAGGAGTTGCAGTAGCCTGGTGACTGTTATGATAAAATGTGGTTGTGAATATTGTCAAATATATGACAGTAACAGGTATTGGGGGATGTAAACAGGTAGAATAAAGTTACTATGGATCAATGATTTATGCTGAGGGCCCTTGTTTGAGCCATGTTTTTTTAAAGGTTCCCTTTATTTAGAAATCCCCTCCACACATGCATAAAAGCATACATAAAAAAATCTATTCAAATCTGACATGGTTTATGCATTAAAAAGCATAGTTACAACATTTCAATCCTCATTTCTGAATATATGAACAAGTTGAACTGTGGGACATAAAGATGTCTCCTACTTCACTGTAAAGGTCTTGTGTATGCTGAATATTGGACCAGGGTTGGTTTCCATACAATTTGATTCAGTGTGTATAGATCCAATGGATGATGTAGCCTTCAAAAGAATGAGCACAGAACACGAAGGGTGCTTTCACACCTACCTCGTTTGGTCCGGACTTTCCGGACTTTTCAGTTTGATCCGAACCAAATTTGGTCTGACAAAAAGAGGTGGTCTTGGTCCGGATCAAACTCAACCATGGTTCTGTTCGTTAACAATGTGAAAGCCCTTCTTTTTCAGACCAACTACAAGAAGTTACAGCGGGCTACAGTCACTAAACAAAAGAAGAAGAAAGACGAACAGAAGAAGTTAGAAATGAGCTGCTGTAACACATGGGGAGAGGAAGAGACATGGTATTTAAACAGTATCCAGAACAACAGAACTAATGGATACAAGCAACAGTTCAATCTTCAGCTGACCTACTAAAGCAGGAAATAGTCAATTAGGAAGAGTAGTTGTTTAACTGATTAAATTTAATGGATTTTTTAAATTTAGTTTCTGGTTTTCCAATAGACGAGAGACAATAACATAACAATCCACTAGATACACACATTAAATCAAGGAAGGAAAGCCTGGTGCTCCCATGGAGGGCACAGAGCATATACCAAGCACCCAGCGCCTTCAGGGAGCACCACACCGGGAGTAAGGGGTGAGGGGGGGTGTAAATGGTACAGATTAACATTAGGGATGATGGTATCGAGACAGCTTCCCAGACACTACTAATCAACTAATCACAATGATTCAGTGTGTATAGATCCAATGGATGATGTAGCCTTCAAAAGAATGAGCACAGAACACGAAGGGTGCTTTCACACCTACCTCGTTTGGTCCGGACTTTCCGGACTTTTCAGTTTGATCCGAACCAAATTTGGTCTGACAAAAAGAGGTGGTCTTGGTCCGAATCAAACTCAACCATGGTTCTGTTCGTTAACAATGTGAAAGCCCTTCTTTTTAGAAATGAGCTGCTGTAACACATGGGGAGAGGAAGAGACATGGTATTTAAATGTAATACCTTCTGATGAAGAGAGTAAACTGGAAAAATAAAACACATAAAACCATTAAACCTGTCATTTATTTTCTGCGAGGATGAGAGAAAGAGAGGATACGAGAGGACGAGAGAGCAAAGGGAGACAGAGCCCTCATCGATGATGACGACAGGATGTAGAGGTGACGGTTCCTATAAGTTTAATCGGTTGTGGATGTTACTCTATTGTCATTTGTGTACTACGCTAAGGTGTATGCTTGTAGCAAACATCATACTCAATATAATTAAATATCAGAGAGACATTAAGTGACAACCTAAAGTTCCATTTCATCGAAGAACAGAGTAGAGCACACTTTTTTTGTTTTTTAATTTATCTAAACATCATTCATTCGACATTAAATGGCACTTAGTCTAAATGGCCAATGATCATGATAAATGTATAGACTAAAAAAATGGACACAAATTATTAAAATCTTGAAAGAAACATAAATTTTTGGATTCCTCCTGCAGGTTTCGGAAGATGCTCTTAATCTATGTGTGTATATGAGGCAGTCATTAATCTACTCTATTTCTACATAGATAATTAAATCAAAATTTTAAGTTAAGTTTAAGAAGATTTGTCACTAATTAAGCGCTCTGGTTTTTAAAAAAATGTTGTTACTCCTGCAATTCAAACAAATTTTATGAACCTGTCCATCTTTTATGAGCACCTCACGAAAGAACTGTGTGAACCTTCTGGTTGGAGAGTAATCCATCCAAAATGATTTAAGTGTGTTTGTGAAAGTTGTTTTAGGTCAGGATGAACTTTTTAAGACTAAACCTACTATTACTCCCAATTAATTAACTAAATCTGATTGGCTGAACGTGACAAGAAGCTCTAGTTCTCTTTACTTTTCGGTTTCTACAGACACATTTACATATTTAACACTTTTGACATTAGGAATGATTAATAAACTTTCCTGTAATATTGTAAACTCAATGGCCTTTCAAATAGTAAACAGCTCCACATAAAACAACAACTGTTTTTAGCATTTAGCAACCACAGCTCCCAGGAGGACACCAATCTTATTGCTTCTTATCACAGTAAATGACACAGAGTTATTGCATAATGCGTTGTTGTTTGATACTGCGTTCTCAAGTAAACAGTGCTCAGGAAATCTGCATTAAAATCCGTGGCAGAGCTTTCTCTGGAATATGTAGCATATTCTTCTACAGTTTGACGGGAAGCTAACTAACCAAATAAGAAGTTTTAAAATGTTTATTTTACCTCTTATTGTCTTCTAGCTTCCAAAAAGGGCTCTTCCTGTTCTCTTCTTACTGTGTGTCCTCTGATACACAGCCAAATCAATTTGAATTTATGCCATCTATAAACTTCCTGGATTACATGGTCTGAGTCACACACCTGTCTGGCAAGTTAAGTCACTCTTAGTTTTGATCCATTTTTAGATATGCTTGGGGTGTGAAAGTCATGTAGAGGAATGTGGTGGTTTATTATGAGATTAAATTCTAATTGTGAATTAATCTTTAGAATGTATTGCTGTTACGGCAGCAAAAAGGATGAAAAACGATGACACGACAGCCAGAACTTCAAAGAGAGTCAATTAAAAGTGTCTAGAATACCAAATAAACAAAACAACAAGATATAATAAATAAATAATCAGACAAGTAACAAGTAAAGCGACCAATGGTTGGGCAGTATGAATGGTAAATTCACATTATTGCACACAGGTGAAGGAGCTGACCAATAGTGTCAGAGTGTCCTCCATGAGGTGGGACATGTCTTCCATCAGGGTTTATAGCTTAGCGATCACTCTCTTGTCACCCCCCACCTCCTCTGGATCGATGCTGTTCTCTTCCCAAACCCCTTTAGCCAGATTCAGAGGTGGACTGCCCATCAGATACCTCCTGTACATGTATGATATCAAGCTGTATCCCAAGAGTGAACAAGACATGGACTCACTAATCCAGCTCACTCGGATCTACATCGAGGACATTGTTATGTCATTCCATCTGGAGACCTGAGTATCCCACAATCCATTGGCATCCATGATGAGGGTAATAGACAAAAAGTATTTGTACTATTACTCTACTCAGCCAATGCCCCCGTAGACCTCATGGGAAGAGACGTAGTTTGTTCCCTAAAACCGAAAACACTCGTTGTCCGGATGGAGTCTGGATTTCCATAAATCAGATAATGAAGAAATGGATGAATCAGTTATGTTTTTGCTCCCTCCAATCCCAAGCAAACGACGACTTGAACCAATGGTGTATTGGCCATGTCTGACACCAGAACAATCAATGCTGCAACAATGGTTACAGTGGATGTGTTGCAACTGCAGGAAAGTTGTGCTCCTTCAAGTTACACCCCCTCTGGTGGTACATTTTAGTACTTCAGGCTGTAGATTTTGTGCTTCCTGTTAGATTCGCAGAAGAAGACGTTAAACAGGAAGTGTGATCGTTAGTTGTTCTGATGAGGTTAGACACATGGCATGTATGAAGCCTGCACAACCTACTGCCATCCTGTCACATGTCTTCTTTTAGATGGCACCATCTGTAAGTTTTACAATGTTACAATGCTTAATGTTCATATCAGTTGATTATATGTTGGAGTTAAGTCTTTATTTTGTGAAATGTACTTAGTTAATTTTGCATAGGAATGCAGCTAATTACAGCTAAGTTTTACCTTGGTTTGACAGTAGTGGAAAATCAGTTTATTTATCATCTACCTGAATGTTGTCCTAGTATATGGAAAGGAAAAATCTTGTGTTATATGTCAACTTACCAAATATCTGATGTCATATTATGTTTGTATTTTCAGTTTCACACTTTATCATATTAAAACCTGCCAACTACAACACTGGACTGTTCCTTGGAGTAAATAGTATGATTTAGAGTTTAGCTGGCTGTTGATCTCAACATACGCTCACAGAGAGCACGCTGAGGGAGAACAGAACAGTGAAAAGATGCCTATCATTAAAAGAAGGTGAGCTGGATCCTTGATTCTGATTGAAGCCTTGCTGACAAGTAAGATCAGGCTAACCACTGAAAATTGAATTGTACGGAGCAGCAGTCATACTAATAAATCATCAATCATCATGGATGGAGATGCAATCCAGAGCAAGCTAGAGGATGATGCAGAGAGTGGATCTATCAAAGGACATTGTTCCAAATCATCACATACATCCCATTCATGCAGATCTTCACGTTCAGACCGTTCATCACGCGCATCAGCCTCATCAAGAGCTAGCATAGCAGCAGCAAAGGCACGTGCTGAGGCCAAAGCAGCCCAAGCTAAAATAGCTTATGCACAGAAGGAAATGGAGCTAAAATTGGAGAAGGTTCGATTAGAAACAAAATTGGACATACTTAAACAGGAAAAGGAGGCCAATGCAGCAATGGTAAAAGCAGAGGTTATGGAAGCTGCTGCTGCAGAAATAGGATTACATGGAAGTCTTCGAGACCTTGAGTCCATTCCCCCTCAGTTATCCTCACAGCAGAGAGTTAGTGAATATATAACAAATCACAGTGGCATCAACCTCACTCAAAAAGATACTGATAATTTCAACACAGAATTCCACACCATACCTGAATCCAAGCCAGTGAGAAGAAATTCAGAGTGTTGTGAGTCTGCATTCACAGGGAG
Source organism: Chaunax sp. Z400 (assembly GCA_037577475.1). NCBI lineage: Eukaryota > Metazoa > Chordata > Actinopteri > Lophiiformes > Chaunacidae > Chaunax > Chaunax sp. Z400. The sequence continues at coordinate 17,929,010 of CM075202.1, read as the reverse complement.
CTATTCCCAACAGTTCCTTCCTTTACCACGACACGATAATGCAGATAAACCCAGAGTAAGCACACAGCAATACAGCTCTACCCCTTATGAGGAGCAAAATGCGACCACAGAGCTAGCCAGATTCCTCGCTAGAAGTCAGCTTGTGAGCGGAGGGTTGAAAAGGTTCGATGACCGCCCTGAAAACTATCCTAGCTGGAAATCAACCTTCCTGAGCACTATCACGGGCCTAGGCCTCACTGTAAACGAAGAAGTCGACCTTCTTATCAAATGGTTGGGCCCCGAGTCCAGCGAGCAAGCCTGCCGGATTAAAGCTGTGCATTTACACCACCCTGCTGATGGCCTGAACATGATATGGTCGCGACTAGAGGAGTGCTATGGTGCCCCAGAGGCCATAGAGAGAGCTCTGTTCTTGAAGATTGAGAAGTTCCCCAAGCTTTCTGGCAGGGATCATGGAAAATTACGTGAGCTCGGAGATCTACTTTTGGAGTTGGAATCTGCAAAGCGCGATGGCTACTTACCTGGTCTGTTGTACTTGGACACAGCAAGAGGTGTGGGACCAATCGTGGAGAAATTGCCTTTCCACCTCCAAGAAAAATGGATGTCCATAGGATCAAAGTATAAAGAAGATTACAAAGTAGCTTTCCCTCCATTTTCTTTCTTTGTGGAATTCATACGAAGAGAGGCCAAAGCTCGTAATGATCCAAGTTTCAATACGATGGTTCTCTCCTCACCTGCACAAAAGAAAGAAAGGTTTACAGGAAACAACAGTAGAACGCCTATCTCAGTGCACAAAACCAGTGTGACAACAGAAACCAGCAAAAGTGACAATGCTGCAGAAGACCCAAACAAGCAGTGCCCCGTTCACCACAAACCTCACTCCTTACGCAAGTGCAGAGGTTTTAGGGCAATGTTTCTGGAGGATCGTAAGAGGATCCTTAAAGACAATTCCATCTGCTTCCGCTGCTGTGCTTCGACTGTCCATCAAGCAAAGAATTGTGATGCAGTTGTGAAATGCACAGAATGCGACAGCGAGAGACACATTACAGCCCTTCATCCAGGCCCAGCGCCTCAGTTGCCAAAGCCTTATCCTCCATTGAAAGAGCATGGCGGGGAGGAAGAAGCCACAACGGATCAAGACATAACAACCAAATGCACTAAAATCTGTGGAACTGGGTTCAGAGGTAAATCCTGTTCCAAGATATGCCTTGTAGATATCTATCCTACTGGCGACTCGAAAGAGATAAAGAGAATGTATGTCATCTTAGATGACCAGAGTAATCGGTCCCTTGCCAAGGCAGAGTTCTTCAAGACATTTGGAATACAAGGAACCACAAGCCCTTATACGTTGAAGACTTGTGCAGGAACAAAAGAAACAACAGGTAGAAGAGCATATGGCTACACTGTTAGGTCGGTTGATGGAAAAGTCCACATCCAGCTGCCCACACTTATTCAGTGCAATGATCTGCCTAATAACCGGGAAGAAATCCCCACCCCTGAAGTTGCACTCCATCACAAGCACTTGAGATCAATTGCAGAAGTAATACCACCTGTGGACCCTAACGCCAAAATACTTCTCCTGCTTGGACGAGATATACTGCAGGCCCACAAGGTACGCAGGCAGATAAACGGTTCCCACAATGCACCATATGCGCAAAAGCTGGATCTTGGATGGGTAATTGTGGGTGACGTGTGCCTGGGTAAAGCGCACAAACCCAACGTAGTAAGTGCTCTGAAAACAAGTATTTTGGAAAATGGACGTGCAACATGTTTCACACCTTGTGATAGTCTCCTCAGAGTCAAAGATGACTACAGCCTACAATGCAATCAGGGAGTAATCCCATGGAACATAATGCAAACCACACCAGTGAGATTTGCCACTGAAAAGAGCCTGGGAGAGGCCGTCTTCCGCCAAGGTACAAATGACAACCAGCTAGCACCTTCCATTGAAGACAGAGCCTTCTTGGAGATGATGGAGAAGGAACTGGTTAAGGATGATAACAACAGCTGGGTTGCTCCACTGCCTTTTCGTAGTCCCAGACGACTCCTTCCCAATAACCGAGACTATGCCTACAAGCGATTAATGTCCCTCAGACGCACCCTTGACAAAAAACCAGACATGAAGGCTCATTACATCGAGTTCATGCAGAAACTTTTCGACAACAAACACGCAGAGCCTGCACCACCTCTTCAAGAAGGCCAGGAATGCTGGTACCTGCCAACATTTGGTGTGTATCACCCTCAGAAGCCTGGCCAAATTCGAGTGGTGTTCGACTCCAGCGCACAGGTTGATGGCGTGTCACTCAATGATGTGCTTCTCTCAGGACCTGATCTGAACAACAGCTTGCTAGGAGTCCTCCTCAGGTTCCGCAAAGAACCAGTTGCTCTCACTGCAGACATCCAGCAGATGTTCTACAGCTTCACAGTGCGAGAAAATGACAGGGACTTCCTACGGTTCCTCTGGTTTCGGGGCAACAACCCCAACAATGATGTTGTGGATTTCCGCATGACAGTCCACGTTTTTGGCAACAGTCCTTCACCAGCAGTGGCTATCTTTGGTTTAAGGAAAGCAGCAAGAGATGCAGAGAGCAAGTATAGCAGTGATGTGCGGCAGTTCGTAGAGAGAGAGTTCTACGTGGATGACGCTCTCAAGTCTTTCCCTACGGAAGCTGAAGCCATCGACGTATTGCAAAGAACCTGCAAGGCACTCGCACTCTCAAACATCAAACTCCATAAGATTGCTTCTAACAGTACCAAAGTGATGGATGCTGTTCCTGCAGTAGACAGAGCCAAAAACATAAAAGACCTAGATCTTGCAGTGGATGACCTTCCAGTACAGCGCAGCCTGGGGTTAAGATGGGACATCATGGCAGACACATTTGTCTTCAAGGTTCCTGAGCACCAGAAACCCTTTACTCGCCGAGGCATGCTGTCAACTGTTAACAGCTTGTTCGATCCTTTGGGATTCCTTGCCCCAGTGACAATTCAAGGAAGAATGCTCATCAGGGAACTTATCAGCCAGGAGCCAGAATGGGACTGCCCCCTGCCAGAGGGAATGTATGATGAATGGAGAAGTTGGGTGCAGTCACTGCAGGAACTTGAAGAACTACATGTTCCTCGGACCTATGCATCCTTTTCTACATCACAAGCCCAAAGCAGGGAACTACATATATTCTCAGATGCCTCTGTTAAGGCAATAGCAGTGGTTGCATACCTCAAAACCGTGCAGGACAATGGCAACAGTGAGGTTAGATTTGTCTTTGGCAAGACAAAGTTGGCCCCCTTACCTGACCTTACCATACCTAGGCTTGAACTCTGCGCTGCAGTATTGGCTGTAGAAGTAGCTGATCTCATCGTGGATGAACTCGACCTAAAGCTGGACAAAATAAAATTCTACACAGACAGCAAGGTGGTGCTCGGGTATATTCACAACGAGACACGGCGATTCTATGTATACGTGAATAACCGTGTACAGCGTATCAGGCAGTCAAGCCGACCTGACCAGTGGAGCTATGTTTCGACAGAGATCAACCCTGCTGATCATGGATCACGAGCAGTTGCTGCAGGTCATCTCTCAAGCACAACTTGGCTGTCTGGTCCTACCTTCCTAATTCGGCCCGTTAACACAAGAAGAACAACCAACATTTGGACTCATCAGTCCAGAGTCAGATGTTGAAGTCCGCTCAAAGGTGACAACGCTCTCAACTAGAGTTACAATAAATGTGCTTGGTTCAAAACGCTTTGAACGTTTCTCAACCTGGAGTGCTGTCACCAAGACACTTGCTCGACTTCTTCACATTAGTCGGAGCTTCACCAGGTCAACAGGAGATGAAACCTGTCAGGGTTGGCATATCTGCAAGAGAGGGTTGACAGCCAATGACCTTACACAGGCAGAGCATGCAGTGGTCAGATGTGTACAGCATGAGGTGTACGCAGATGAATACAAATGTATAGAATCCAAGAAAGATATTCCAACCAATAGTCCCCTCCGCAAACTTCATCCCTTCATCGACCAAGACGGTTTACTGAGAGTTGGAGGCCGTATTGCACAGTCAGACCTTCATCAGCAGGAAACCAACCCGCTCCTCATCCCAGGTAAACATCATGTTGCTACCTTGCTCATTCGCCATCACCATGAGAAAGTGAGGCATCAGGGAAGGCATATTACAGAAGGAGCCATCAGAGCCAGTGGCTTGTGGATTCTAGGAGCCAAGAGGTGTATCAGTAGCATCATACACAAATGTGTTACCTGTCGCAAGTTGAGGGGAAGAGTGGAACATCAGCAGATGGCGGACTTACCAGCTGAGCGTCTGCATACCGACCCACCATTCTCCTACGTAGGACTTGACGTCTTTGGGCCTTGGGAGGTTTCAGCACGACGCACAAGAGGTGGGCAGGCAAATAGTAAGAGATGGGCTGTACTATTTACTTGCATGTCCACGAGAGCTGTCCACATAGAGGTCATAGACTCTATGAGCTCCTCTAGTTTCATCAACGCCCTCCGAAGGTTCTTTTCTATCAGAGGCCCTGCCAAGCAGTTGAGATCAGACTGTGGAACCAACTTTGTAGGAGCCTCGAGGGAACTTAAGTTGGATCCTCCGGAACTCGGAAAGACCAGTGTTCAGACATACCTACTGGACCAGAAGTGCACATGGGTCTTTAACCCACCACATGCCTCTCACATGGGGGGCGCGTGGGAACGTATGATCGGCACAGCAAGACGCATCCTGGATTCCATGCTCATGCAATTGGGAAAGTCATGTCTGACCCATGAGGTACTGACCACTTTAATGGCAGAAGTGGTTGCTATTATCAATGCAAGACCTTTGGTTGCCCTCTCCTCTGATCCAGAAGCTCCCCTCATTTTAACACCAGCCACACTTCTGACACAAAAGGTTGGTGTTCCCTCGCTGCCTCCTGTCGACTTCACCAAGACAGACCTCTACAAGCACCAGTGGAAGAGAGTGCAGTTCCTGGCAGAGACGTTTTGGTCAAGATGGCGTAAGGAATTCTTGAATACACTCCAGACTCGACAGAAATGGCTCCACAAGAGACCAAATCTCAAGGAAGGTGACGTTGTCCTAATGACGGATATACAGACAAGGAGGAACGAATGGCCAATGGGAGTCATCACAAAGTCACTTCCCAGTAAAGATGGCTTGGTGAGGAAGGTAGAAATTAAGGTCAACCGGCAACAGGTGGTGACGACCCTGCTGAGACCCACTTCAGGAGTTGTTCTCCTCTTCTCTCCTGAAGATGAACATTTATAAATAGAGTATAGTGGCGTCTCTTCAACAGACACCAGGCGGGGAGTGTGTTGCAACTGCAGGAAAGTTGTGCTCCTTCAAGTTACACCCCCTCTGGTGGTACATTTTAGTACTTCAGGCTGTAGATTTTGTGCTTCCTGTTAGATTCGCAGAAGAAGACGTTAAACAGGAAGTGTGATCGTTAGTTGTTCTGATGAGGTTAGACACATGGCATGTATGAAGCCTGCACAACCTACTGCCATCCTGTCACATGTCTTCTTTTAGATGGCACCATCTGTAAGTTTTTCAATGTTACAATGCTTAATGTTCATATCAGTTGATTATATGTTGGAGTTAAGTCTTTATTTTGTGAAATGTACTTAGTTAATTTTGCATAGGAATGCAGCTAATTACAGCTAAGTTTTACCTTGGTTTGACAGTAGTGGAAAATCAGTTTATTTATCATCTACCTGAATGTTGTCCTAGTATATGGAAAGGAAAAATCTTGTGTTATATGTCAACTTACCAAATATCTGATGTCATATTATGTTTGTATTTTCAGTTTCACACTTTATCATATTAAAACCTGCCAACTACAACACTGGACTGTTCCTTGGAGTAAATAGTATGATTTAGAGTTTAGCTGGCTGTTGATCTCAACATACGCTCACAGAGAGCACGCTGAGGGAGAACAGAACAGTGGAAATCATGAGTGCTGGTACAGCAGGGAAAAGCATCAGAACTAAGGGATACTTTAACCTAGAACTGGGGGAGAAAAGGCAACTCAGAAAAATCGAACATTTTTCTAAATCAGGGGCCACACTTTACATAGAGGGGCCAAAATATATGTCCATTATCCATGCATATTACTAAGTTTATATAAATGATATTTCCATAAATTTTCAGATTTTAAGATCCAGCAGAAAATCAGCCCAGACTATTGACACATGTACACAATGAACAAACACATGTTCCAGTGTTTCCACCATATAGCTAATAAAGAGCATTTGGTTTCTATATTAGGATTTTTTTTTTAAATGGAAAAAAAACGCACATAGTGAAAAAATGACCAACATTACACTAGTATGTAAAAAAAACACTTCTATGTGAGAGCAACATGAAGCTTAGACCCTCCAATGATTAGAATAAAATAAAGATTTATTGCCATTTGCACAGGGACAGTACAAGTATGTCAGAATGTCTGGTGTGTTGCTCACAGATTCAGCTTCATAAACAAATACACACCAAGTTTAAGAAAATACACAGTTTAATGAAAATATAAATATATTAAAAGAAAAGAATAGAATATCTGAGGCAAAAAATATTGTACATGTATTTTTCACAGATATTATTACAATATTGTAAATGGCAGAGACCCTGAGCAGGGGGGTGTTCCATAAGCAATTAAATGAAATCCTGCATGTTGTTAGGTTATGGTGTCTGTGCCTTAATTTATTTTTTGTGTTTTTCCATTATATTTCATTATTATTGTTATTATTTGTATCTTTGAAGATACGTAAAGTTCAATCAACATGTCGTTTAAAAAAATAAAGCGTCCATGGTGTGAATGAGGAGGTGGGTTTGTGTTCCTTTCCTAAATTCTCACGCGGACCATCAAATTTGACGTCTCATTACACATAATCCTTCTTTACCGTCAAAAGTTTTGGAGTCCCATTCGACATGTCGACGTTGTACCTCGTTGTCACAAGACTCTAATCTGCAGAACAAGTAAGTAAATGAACGTCAGACCCTAAACATGTTCAAATCAACGTGTTCTTATGTGATATTGTGTTAAGTAGCTCGTGTAGAATTGACTCACAGCTTAGAGGTTACTAGTCATTTACTTGTAAGTTAGTGGGTTCAATATAAGAGTACTTGGTTTTTTTCTACATTATATGAAGTTTTTCACTTTGTGTTTATTTGTTCTTTACAGAGAGGATAAATGTTTTTGATAGTGGTTGGTTGAAAGGACCACTGGTGCCTCTATCGAATGACTTTTCTTTTTGAACGAAGTGAATAAATCAAAAGTTGTCTTATTGTCATGTCTGATTGCATCATGACTTCAGCACAACTTAAGCATTTTGCATCCAGTATTTTGGGAGCTGCACAACAACCACTGCAAAAATCAGTAGACCTGCTGGACCTGAGAGAGAGTCGACCTACTGAAGACTGGAGGCGTGAGACACACACCTGGCTTTAAGCTGAAAGGGTAGAACTGGTGCTTTGAGTTGCTTCTTTTGAGTGTTAAAATAAAGTCTGTGTTAAAAACGTCATCTTCGCTGTGCTCACTGAGGAACCCACACACTGGTGGAGTTCACTGTTACGCTGTCAGTGTAAATTTGAATAATTATAGGATTAGATTTTTAGCTGCTTCCATTTCTCAAGTCCCAACAGGCCACCTCCCTGTGTAGCTATTCAAAACATCTCATGTACAGTCTTTTGTCCGTGATGGTATTTTTATTATACCCAAACAAAGACAAACCCATTTTTGATGTAGATAAAGTGGATCTAGATAAAGGAGCTGATCCATGAATTTTTTTTAACTTTCTGTAACATTGCAGCATATCTTTGTGACCTTGATGTGATATGATAACAGCGAAACTGCTTAAAGGCCAGGTTGTATCTTCTTGTCTTGTTTTTTTTTTTATCTATACATGTATTGTTCTGTTGCTTTTTACTATTAGAACCTACTGAGCACCATTCCGTTGTAGGGTGAGGGTAGGTCAGTCGACCTCCACCTCACCATGCCTTGCGACTTCAGCTGTGGTTCCGCCTTGCCTGGATGATCAAACATGGTCATTCGCTTTGATCAACCATCTGCTCACCATTGTGGAGTTACAACCCCACGATTCACATAAAGATAACACCCGTAATCACAACTTGGGGTCTGTACCCACACAACATTTGCCTTCCCTTAACATATCAAAGAGGACCTGGTCTCACCCCTCCTGACCCCTTGCTGAGTACCAGAGACACACCAGGGTATCAGCCTGCAACTCAAGAGACCATGAGACTGCTTTCTGCTCCAAATTACAGGATCCAAAATCCTGCATGGTTTCAGAATCTGGAAATCAATGAATCAATAAAAATTTGACAATCCAACCAACCTTCCATGCATAAATGTTCACCATCCCTCCTGCCTCTTCTCCTCTTCCTCTCATCACGGAAGCAAGAGAAGAGATGTGTTCATGACTGTGCAAGCATGATTTCTGAAAAACTGAACTCTGCAACATGTTCTAATGGATCATTTCTGATGTTCTCTTTATTAGTGTGTGTTTGACTCCTTTTTGTAATATGTTTCTTGTTTTGAATTTAATAAGCACATAGTGATGATTTCCTGCCTGTGTCCCTTTGAGTTCATGTTTATTGCATGTGTGCTTTGATGCCTCCTTCTAGTGGAGAGACTCAGATGTCTCGCCTATTGTTTCTATGTCAGCTGGTGATGTGAACGCATATCTTACAGTAACATAGGACACGCCCTTACTTCCGGCAGCTGTGAGGCTTCAAAAGCCACGGCGCGAAGCCGCTCGTGCTCTTGCTCCGCTTGCTCCTACCTCCACCTGACATGAATTCTGACTCCTGAACGCGGAGATCCCCGTGACTCCGTGGATAAGCCCGTGCCCTCCTGCCGCAGCAGAAGAGACTTCTTTTCCCTTTTCTTTAAGACTTAGCTCATACAGTTAGATAGCATTCCTTACCTACGATCTCTGTTAATAGTTGAAGTTCTTCACTTCAACTCAGTTATTTGAAGCTCACCTGTGGATCACTCACGCCTGAGTAATTCACTAAGCCCTTCTTTGAGCTGCATTACCCCTTAACTCGCTTCAGCGCCGTCAAAGCACGGCCAAGCTGAACACGACCGTCAGGTCCGAAGTTGACAAAGCCGCCAGCCAGCGACGACGCGACCCTCCAACATCGGAGATTCGGGACCAGGATCCGGTGGACTTCGAACAGCATCCTCCGCGAGTATCCGGTCGGTGACCCCTCCTGATAACTCGCCAAAGCGTGCTTTCGTCCCTACCCGGAGACCGGCTGAAAAGTAAGCTAACCCGAACGTCTCTGCGTCTTGGAAAGCGTCATAGCTGATCTGGCATTATTATCCACAATTTACCTAATTTAGTTTCCCTTCAAAACTTCCCTTAGACCCCCTTTAGTTTGGTTCACATCACCACGCTATCATTCGCCTTGTTATAGTTATGTCTTATTCTCTCTCTTTCACTCTGATCTCATTCGACTATCTCTCTGTTATCATCCTATATTAGATTTAGTTTTAGTTTGTTCCTGTGTGCTGTGTGAAATTACACGTGATAATAAAGTCGATTCTTTTAGACCAAGTTTCTGTGTTGATGACTGGAATCATTAGTTCTTGCGATAGAGGACTTGACTTCCTTCATTTGAGACTGATTGAACGCTATTATTTAGGAATTAATTAATCTGGGTTATATTTACAGCTTTCTTAAGGAATCCTTCCGACCTTAAGGATATAGCTTTAGGAAGGTGGTGCTCCTCGAGGTATTCTTTCATAACCCTACCTGATTAATTAATAGCTTTATAATACGATAATTAATATATGATCATTTTGATCATAATTATTATCGTTAACCCCCTTTTAACCCTACACCGTGCTGCCATTTCCTGTTATTTATCAGCCAAAACATACACTATTAACCTATTGTGTTTGCTTCCTGTTAACTAGTTTGGCTCAAAGGCAACTGCTCTGTTCTAGCTGATTATAAATCCATTATTACATATGTTATTATATACATATATTATCACCTAATGTTGTGTTTCATCATTACAAGTTTTGAACTTCCATTTGCTATTTATGGCCTGTAGGCCTCATTGACCGGAGCTCATTTCACTTCCTGCTACTACAGAATGAACTGTTAGCAAGGCCTCAAAAAAGCTTTATATACCAGAGCTGTGAGAAAGTTGTAGATATCACTGAAACAATGTTGTGGTTGTTTTAGAACATTGCCAGCAGGTGTGGTTCCCACAGGGTAAAAATTCTATTGCGGATAGGTTCCTGTGGGGGTTGCCATGGAAGCCCAAAAGGGGCTTTTCTAATGACTGGTCATTTTTGACCGGGACCACCGAGGGTGTACACAAGTTCAATAAAACACCCACAACTTTACACAAATTTTCAGAATGTATTTTGTATGCTCAGATGTCATGTGTGAACAAAGTTGTGGAACCTTATATGACGAAAAGATGAATTTAACTACATCTTTTTAGAGAGAAAACTTCAGATTTGACCAAAACACAACAGAAGGGTAAACAATAATTATCTGAAATAAGCTTAAATCAGCCCTGCTAATTTATTCTACGGGATTTACAAATTGCCTCAATTGATGTCCATAGATCAAAATTATATTACTACACGCCAGCAACTTACATCAAGTTTTATAAAAAATAAAACTTCTCCTTTAAAAAGAAGTTTTAAAGGAGAAGTTTTGTCATAAAATTATAGTTTTTCTTATCTTGCTATTCATTAACTCCAACACTGTTACACATGTTTTGAATTAGTTGCTTAGTGGCACAAATTGTGTTTCATTAAAAGTGACTCAAAAAGAGAAAAGGAGGAAATGTGAACTTGCTTGGTAAAAAACTCATGAAATGTGACTCCTCTATTTTCATTGCAAAATAGTCCCACCCACACCCTGGTGGATTATATAACAGCCATGATCCTGACCTATCCATGAGATACCCTCAGCCTGTAACAGCTCTGATTTCATCTCCACCTCTAAGAACCAGCTCAGTGAACCAGTACATGATGTCTTGGCTCAGGCACCGGCTCAGTAATCCAGCCCATTTAACAGGGTGGTCATCCCAAGAGTCAGGACACACCAGCGAACATGGGCAGAGGGTTTTGATCATAGAGAAGTTGGCGATGATGTCACCAAGGGACCACAGAGCTCATTCATGGGAGTGTCCCAGCAAAGACAAAGTGCTGTGGGTTAGAGAGCAGAACTTAAACAAATACAGCCTCTCTGTAGACGCAATCGCTTAAGTGAATATTAAATAACATTTGTCTTATTCTCTACAGCGAGACAGCAAACAAGTTATACTTGACCAAATTGCTATAAAATGTGTCAAATACAAACACTGAGATGTATTTCTTTATAGATGAAGTGCAGATTGCTAACACTAGTAGCCAGTTCACTGCCGCTAAACTACAGTAGTACATCAGCAGTGATCCGATGATGAGACACTAATATATAAATGAGTCATTCATGATGATACATTCTTTTTACAGAATGGCTCGTTTAAAGGTTTTTTAAATTTTTCTTCTGTGGATTAAGCATGTGGCCTGTTTTGAATCCTGCCCCTCGAAGAACCGGAATCAAGAATCGACAACAACCGGAACCGAAAAGCAGAATCGGAATCGGAATCGTTAAAATTGAAATGATGCCCAACCCAAAATGGATTGTTAATACTAATGCATCAGTGTGTGAGAGGACTTTTATTATTGCCTGCTCGAGGTGGAAAAAGGAAGGAAGAAAAAAGTCAATTTGGCTACACAAACCTGTGTTTCATATTTTTCAACCTTTTCTTTCTGTAAAATAAAATGAAATATTGGATAATTATATCTTATCATAGGAGAAATTTGTTTTTGGCTGAACTCATTTGAAATGTGACAATGGGCCCCAGGCAGACGCTGCTTTTTGTGTAAGAGGTCACAAGCCAAACGTCTGATTGAATTCTTAGCAATAGATTTCATGTGAATAATAAGGACTATAGCAAATGACTATAGCATAACTGAGTCAGAACCCAAACTCATGTTCCCAGCGGAACACTAAACCATAGCAGAAATATAAATAAAAATAAATACATTGATAAAAATGTATGTATCTTTATGAATTTTAATTTCATTCTGACTTAAATTATAGCATGTTTCACATTTGTACTCGCCTGCCCAGATGTCTGTCACATTCTGGAGCGTAACTTCAACACAAGACTTGTATTTCTCTGTGGAACAGCTGTGGTTCAGTTTCACCTCTTTGCCTGTGTTGAGCACAAAGCTGCTATACATGTTTCTTACGCTCCAGCCAACGCTTTCTGTCGCCTCCTCAAATGTGCATTTCAGTACTTGAGTGGACAAGTAGCACACTGTCGTCTCCGGTGACTCTATGGTGACCATCCCTGTTTGAAGAGGGCAGCATGCAGACACAGCAGCACAGTAATGATGAGGTTAGGAGTATGAGGAATATCTTTTCAGTACCAGTCCGGTGGCTTGTTAGCCCTAACAGCCATCTGTGGTGGCCATGATCCACATACACATTCAGTCAATGAATCTAGTTTATAAACTGGAAGATGAATGGATTTTCAATAAATCTGTGGTTGATATCGACGACCAGAGGATAACTACTCATTTTTCAACTTAACCTTTTCTGTCCTGGGAATGAGCATTAACTCTATCCATGTTATCAAATTTGCACACATCTCTTCTTTTGCCATGCAGGTTTTTCTAGGCATATTCAGGCCCCATTTGCATGACAACAGGTTTTGCTAAAAAAAACGGACACATTTCTCCTTTGCGCTTTAAAAAAGTTCTGTGCTCTTACGGCAATGTTCCTCATGCACACAGGTCTGCGAAAACGACTGAAAACACTGTAGTATGCATGGCAGGGCAGTAGATGGCAGTGCTACTTTTCAAAATCAACACCATAGCATAAGATCACAGTAGTGGGGATGCAGATACACACACACAGTCACCTTTAGGTGGACTGTAGTCCAGACACCATCATATCTACACCTGGACATATTTTTATTAAATCAGTGGTTCCCAAACTTTTCCCCACAAAACACACAAATTAGATGAAGGACCCATGTTTGATGAGAATTTGTCCCAGGATCCCCATCTGATAAGAATTTAGCTTTTCGATGTTTTACTACAGAAAATTTACTGGTACAATTTAAAAGAAACATATTGATTCCCAGATTTTTGAAAACTATTAACCGATTGTGATGCATCATGGCCACATTATACACTCTTATAAACACTTCTGTACTGACCTACAGTGTTGACCACAAGCACAGCTCCCAGAGTGGTCTCCAGCTCAGTCAGGAGGCCTTGAAGTCTAGAAGTTTCACATTTGACACTGAGCGCTGCCTCAAATTCAACGATGCTGTTGCTTAAAATTTAAAATTAGGGAAGGATCAATGATAGATCATTGGTTAGTGAGACAGAAAGCATCTGTTTATAACTGATCAAATTTATGACATTTGCAACTTCTTTCCTAATTAGGGGTGGATATGAGTAATAGATTATTAATCAAATTCAAACTTTTATTCTATTCAATTTGTTTTATTTTGCAAAGTATGGATTGTGTGCAAACACAATGCTGGAAATTACATCTGAAAATCATGTGTTTTATTATATTTGAAGTCTAGATTTCTCTCCTTGTTATCTGCAGTTTATAATGAGTCTGTTAATTCTGTTTTAGCCCTAAAAGTGTTGTTTTCACATCAAACCTGAAGAAACCTTTGTGAACAGCATGATTAAACACAAAGCCAGAGACAAAGATGTCAGGCAATGCAAATAGCATTGAAAATAATCAACTTCGTGCCAAGAGTCACCAGGAGCTCCCCCACTACTTGGTATTTTCCTCCAGACCGTGTCTCTGATAAAATCTTGGGACCTGGCTGAATTCCTGACATCCACTTGTATCTTTGTGTGTCCGTCACCTCTAAAATCCACTTTACATTCAAGGTTCAAGGTTCAAGGAGTTTTTATTGTCATTCCATAAGTATATGGTACATGAGAGGAGCGAAATTTGTTACTCAGGTCCCGGTTAATAAGGCAATAATAAAAATACAATACACTATAAAACTAATTCCTCTGGGCATATAAATCAAACAAATGAATAAATAACTCTGTAGTGCAAATGTTAAGTAATTACACATGCCCACTAGCAGCTTAGAGACAGACAGCGGCATTACAAACATGTGACATATCAAGACTGTGTAGCAGCATTATATAGAGTTCAGTCTGAACACGCCTTGCTGATCATATTTTCCAGACAGACTGGGGTTGGTTGTGGTTTTAAGGTATCATCAGACTCTAATGTTGCTGCCGGTGCCTTTTGCGATGGCATAATGTCAATAAATACATTTTCTTTATGATATTATGTCTTGCTTTTACAGGATATGCCAATTGGTCAGGAATTGAGAGCTCCATAAACCTTTGGTCACTGCTAAATAAGAAAAATGGAATAAAAGCAGAGATTATTGCATTTAGGTCACATGTGGCTAAGGATGCTGTCACACAAATCATTTCACTTAAATCAAATTAATAAATCCATATCTTAGCAAAGTGCAATACCTTGGGCCGGTTATGTTCAGGTACTGAAAGCCGTTCAGCGTTCCAAAGCCAACTTTAAGCTTTCAAAAGAAAGAGCATTCCATTATTACCATTTGACTGGTGTGATAAAATGGCAACCATCTTTAGCAGTTTGTGATGAGAGTGAGATACAGTACCTGGGTGTCTTTGGAGTCGTCCCAGCTGGTCTCACCCAGCATAACTGATCCACTGATGTGAACTGTGTTGATTACAAACAGTATCATTGGTTCTGATATGAACAAGCAAATTTGTACATCCATATGGAAGTAATAAAGAAGTCTGGGAATAAGAGGAATACTTATTCCATCATGTCAAAAAATTATAAACCATCAACATAACATATTAATGTAAATGCTACATAAAAGAAGGGTGATTTTTTTATGAAACTGGACTGTTACCGTTGACTTTGGGAATGCACAACGGAACAATGGCAGACACATCACCGTAGCAAGTGCCTTCATTGCAACAGGTGGAAGTGTTGCACACTTGGTTGCTCCATACGTATCCATCAGAGCAGACGCAAGTCCTTTCACTTCCAGCACTCAGGCACTCTATAGAGGAGAAGCACAACCGTCAAATCACTGATAACCTTTGAGATCTTACATAACATTAAATATACCGTAATGGGTAAATATTCAAGAATTTTAAAAAATAACTCTTCGGTTATGTTTTATTGAAAGAGAAACTGTTGTCTGCTAGTTCTGAACAAAACTGTCATGAACATAAAGAACAAGAATTGTAGTCTTATCAGTGTATCTAAATAGAAAAAGCTCATTCAACACTAAGTGTCAAACAGGAGGGTGTTACTCAACCACAAACCAAACCTGGCAACAGAAACCTGGGCCTGTTTCATAAAGCAGGAGCTGAAGGGTAACCAGGTAAACTTGGGTTTTTGGGTCTCAAGTTTAGCTCACATGTTAACTAATGCAGAAAACTAGAAAGGCAATGAATAAATAAATATCTTATGTACATATAATAAACAAAAGATGGAAGCACTTTTGCTCTTTGAGCTTCACTTCCACAGATGCCCGAATGCTCATCCTCTAATCATCATGCCCACAGTATTTGTCTGGCTCACAGGACTGCAGATACAATGAAAACGTATAGTTTATGGGATATAAAGGGGGAAGGAGAGAAGACTAGAAGCTCTCTTTAACAGGAGGTAGCAGGTTTAAATCCCTCTGGACAAAGGGAGCAAATGGAAGACTTTAGGGAGGTGAAAAAGATTGGAGGATCTTTAATGTCTACAGAGCAGTCAGATGAGACGCTACATGTTACCTACAATCTCTGAATATGTGCCCTACTCGAAAATAAATGTGAAATATCTATTTAAAACAAATAAACTACAGTTCAACCTTAACTTTACAACAAGTCTTCATAGGCTTCACTTATTTATTATAGTAATTGGTGAGCTACCTGGTTTTTCAAAAGTCAGATGTCTGCCTTCAATGTGTCTATTTATTTCTGCGTATTTGTTTCACATTACAGTAACTGTTCAGTGCATTCTGAGCTGCGTTACCTCCATTCATGACCTCCTCCCTGCAGAAAATAACAGAAAACACTCCAGTACGATACCTGCTACCAGTTCATTGCTTGTGATGGTCACTGTGTGGGAAGCTCCACTGGTGTCAGCCACTTGGAGGTCAGTTATGGAATTCAAAACTGACAGGAGAAACTCAGCTTCTAATGTGATGTTGCTCTCCACCATCAGCTCAGCAATGTAGACATCACCTACAGCAACATGACATTTTATTTCTGTGTGGTCTCTGTTCAGCTGAAAAGGCATTTAATGCATGACCATACTGCATTTTATAACCACATGATCACATGACATCATACATTCATACATGGTGGATTTATGCTGATTTATGACTCATGCCTAAAAACGAAGTGCAAGACACACTTTCTAAAAATTAAGACAATGCACAAAAAGAAAAAGAAAATACACTGTATATATATAGTATATTCATATTCATTATGTGTTATTTTGTATAGTAAATAGACTGTACATGGAAGGTTTTTGTAAAAAGATTCAAACTTAAAAATAAAGGCAATGACATCACTCCCAATTAAAAGCTAGATTAAAAAGATAATTCAATTTCATTTTCATTTTAAGAATATCAAGAGAGCATGCTCTAACATCCAGTGTCAGTGAGATCCACAGGTTAGAAGCATCAGAAGAGAACCTACTCTCACCGCTGTATTTATGGAACACATGAGGAACATTTGAACCTCACTGATCTTACTAGTACATAAAAGAAGATCTTTAAGGTAAAAGACCTTTAATATAATTTCTAAAAGAAAGAGCTGGAGTCTCTTCAGCAGCAGGTAATGTGATCCAATCTCCTTGTTTCAGCTGAGAGCCTGCCTGCAGCTGTAGGTTTATTATGGTTAACGCTGTTGTGTCACAGCAAGAAGGTTCTGGGTGTAAATCCACCTGAGGACCTGGGACTTTTTTTGTGTTCTCCCCGTGTCTGTGTGATGAACTGGTGAACCTTTCATACAGAGCTTTGTGGAAGTTTTCTAAAGGTATTTTGATGGAACATCCTCTATGACTATATGAGGTAAGTGACTCACCTGCTGCACGGACCTGCAGTGACAAACACAGGCAAACAACAGAATCAGTCTTTCCGTTATGGTTGTAATTCAGTCATATGTCATATTTAGCATGCACATAAACAAGTATGTTGGATTTTCTCATTTTAACTTCACATCAGTGAATTTAACATGCCACACTCAAACTGTGATTAAAACAGAACACTCTGATTCTTCACCTGATAGCAGATATACACAACTCCACTCAGGACCATAAACACCCTGGAACACATTGTTACTCTGTGGGGGGAAAACAACAGTTGAAACAGCTGCATCAATAAATGATCAGTTTGGTCACTCCTTTTATTTCAACTTATTATCACCTAATAAAGTTATGGTGAATGTGTTAGCATACATTTGCTTTTTATAAATCCAGCAGACATGGAGTATGGATCCCTCCCAATGACAGGTGCCATTGTAACGAGATAATCAATGTTATTCACTTCACCTGTCAGTGATTCTAATGTTGTGGCTGGTTGGTGTATAACATACATGAATATACTGTGACTGCTACGCTTAATAATAGTAACACATGTCTAAAAATCTAATATTAAAAAAAATCTAAATACAGCTACTAACTACTTTAACCTCTGTTAAAGTAACCCCCCCCCCCCCGTCTGTATTTCATTTAAAACAGCAATCTTTCACTAGGATTGATTTGTGTATTAGCTTTCTCAACAGTCTGTTTTTCTATTTGGAGTTGGACAGTGATGTATCTGCACTAAAATAACATGTTTATCTAAAAGCTTTTTAACAGCAGCTATCTGCTTTGGCTTCCAAAGTGTTTTATTTCTGCTCTTCTAGCTTGTTTGCATCACTTTGAATTTGGACTTTGGTGGTTTTCCTCGTTACTCGTAGCAGAGTACTTTCTTTCCACATCAACAGCAGTGTAACCAGAATGGTCAGAGACCTGTCAATGTGGTAAACTTCATGCCCACCTCATTTTCTTGTAGAGTTAGGACGTGGCTTCCTTTGAGCCATTGTTACACTGTGGTTATTTAACACTGGGCCCACAGTCCAGACAGCCTCTTCACCTACCAGCACATGTGCTTGCAAAAATATGCATAAGTTCATAAGCACCAGCCTGGCTACCAGAATTAATACTAGAACTGTTCATTTCTGCAAACCAGACATATGTTAAACTTTCTTTACATTTCAGTTTATTATGTCATCACAAACTAAACACAGCTGGAAACTTGTTCCAAAGATCCCCTTTTGGTGCAGCAAAATGTCCCAACTGTGCTAAAATGACTTGTTGGTTGAAGTGGTCTCAAACAGTGGTCTCATGCCATCACTCACCCCTTCATAATCTGTGTATGATGTGGCACATTACATCATACATTATGAAATGTACAAAGGTAACATACTGATGGTTTGCAGAAAGATAAAGCGCCAACATATTTATTGTATTACACAGGAATACAGATATCCACACAAATCAAAGCTTGTGGCATGTGCATACATACAGTCACCATGCCTACATATACAAATGCATACATTACCTATCATGTAAGAGTTAGACAGAATGAAAGGAGCACCTGTTCAATAGCCATATCCATAATAATTATTATACAATACATTCATAATAATAATAATCTTGTTGAGCTTACAATGTCCATTTTTGTAGAGATTGTCAAATGTGCATTAAACATTATATTATATTATATATTATATCATATTATAAACTTTAGAACCTTCACAAAAATGTAAAAAAATTAGAGCGTATGTATTTCTGGTGATTAAATCTGGAGAGCATTTATCATCAACTCATCACCTCAATGTTTGAAGATAGATGCACAAATATTCTTCCATTCAGAACGGAGCTTTCCAACCATTTTGATGCCCCACAATGTGAAACCATTTCCCTAGTTTGAGTCAGAGTAAAGAGTCACTTATTTATGTAAGTGATATAAATGTTGATATAAATGTATTAGCTCTCTGTTTTACAAGTACAAAGCCTGTCAACAATGTTGTGGTTGGACTGGTCTTTACTGCAGGAACAGAAGGCTCAGATTAAGGGTTTCAGCTAGAACAGCTCTCAGATTTAGACCGTTAGACGGTCAGTTAGGGTATTTCAACATTAGACCTATCAAAACTAACAAGTATTTTCATATACAATATCATCATATCAAATCCTTTATGGTATTATTACAATGGTACTTAAATATTAGAGATTGTACTGTCTGTTGTACAGTTTAGTGCCACTGAGAAAGATCGAGCCTCTGTTTTGATCTCATATCTGTCACAAATATAAAATGCATGAGTAAAAACTCTTACCTTGGCTTTACACTTAGCATGGTACAGAAAGCAGATGATCAACCCGTCAAATGTGTTGCAGCTATTATAACAGAAATCTGACTGTACTCCATATCTATCATGCATATGTCAAATTAGCATGAAAGAGAGCAATTTAAAACTAGAAGAAGTAAAACAATTACAATATTGTAGCAATAACTAACTCCAAAAAACAGTCAAAACTAAAAAAATGCTTAAATATACATACATGAAATAAAACTCCTGTAAATAAAGTTCTCTCCTCTGTAGGTGTTGACAGCAGGTGTAGTTGTCGCTGTCTCATGTTGCAGTGTGCTTGCTACAACATAACATGTTATGTCGCTATAAGTGGTCATTTATGAATGATCCATGTTGTTGAATTATGTATTAAAATGTAGCAATATGTTGGTTCAATGATGTACACACATTGTGTAGCTAATCTTTTAGCATAGGCTCCATCTATTGGCTGTATATAATATAGATTCTGGGACGGAAAAGTAAAGCCAATGAGGAAGTGCCTTAAGCCTGCATTCTTTCTAATGGTCACCAGGTGGCGAGTCCACAAAAAGAAGTCTGATTGTATATACAGGAAACTTATGAGAAATTTACCCTGCTTCTCACTTGATTTATTACCTCACTAAACAGCTTTTAAGTTAGTTTAAGCTGTTAGATATTATAGCTTAAAACTTTCTTCAACAAAGCATGATGGTCATTTTTTCAAATTATGCCATTTAGAAACAAATAGATGATAAATCAGGGAATGTTTAGGGTGTGGCTACCGTGGGATTGATCCCTACCATAGCATGTCCTTGGGCTCTCAGTCAGATCCAATCAGCATCCTTCCCAGCTCCACCATCTCATCTGACCACGGATCTATGATGGGTGTGATGACAGTAATGATCCAGGTGATGCTGTATTACATTCTGTGTCCACTCAGTCATTCCAATCAAAAAGGTTGTTCATTATTCAAATAACAAAACTTGGATAATAATCAATTATTGATTGAAAGAAATTGATCTACTTCCAGATGTACCCATTCCGGGGGAAAAAAAACAGGCTTTAAACCTGTTTAAACCTGTTTGCACTTACGTCCCTTCTCACGATAAATTATGAGAAGCATTTAAAGGACATCTCATCTCCAGCATTGAATTAGATCCAGTTTGCTTTCCTGGCTGGTAACAGTGTGGTGGACGTGAAACTCTTTATTCTTGACAGTGGAAGAAAATCAAATCACATGTGTGACTTTTTCTTTCTTTCTTTTATGAGGCAGCCCCATGTTATGAATGAACGACTTGCCTCTTATCATGATGATTTGGGATTTTCTGAGTGACACGATCCAGCAGGTTTTGGTGAATGGGTATATGTCAAACACAAACATCTCAAAAATGGGCTTAGCCAAAGATCGTGTCTCGCCCCCCCAGCCTGCTTTTTATTATGTACACAGACAGCTGCAGGAGTTCTCAGGAGGGCAGTGATCTTGTCAGTTTCTTGGATGATACTGTTTTCTCTTCTTCAGGGATCAGAGTTTTAGCATAGTGGTGCATGACCTACCATCATCAAAAAGTGTGCAAATACTGTCCTTGATTTGTTTCAAAAACTAAGAAATTGTCAGTGATTTTAGACAGAATAATGACAAAGCATTATAGATTGTGAGAATGTTGAATTTGCTGACACGTATAAATAGCTTGGAACAGTGTTGGACTCTCAACTAAGGGCGCTTTCACACCTATACACCTCGTTTGGTTCAGACTTTTCAGATTTTACAGTTTAATCCATACAAAGTTGCAGGTCAAACAAATCAAATAGCTGGACTTTGGTCCAACAAATAGAGGTGGTCTCGGTCCGGATCAAACTGAACCATGGTTCGATTTGTTTACAGTGTGAAAACACTTTTTTGGATGGTTTGGACTTTCAGACCAACTACAGGAGGTAACAACAGGCTACCGTCACCGATAAACAAACAAGAAAAACAAAGAAGAAGAAGGAAGAAGTTAAAAAATGAGCCACATGAGGAGAGGAAGAGATAAAGTATTTAATAGTGATATGGTCTGAAGAAGAAACCAAAAGTCAACTGAAGAAAACAGAAAAATGTGAGGATGACAGAGAGTCGATACGAGATAGATGCGTCAGACGTGCGCCGCTCTGCAAGCCAATCAGTAATCAAGTATAGGGAGATGCAGCCCAGCAGCCCACGTAGATGATGATGACAGCACGTAGGTTTGTCATGAAAAGTTCTGCAGTACACCTGCAAAATTGCAACGTGAAACCAAAACTACACGGATCAAATGTATAAAATGTAACAAAAACCCAAACCTTGGTTCTGACTATGGTTTGGATGTTCAGGTGTGAAAACACCTTAAAGTTTGACGTAAACAGAGTTGGCTCTTAATATACTAAGATGCTAAAATCATTTTGGGTAATTTCATTACCTGTTTGGATTTCCATTTGACTGATAGTCATGTCCAAGTCAACTTGTCATTGTGGTGACACCCTCTGTGTAAACAAGTCCACTGATCTGTGTAAGAAGGCCGAGCCTTGTCTAACTGATTTGATTGGCAAAGTAAACCAAAACAAGAGACATTTTGCATCTTCTTTCTGGACATTTTATTGTTTCAGAATGATGTCATGAATTCTTTCAAATGTACAAACAAAACCTTTTTTTAGGTTAATTACAGGGAGCTGAGGTTTAATTTGTAATGTGACTTCACACACACACACACACACACACACACACACACACACACACACACACACACACACACACACACACACACACACACACTGTGCAAGAGTATTAATTTATACATACTAATAAATATTTTGCTGTTGTGTATTACATAATCATGTGCTACCGTACAAAAATGTCAGCTGGAACTGGCTCCAACTCACCACAAAGGTTAAGAATGGATGAATCGATTTATTTTATAATATTATTGTGACCAGCACTTTAGTGAAATAAAACATAAAATGAGACAAAAGAAGGTAAGAAACTGTTGGTGTTTGGTTCCTTGGTTGGTTCTTCCGACCGACCAGAACTGTCTGCAGTGATCATGTTGTGTTGGACTGAGTTACACCGGAGGCACTAGATGATGCATGGTAACCATCTGAAAAAACAGCATCAAAACAAAATGATCCCGTCAGTAGAAATATGACAAATGTCAGAGTCTGCAGCCATGTTAGTGGCTGGGTGAGGACACTGACATATTTGATTAGCAGGATAGCAGGCTCTGATGATATTAGCATGCTGGTGACTATGCTGCAGTCACACAATGTTGGCAGAACAAGCACCTGTTATGTCCAAGAGTCCTGCTAACTTTGTTACAACACCAGATAAATAACCTAAACTAAGGCTACGTTCGCCTCACCAGGCTGAAGTGACTCAATTCTGATTTTTTTTTTTGTGTCTTAATTTGACACAAATCTGAATTTTGTTTCAGGGCTGTGTGAACACAAAAATCCAATCTTTTCAAATTAGATTTGAGTCTATATCTTATGTGATCCTATATCAACTGAACCACCTGAGAGGAGATAGGACAACCAATACAGCAATGATGAAGTGTTTGCCATCTTACTAGCTTGTCCATTTCAGATTGAGAACCAAGAGTTGTCTCACAAATATGTTTTTTGTTCTTGATGACGCAGATGAATTGTGCAGAAACATATCGATGTGTGCATGCCGTCCGTTTTGAAGGACAGATGCGTTCATATTAGAGGTGGATACAGGCCACTGTAATGATGAATATGAACCAAATCTGATCTGAGCAAAAAATCACATGAACAGTGAGGCTTGTGATGTGAACAGAGACAATATTCTTTGATTTGGTTGCTTTCTGTTGTGGTTTGTTTACAAGGGAAACAAGACATTAGCTTAAGTAGTGGTAATGATTGATTATGCCAATACTGGTGGCTTTGAGACCATTTTTGAAATGGTGTGTTAAACAGCATAGCCGTTAGCAATATCCAATATCTCTAATGTCCTGTTACAACTCAGATGTTGATGTGCACTTTACATTACACATAAAGACAAACTAGAGGAGTGTCTGTACCAAAATGTTGTACCAATCAATCTAGTAAATATTGAGATATTTCACTAGACAACTTTGACCTGCTTACTAGCATAAAGTAAAAGTCTGGGGATCACTAACGTCATTAGGATTCATCCTCTAGGAAGCATGAATGTCAATCTGTCAAATAGTTTAGATATTTTGATCTCAACCAAAGTGGTGGACCAACCAATCATTTGACATAAAGCTAATATCATATCTGATTAAACTATATAAATTAAAGATTTTCATTCTTTCTTACCTCTTCCTCTTCTCCAGTTCCGCAAAAAGCCAAATCCACTCGATGATGAGTTTGAAGCACTGGTGGACTAAAACAAGAATGAAAGCAAAAAACATGAATCAGAATAATATTTGAATCTGCTTACAATAAAAGTCATGATTAAGAAAACTGCCCTTACCCTTGTCCAACCTCTGGAAGTCAGTGACGATATTGATAGTTCTGACCGCACCTGAAATGTTAACGCTCAGAAATCAGCACACAGCTATGAAAGTTGTTGTGTCAGTGAAAACATGTTATTACAGGCTTGAAATGTAAGATTGTATGTAATTCAAAGAGATGGATTCATAACGTCATCACTACCAAAAATGTACTTTCACTGCAGAAGATTACTGATGCACAGCTAGCGACAAGACCTAATGTTCTAACAGCGAAATAGTAATATTACAGCAAAGTGTAATACCTTTCAGTTTCTCATTAGAACACTATTTTTCTGTTTCTATTCATAAAGGTAGACATGAATAAAAAGGTTGAAGTTTGACTTGAGTAGGACTCATGTGGCAGTATTAGAAATGATTTTGTAAATAAATAAACATATTATCATTATTAAACATTAACAATACAATTTTAAATAGAGAACATGTTCCACTTCAGAGTGGATTTTACCTTTAAAATTGCAACTGAAATAGATGAGAACAGTGAAACATACACACCTTTTGGTCTAACAGCGTTCCGAACAGCAATATGAAGAAACCCTTGAAAGAACACACACATAGCATCAGCTAAGAGGGCTTCAATTACAAAAAGAAAACTCACTATTATCATATAATTTTTGTACAGTTTTAAAAATAACATAAAAAGAATCATTGTGATAACATGCAGAGTATACACCATTTTTGTACCTGCAGTGAATTGAAGAATGCAAACGCAATATGAATTCCTCTGTTGAATGGGCTGATCATTGTTCCAACTCCCAGACTCCAAGTGAGTCCAAAAAAGGGTGTGAGGAAAGCCAACGTCCGAGCAATAACCACTAGAACGTGCCTCTCGGCTGCTTGTGCAGCATTTCCCACTGCCCTCCTCCTCAACATTTTGTACATCACCACCAACAGGATTATGATGTTTATTACAACTATTGTCAGTGCAGGGACCACGAATGCCAGCAGAGCTTTAGACTCCTCCCAGTTGAGCCAGCAGACCCCATTTCTTCGGGTGTATTGTTCTTTGGGTGCAGTCACAGCTACCGTTATGGTGGCGATTAGGAGAGGAGTGCCGTAGCCCAGACAGAATCCAATAGCCAGCATCGCTCTTTTAGACAAACCCCCGTCGAAGACATTGACTGTGCGGTAGAACAACAGCAGAGCTGAGGCTAACATCCAGAAGAATAGGGCTAGGTAGAAAAAATGGATAAAAAAGGTTGCTGAAGAGCATGCTGCTAAGTTCTGGCTCTCTGCATCTGAAATGGCTGCCGCGATAATAAACCAAATATTTGCAATCAGGAGCGATAGAGCGATATTAACAATGGAGACATGACGCAAGTATGATGTGTTGTTCTTTCTGATTTTTCTCCATACGATAGCTTCGATAATGAGGCATATGACCAAAGAACCCATGGATATGGCAACTCCAATATAGGATATAATATCCAATGCAAGGTCATCTAAACCGAACGGGGACATTAGGATAGAGAACGAGGTCAGGTGGTTGCAGCTGCAGGTGACGGTTTGGTTGACAAAGGACACCAACTCACATCCCTCGCTGTCCCATCCCCCCAGATCATCAAAGAGGCTGAAGTTCCAGAAAACACACTGAGGGCTCCTCAGAATATCATTTAACACCTCAAATGTGAACGAAATGTTGGTGATGTTTCCACTGGACTGGACAAGCGCGACTCTCCCGTTGATGAGATTGAAGGTTGAATTGTTTTCGTCTCTTGGAGGGAGGACGTTATCCATCGACCTAAACGTGATCACAGTGAGTGACTTCTCTTCGTCATCAGACTCTGGTATGTCTATCTCCACCGAGGAATTAAAGTCACCATTGAACGTGTCTGTGAATGCAGTTTTGTTCAGGAGGATATTAGGCGTGACAATTTCAAACAAGTCACTGCTAAGTCTTCTTGTTATTGTCTCAAGAGACAGCAGTATGCTTGAGCTGACACTGTTAGTGTTGGGAACGGCAATTGTCGTGAAAGAGACGTTTCTGGTGTCATTGGCGTTAAGAAAGTCCCATGAGTTCTTCATCTGATCGATGGTAAGGATCCCAACAATAAATAGAATATCCTAAATCGAAAGGAAAGAGGATATTAGGTCGAGTGAAATATATTGTTTAGTACACATGTAAACCTCATCAGAGTAATTGACACACCTCCATTGAAGAATTATTTATTGTGATAAATAGTGTTGATGACGCGTTGGCTACGTTGTGGAGTATCTCAACAATGGCAGTGATGGTTGCAGGAGAATCAGCCACTTCATCAGTGAGGTTCAAAGTGACTTCTCTGAGTTCTTCCAATAATATCGGTAATGTGACGTTATTCAGGTTCTGTGGGATTTAAAAGAAGAAAAAAAAAAGCATTAGCATCTAAATGATCATCTTAAAGTTACAATGTGGAGGATTTTTATTCACATAAAGCATGTTAGATGCTGTTCTCATAGCAGGAGTGTTTTGTTTGTTTTTATCCATGCATACATTCATACACAGACTGCCATACATGGTGCCAACCTGCTCTTCAGGTGAAACATCTCATTACTGTAGCACTACACAATGTTTCTACACAATAGACCATTCACACACACTCACTGAAGTGTGGAAGCTCTTTGTGTGATAGCAGTCATTATATTACAAACCTTTCTTGAAATAATGGCTTCTTATGGTTATCTGTCTCAAAATATTTATATAGTAGCTCCAAATACTGAGAGACTTTCATAAAGATATGAGGATTATTTTTCTTTGAGAAATGTGGAGATACTGAAACAATGACGTCATTATTATTAGTCATTATTATTGGTCATTATTATTAGTCATTATTATTGGTCATTATTATTAGTCATTATTATGTTTTCACCAGTGTCTGTTTGTGTGATGAAACCTTTTTTTTTCTTATTTAAAAAAAACCTGTTGCCTTGGTGGAGGTTTGTGCTCGACTCAATGCCCTTCTAGTTTTGAAATAACTTTGTCATGATTTTGAGATGGTGGCTCATTATTTTGACAAGATTTCTCATTATACTGAGTTACAGGATCTTTCTTGGGAGGTTTAGGATGTTTGAAGCAGGGATTGAACTAACGACCTTCTGATTAGTGGACGCTCTGTTCTACCTTCTGAGCCACAATGCAGAAATGTGAAGGAATCATTCCAGGAAAAAAGTTAACCTACATAAAAAACATACCCAGTCCCAAAACGCAAACATTCATCACCCAGAATATGAATATTAGAGTGGACTTGAATCAATTCACATGATCAGATTTAAATGAATATCTTAGCTAAAATAATAATGATCAAAATCTAATCCTTTCTTTACTCCATTGGGTTTTGTCCACATCAGCCTAATAAAATGCAGTGTCCTACTTTAGGCTGCACCGCCCATAACTATTCACATTCAAATGAAAATGATCACTGATGACAGGCTTCAGAGCCTCTGTACTGGGCTGCACCACTATAAATCACAACAAAGGATCTCTGGTCATTTTTCAGCTTCTCCACTATTTGAATCAGGTTACGTGTGAAAAATAAGTTGTGTTGAATTCAGGTACAACTTTCCTTTTAATGTGAAACATATTTTACTGCTATGTGTTTTTTTTATTTTTACCATGTATTCTAGGAATCATTTGTACAAAATGACTATTTCCAGAGGAATTCATTTGTATTTAATCTCATCTGTAGGTTGTAGCTTGTTGTAGGTTGTACAGAGAGCAGAAGTGTCAGTTTAAGCAAGTACCTTTAGACAGACTTGGTATCAACAGATACTCAATGGCCAAAAAAACATGATTAGGCCATCCCTAATTAAAACATTTACTCTGAATATGTGTCAGTATCCTTTAGCTGCATTCAAACTTTGACAAAGCATGATGATAGACCATTATCTGTTTCCCAGAAACATAATCAAAGTGACAATGAGGAGCACAATTAAAAGATAATAAATATACTCTGATCAACCCATGTTAATTTCAGGCTTACAATAAAAAGTTACAGTTAGCCCAGTTCCAGTTTAAGCATGACCCACTTGTGACACACTTGTGCCACACCTAGTCCCTGTACTGGTACAGATAATTATGTACTCACCCACTCCTAGTAAACATCAGCGCTTTAGTAAGTACTGGGGTGTGTCTTTAAATACAGAATGGAATGCCAACCGGCTGCCTATTGTGCCTCTGACTTCTGAGGAGGCGCTCTGCAGTATTGGAGGCTAGACACCAAGACTATGACGCCTTGTCAAAATGACTGCACCCAGTCAAAAAAAGCACATCCAGGGGTTCAAAAATGCCTTGAACTGTTGTTACAGCCTGTTGTTTCAGTTTTTTTATTTGCCCCACACTTTTGCAAAAACAAACATTTGTCTGTAAGACATTAAGCTGAGGTGACTAACATTTCTGTTGGGTGAGATCAAACAGGCTTGATCCCAGAGGGTCCGCCATCCGTGTATGTTCTGGTAATTTGATTTTAGCTTCAAAAGAAGATATCAAAAAATGAATAACAAGTGGTTATTTGATTTTTTTGTGGCCAAAAAGGAGGGAGTGAAATTTTGAAAAACTATTTTTCATTTAATTTTCTGTTTTGAATAAGAAAAAAATAAAATCACTGGAGAAGACCACATCCGGTCTCTTTTTCTGAGACCGGATGTGGTCATCAGGCTACAAAATAAGAGTGCCAAATACTAATGGAGGAGAGCTGCTTTAGCCCAGGCAAAAATGTCTTTGGAACCCTACTCTGATATGATTTTAGACAAAACAAAGGCTGCCATCCGCAGAAATTTCTGCACGCATATCACTTGAAAGTGGTAAAAACACTAAAAACAAAATGACCAAAAGATACACAGATCCCAGACAGGGGAGTGAAACTGCTTTTCAACCTGTCCTTAGGATTGTCTTACTAAAAAAATAAAAGCTATAACAGATTTATAATGACGTGGAATATTACCCCAATAAATCTAAAGTGGCATTCAGTGCATACCACCAGCAAGGCCAACCAATCCTGCTCCTCCTGTTTGAGGTTATTCTACTACATTCACCTTAGAAAAAAACTGAATGTCCTATTTTAACCTTTATTTCTGGAGTGGTAATACTGTATTTGCTTTCCTTAAGTAAAAGATCTGAGTACTTTTTACCTCAGCCAAGGAGGTTATGTGATCGGTTCGGTCTGTTTGTTTGTTTGTCTGTTTGTTAGCAGGATTACACAAAAACTAAAAACAGATTTGCATGAAATTTTCACCAAAGATAGAAATTCTCATATCCTAGAAGTGAGTAAATTTTGGTAATGATCCGGATCAGGATCTAGATCTGGGAATTTTTTTAAAAGGCCTTGGCGGAGGTTTGCGCTCTCCGTGCGCTCTTGTTCTGCAAGTGTCAATGCCATTCTTATGGTCAGAGTAGGCCTCATGTCACTAAATCCACCTCACTCAATGCCAATGCCATTATTTGGTGTCAGAAATGGAGAACAAGGTCACCTTAGACTGCTCAAGCAGCTCCTGAATCGGAAGTAGCACGCAGAGGTCAAATTGAATTTCCCATATGCCATTTTCCCTACAAATTGCTGTCCTTTGCCCCACACTGTTTGGCGCGCAGGGACCTACAGCCACGTCGTCCGTAAGTCCATCACCAAATTCAGGATTATCGAAACATACAAAATCTGGACAGAAAGAAAACATTTGTATAGATAACAGTTAATTACAACAAAAGAATTCTCAACCTGACTTGTATAAAATGCTCTAATAATTGGATCAATACTTACCCTCTTGCAATAATATCAGAGTTATTTCTTGGGAAAAACGCTGCGGAAATTGTTTCTCTTGGCAAGTAATCTTCGTGATGTTACAATTACTGATTGGAAACATATGGGTGATATTCCTCCCTGTACCTAAACAGACACAATAGAACACATAACCTGACTTGGACAAAGAAAACCAACATGGAGTCATTAATATACGTATCTATGGATATATGTATGTATCAATGTATGCATACAAATTGTCTCAAATAGTTGTTTAACACAGAGATTAATATGTAACTAATTTCCTAATAGCTGGTTCTTTGTTATGCTTTAGTTTCAGGTTTACCTGCAGCAGGTATGTCTTTAAACTCCACCTCATAGGGGCTGTTGACATAGCAATTCAGTTGTACGTTCTTCGGAGCCTCACAATTAACCTTTATTCTGACTGGTGACACAATGATCAAGGGTGTCGGTCTGGGTTTTAATTCCCTGTCGGTCGTCTGTCTCAGGGTGATATTGCCGTCTCTCAGCCTGCATTCATAACGTCCTGAAATTAAAGGTGATCATCATTGACCATAAAAATCAATGACAAGTCAGTGTTGCCAAACAAGTATGGGGTATGACACCACCATCAGGTTATAAGGGGCAACAATGAATCAGCATTTAGGTTGTGATAAAGTGGGAGAAACATTCTTCTACTTCCAAATATTTTGTTCTGTAGTCTACTAAGTTGGGAGAATTGAATATGCATGGATACCCTCGAAGATCAACTGAAATTAAACTATTTTTATTCATAGATCTTTGCTGCTACAGGATACAAATCTGCTCTGTAAATAGATTGCCCTGTTCTTTTGAGTCAAAAAAGAAAAAAGGAGAAAAATTTATAGCTTTTGAATTGATAATGGTGACCTAATTTTTAGTGGGGCTGTGAGACAAAGTATTATTAAACTAGAAAATTTGAGTCCAAGAGCACAGATGTCCCATAGACCATAATCTCTACCATAGCAGAATAATAGCAAAATGACATAAAAATGTACGAAAGCGTCATGCATTCACTTGAGGAAAAAAACAACTTAACGGGATAATTATCTCCTTAATTCAGAAAAACAAAGTTTTTATTAAAAAAAAGTGATCTGTTTTTCAGAATTAATGAAGTTATGGTCCGATTATTTCAGAAAAACAGGAGAATCTTTTCTTTGTCTCATCTTTATTTAGTTGATGTGTTGTTGTTTTGTTTTTTTAAACACTGGATAAGGAGTCAGAATTTGTACGGTAAAATAAAAAACAGGACCTCTTTTAAGGTCATCACTTCGAACTGAATGGTGGGGAGTTTCAGGTATCAGCCCTCCTGTCAGAAAGTCATTAAGGTCACATGTTTACAGTGTTTACACATGTTCACCCACTCAGCTCTTTTGTTGTGCCTTTGTAAGACACACTCCTAAGAGAACAATGTCCACATTCTCGACAGAGAGGACAGATGGTTTGAAATAGGAGTAAAGGAAGCCATCTATGTCAGTCTGGAACCACCATCTTTAAACAGGGGTGGGGGTCTACGCCACCACCTCTAAGCCACACACAATGCAGTCTTAAGGCCCGTTTAGGCTCTATGTTAAAGACGGATATGGACTTCCATATGTATACTGCTTCCGGAGCAATACCACCGGAAATGGTTGAGAGCAGTGTAGCTACGATTTAAGCAAAGCACGACAAATGGGTACGAAAACAACGAAGAAGAAACAAAGTGAAGTGAAAAAGTGAAAAAACTCTCCATCCTCAAGTCTTGATGTACCTAAAGGCCTCACAGACCACCGCCGGCACAGAGTATATTGTTTGTGTGTTTTTAGGTTACAGTGTTTTTATATCGATTTCATCAGTTGTTTTATCTAATTGTTTTTATTCGCATGGTGGGATTATTTGCATGCAGTGGTGTGTTTTTCAACTGCCCCTGAAGGCCACAGAGACTGAACAATCCCAGGCTGCAATCAGCGAACGAGCAACAGGTGTGTGTGTGTGCAGGTAAACTGAAGCAGGTAGCAGGAGGCTAAAAGTTAAAAGCAGAAGGGAGCAGAAGGAGAGAGCCACAGTTTGGAGACCACATGGAGCCAGCCAGGACACCCCAGACGATGAGAAGCCAGTGAAGCCTGAAACACAGCAGCCCACACCCTGTTTGGCGAGAATACTCCAGTCTGGGTCGGTAGTCAGTCTACCACCCAGGAAAACCATGAGTATGTTCTATCTAGTTTGTGGCGGGTAGGCCTACTGGAGGGCTGGCCTCAGGGCCAGGAATGACTATTTGGGGCTGTTGCGTCTAGACGATGCTGATTGCAGTCTGAGTCTGCTTCCCCAGTATGGCAAGTTAAGTTTGACTATCCAGAATTAACATTACAGATATCTATAACGTCATTCTGCCTTGTCAAAATGGCGCATAACCAAGGGATATACTTGAAAAGCAAGATTGTCCCACCTCCCACTCGCCGTAGCCTCTGACATATTTATAGATAACTCAAATGTCATTTGGCTGAAACTGGAATTACTGCTAGTCGTAATTCATTTGTGGATATCCACAATTCACACTGTGAATACTATCCAAAAAGGGATTGTAGATATCTGCATTGAGAAACCATGTACACACGAATGGCAAATGTAGTTGGAAGCTTACTAGTCAAAATGACATTAACAGACAATGTTAACAGACAAAAATTAACAGATGTCTAATAAGAGTTTAAACGATGTGAAATGATATGCAGATATCAGTAACGAATAATCGGTCTAGTTGATAAATGTTAAGGGCTTGCCAAAACCCCGGAGCAGAAGAGGAAGAGCTGCGGGATGAAGGGAGATGAAAGCTGCTGCAGAGGAGAGAGGAATGGGCCTCTGAGGACGCTGCTGCACTGCCGTATGTGTGGACTTGAACCCAACGGGGTACAGCAAAAGACTTCCCGGGGGGTAATTTTATATTGGAGACTCTGGGGACTTTCAGGTATCTTTTGTTTTTTCTTATTATAGTTTTATTGTAATAAATCCTCTTTCAAATTGATTTTGCCGTAGTCTTAACTCTGCTCACTCCTGATTTTAAAAAGAACCTATTAAGCCTTTTTATGGAGTCCTAAGGCTCCGACAGTAATCCCTAGGTGGTGTTGTCGGCATTTTAAATCACTTTTAAATTAATATTTAGTTTGGTATTTTTGAAGAAATCAAGCTGTAAGTTACTGAATTGGCAGCCGGCCACACATCCTCACATATCACATCCTCACATATCACATCCTCACATATCACATCCTCACATATCACATCCTCCTCTAACCATTGCCATATCTGTTGTTGAAGCTTTTGAAACTTCACTGTGTCGATGTAAAGGACTATGGAAGAATGTAGGTGTTGGCCGATAAACCATAGATGGACGTATCCATTTACACACGCATTAGGAGCATAAATGGGCCGTTAGCATCTCTCCCCAGACAGTTTCACCACCATTCACTCTTGAATCATGTGACGCTAATGACTCACATGAGGTCAGGTAGGTAAACAAACCACTTGTGACCTCAATGACTCTCAACAACCCAATAGTGCTGGGTGGGTCAATGGCAGAAATACGACCGTAACAACTTTAAAGGTGTCAAGGACTTTGTAGGAGGTTAATTACCTTCAACTCCAGATCAGTCAGAACTGAAGGAGCCTCTTGGATGAGAGGTGAAACATCATCAAACTTTAACAGTTGCAACCATCCAAGTAAAATGTGTCATGATGAAGGAACGTGATGAAGGAAAATCATCAGTGGGTGAAGTTTATTCATTCAAATTATTTTAAAAACTCTCTAAGTAGTTCTCTTACTCTTGTGATCAGAATCATTGATCTGAAACTCAAGAGGTGGATTTTATGGTATTGATTTTGAATTGTAAGAGCTCTCCATTCGTGCAGGTCAGAGCACAAGCAGAGAAGTTCTGGACAGCACTGGCATGGTCATTGTCCATGATTCCCAAACGTGAGACAGAAATAAAAACTGTTTGTTGACTTCACCATGCAGACTCTCCATCTTACCATTGTCAAAGATAGAATAGTTTATCACAGTTAACGTTGCTTCTTCCGATGTATGTGAAAAGATGTGCTCAGCATCTGGGAGTATTAACTCATTGTTAAGTCTCCACTCTGAGGTCCAGTTGGAACTAAAAATCTCTGGAGGAGGTCCACATGTGATCATCACATTTCCCCCCAAAAATACTTCAGGTTGCCCAATCACTAAGGTTGATCCACCTGTGAAAAAGAGACGCAAAGGTCAGTTATTATACAATCATCTGTAAAAATGATAACATATTCTTATGACGAACAATGCTTATGTGATTTTTTTTCTAAATCACAAAGATTTGTCTCTTGAAATATTGTCTTACCTTCAATTATCATCGGGTATGTTCTTGACAGCTCACTTAATATCCCATTTTCTACTGCTTGAATTTCCCGATCTTGAAAAGTGGTTGCTCTTATAGTATAGGAAACAACAGTGCTTCCGCTCCTGTAGTACAGATTTGAATCCAATTAAAAATCACAAGCACGTATAGGCAGGCTATTGTTGTCCATTTAGGACCATGTTGTATCTCCTCTGGAAACTTTGTCAACCACCATTAACCTCCTACATCAAGGTCTGGTATGGATCGTTCTTTTGATCTGATAGATCTTAATCAACTGGCACCCATTTTACTCTGATGTCACACTTAAGGTGGTGAGCTCAGATGTCATACTGCTGTGTTGCCGTTTACAAGCCATATAAGCATATTTAAATGTGACAAATTGATATCATTTCACAACTAATAAGCAACTCAATGTATGCTCCCATTAATGGCAGCTTTTCAGAAACTTTATCATATCCACACTGTGTAATCTCCTTCAATGCAATGTCTACCAAAGTGCAATATTCCTATAGATACTGCACCACTATTCCACTGTTGGTAAACAGACATTTTAGTCATTTAATGTTTTAAACATTTAACTCTGACTGTTAATGGTCACTTTTACTGGATGCCTTGACCCTGGGTATGTGAAGTATTTTGTTCTCATGTATCATATATTTTTGTATCTTATAGTGTATGGTGTTGATATTTTAAGTTTTATACTGTATTCTCCTCCAATAGACACCTATAGGCTTGCTCCAAACTGCATTTCATTATTCTTGTACAGTGACAATTAATCCATCTCTCACTGTTTATTGAGTTCACAACTGTTCTGGCTCTGTGAAACTGTAGTGTTGCACTAACATTCTGATGCTAAGTACCATTGTCATGATTCAGCATTGTAATATTTACTAATTAGCGCTAAATACAATGTCCAACTTGTTTGTTGGTGGTCCGATTAAGGGAAGGTGCAAGGATCAACACGGTTAATAGGATTTGTCCACTGGGGACCCTCCCATAAGTCTTTACAACATATTCTGTGAATCCATCCAACAGTTGTTGGAATATTTCAGCCTTGAGCAAAGTCGTTGTCCAATCAGCATTGTTGATTATAGAGCCATGCTGCTAGCGTCGTTAAATCCAATGTTAATAAGTTTGATTTCCAATATCTACACTCTCAAAATGTAATGAACTACATCTTTGCTACTGTAGGGTGAGGGTAGGTCAGTCGACCCCCACCTCACCATGCCCTGCGACTTCAGCCCTGGTTTCGCCTTGCTTGGATGATCAAACATGGTCATTCCCTTGGAACAACAATCTGCTCGCCATTGTGGAGTTACAACCCCACAATTCACCTAAAGATAACACCCGTAATCACACCTTAGGGTCTGTACCCACACAACATTTGCCTTCCCTTAACATATCAAAGAGGACCTGGTTTCACCCCTCCTGACCCCTTGCTGAGTACCAGAGACACACCAGGGTATCAGCCTGCAACTCAGGAGACCATGAGACTGCTTTCTGTTCCAAACCACAGGATCCAAAACCCTGCATGGGTTCAGAAACTGGGAATCAATGAATCAATAAAAATCTGACAATCCAACCAACCTTCTATGCCAAAAGGTTCACCATACCTCCTGCCTCTTCTCCTCTTCCTCTCATCACGGAAGCAAGAGAAGAAATGTGTTCATGACTGTGTAAGCATGATTTCTGGGAAGCTGAACTCTGCAACATGTTCTAATGGATCATTTCTGATGCCCGCTTTATTGTTGTGTGTTTTACTCCTTTTGTAATATGTTTCTTGTTTTGAATTTGATGAACACATAGTGATGATTTTCTTCCTGTGTCCCTTTGAGTTCATGTTTATTGCATGGGTGCTTTGATGCCTCCTTCTAGTGGAGAGACTCAATGTCTTGCCTATTGTTTCTATGCCAGCTGGTGATGTGAACGCATATCTTACAATAACATAGGACACGCCCTTACTTCCGGCAGCTGTGAGGCTTCAAAAGCCACGGCGCGAAGCCGCTCGCTCTCTTGCTCCGCTTGCTCCTACCTCCACCTGACATGAACTCTGACTCCTGAACGCGGAGATCCCCGTGACTCCGTGGATAAGCCCGTGCCCTCCTGCCGCAGCAGAAGAGACTTCTTTTCCCTTTTCTTTAAGACTTAGCTCATACAGTTAGATAGCATTCCTCTCCTACAATTTCAGCTAAGAATTGAAGTTCTGCACTTCAACTAAATTATTGGAAGCTCACCTGTGGATCACTCACGCCTGAGTAATTCACTAAGCCCCTCTTCGAGCTGTATTACCGCTTAACGCGCTTCAACGCCGTCAAAGCACGGCCAAGCTGAACACGACCGTCAGGTCCGAAGTTCACAAAGCCGCCAGCCAGCGACGACGCGACCCTCCAACATCCGAGATTCGGGACCAGGATCCGGCAGACTTCGAACAGCATCCTCCGCGAGTATCCGGTCGGCGACCCCTCCTGATAACTCGCCAAGGCGTGCTTTCGTACTTACCCCGGAGACCGGCTGAAAAGTAAGCTACCCGAAATCTCTGTGTCTTGGAAAGCGTCATAGCTGATCTGGCATTATCACCCACAATTTACCTAATTTAGTTTCCCTTCAAACTTCCCTTAGACCCCCTTTAGTTTGGTTCACATCACCACGCTATCATCCACCCTGTTATAGTTATGTCTTATCCTCTCTCTTTCACTCCGATCTCATTCTGACTATCTTTCTGTCATCATCCTATGTTGAATTTAGTTTTAGTTTGTTCTGTGTGCTGTGTTAGATTATCTTTGATAATAAAGTAGATTCTTTTAGACCAAGTTTCTGTGTTGATGACTGGAATCATTAGTTCTTGCGATAGAGGACTCGACTTCCTTCATTTGAGACTGATTGAACGCTATTATTTAGTAATTAATTAATCTGGGTTATATTTACAGCTTTCTTAAGGAATCCTTCCGACCTTAGGAATACAGCTTTAGGAAGGTGGTGCTCCTCGAGGTATTCTTTCATAACCCTACCTGATTAATTAATAGCTTTATAATACGATAATTAATATATGATCATTTTGATCATAATTATTATCGTTAACCCCTTTTAACCCTACAGCTTATTTTGGTGCCCCGTGTGAGGCCTAGGTTCACACTAAGGTTCCTAGTCAAAAACACAGCGAAATTTAGTCTTTTGTTTGAACAAACTCTGATTAACACGAGCAGAACTTGTCATGGAGTAGCATTAGGACTTGAGCAACTTTCCTCCTTTCTTTCTTTGAGCAACTTTCTTCCTTTCTTTCCTTGTTCGCCGCTGCGCGAAACTCTGGCCACCGCCGAGTGGAAAACAGATGTGTGTGCATACCCAACTATACTGATGAGTATACTTGTGAGGAAACTGTGAGAATCAGCGCTACGTAAAATTCGGTACATGTATTAGTTTAAATAATTTGTAAGGCCCGGGCTCCCCAGATACGGCGAAGAAATCCCGTATCTATATTGAGCCGGATACAAAGACTCTCTGGCTGCGAGTTTCCAGCAGAGACACACTGGTATCCCCCCTTTTGTTCTAAGTTAGATGAGCTTCCTAACCGCTAGGACAGGCTGAGTAAATCAGTGTAAGGGTTTATTATAACGCTTAAAGATAAAGCGTGTTTTGGTTGCAAGATTGCAACCCAAGTAGTACCGTCACCGAGCGAAGATTTTGTTCAGTTTGCTTAAAAGTCAGAAAGTTGCGTAGCAAAGTGCTTAGGGTAGCCACGTGTCGATCGTGGAACCAAAAATTGTGTGCTGATAAACTTTGTTGAGAAACTGTTGATGTGCTTCCTCTGCTCTCCCAGCGCTGTCTGAGGAGAAAACACAGAGTCAGCGCGAGCCATACAGTAGGTGGAGCCTAGTGACGTCCGCACGTGTCGTCATTGCGTAATCATACCCCCCTTTTCCAAAATGGCGGTTTGAGTAATAGCTCCCCCTGGTGAAGCTATTTGAGTTCTGACCGTGTTGAATATATTGGCTTAAGCTTTTAGCCTTTAGCTTAAGCTGCGCGAGCCTAACAGAAATAGGCTGGTGCTTTGAACCTTTGCTGTAATACAGCAACGGTGTTGATGTTCCTTTTGAAATAGTCTGATGCTAAAAAGAGTTAGCATAGCATACAAATAGCTGAAAAGCTTAGCGACGCTTCTGTTGTGTTTTCCTGTGGTACTCAAGAAATAATCCAGGATACTTGACCGTTGTGCCGTTGCTAAGATAAATAGAAGCTAGTTAGCCTTTAGCCTTAGCCTTGCTAGCCATTAGCCATAGCTCATAGAAGCTGCTTTACCTAAGGCATTGGGACACTACGGTGCTTCAACTACCATTCACAGTGAGAAACATTGTGATGATTTACTTTAAGGCTAAAATTATTGTAACTAGCTAGTGAAAGTTAATGATACATTGACTTGTTGTAAGACTTTAAGGTCTTATTCCTTTTTGTCATTTCTTAATGATAAAGTTGTGCGTCCTGGATTCCTTTATACACGCAAGTGTTAACTTAAGCTGTTGTTATAATAGGTAATAACGCATCTTGTGTAGTCCACACAGATAAGTTGTTAACTATTTGAACAGTGATTTCTATCCAGGAAGTGTAGGTTACTGTGAACTCTTACTCTGTGAATGTGCAGTATTGGTGTGTTGCTGAAATCCTTCCGAGCTACGCTATAGAGAGGATAGCAGTGCTTGAGAGCCAGGTGATAGCTGCAGTTAGCTGGAACGAAGACGATAGAACTTTGGAGAGTGCCAGACTCAATAGTGCACCCAGTGCGAACTCAAACGCTGCCACCATGTCTGACGCTAACAGCAACGCCGCCGGCTACGTTGACGACCCTCTCGAACATATTGATGAAGCGATAAATGAACTAACGGGCAATGCTGCCTCCGTGCACATTGAGCGACTTAAAGGCCTACAAATCCTGCCCATAGAGCAAGAAATAACGGATGTAGTATGTAAAGCCCTCACCGCTGCATTCTCATCTAAAGAAAAATTGCCCACTCTAACACGATTAACCGTCCTTCTGTCTGCCCAGGCTCAACACCTAAACTGCTTTTTAGGAGAGAACTCGGTAGAATTAAGACAACAACAGGGTGAAATCAACTCCTTAAGAGAACAGTTAGAGACCAGTAACCAATCCCTACAGGCAGCCGAGAGAAAAATTAGGGATTTAGAAGATGCCATCGCCAACACTGAGTCGCGATCCGCCGACACAGGGAGAAATAGCACAGAAGAGGAGGTGACAGTAAGACTACCAGACCCCCAGCTTAGCGAAACCCTCGAGCGCGTTAGCACCGAGCTAACTGCCTCGGAGTCTCAACTCAGAGACACAAAAGCAAAACTCGCTGAGGCTGAACAAAAGGTAGAACACCTCACCCAACAACTCAGGGAGACGCAAACCCTGGTCGCCGAGCACGAAGGAAACCGAAGAGCGCTTCAAGACCGAGTCGGTTTCCTCCACCAAAAGTACGTTGACTCCGACCGAGAACTGCAAGCTACATACCGTGCGCGACAGGAAGACGCCATGGCTTTAGCAGTCGCTAAAGGCGAACTGAGGGTCCTACAAGCCCAATTCGCCGCACTACAGCCACCCGAAGCCAGGAGGCTAGAACACAATACAGGCCAGCCTGTTAGTACGCTCGGCACAACAGCCGCAGCACCTCCCAACACTGACGCGCGGTACGAGACCCCTCCTGCACGAGGCCCGTCTGAGAGAGACCTAGACAAAATCGCGCGAAACATAACTCGTTTCACCCCGAAACCAGGCAACTCGTATCACATCCAACACTATCTCAGCGATATTGACTTCTACCTAAGAAACGTACAAAACGTCACCGTAGAAGATAGGATCTATGTGATCAGAGGAACATCTAGCATTGAAGTGAGCTTGTTCATAGAACGACAACTCCCTGAGACGCGCAACGATTATGAACGCCTTTCACGCGCATTGAGGGAAGAGTTCTCCTACACTCTTAGAAACACCGGTCTCTCCGCCGCTTTAAAAATTCATCAACAACGTCAAGAAAGTCCCGAAGAATATTATCAGCGCTTGCGAAACACATTCTTCGGCTTGAGGAACGAACCTGGTATGGAAGATGACGTCAACTTCCGAGTGCTTTTCCTTGAGAACCTTCACCCTACTCTCAAACACCAGCTTCGCCTCATCGCATGCCCACGCACCCACACTACACGGGCACTCCGAGATCTTGCTTTAAAGGCTTTCGACAGCCAACACCAGGCTTTAAGCAAACAACCGGGACCCAATGTCTTGAGCCTAAACGCTCAACCTTCATCTTTGGATCTTGAAGGGGCCGCCACTGGCGACCCACTTGTCTTGGCCCACAAGTCGGGCCCTCCACGGGACTCATTCTATGAGAGAAGAGACCAGCGCGCGACACCGCCACCTTGGGCTAACAGGAATCAGACGCAGTCTAGATTTGACACACGCCCGCGCTTCTCCGACCAGCGTTCAAATAGGTCGCATTCCAATCAGTGGGAACACCGCTCAAACCCCAGTTATGGAGACAGTCACCGCCGAGACGCGAGACCCTCGTTTGACCGTGATAGGCCTAACCGAAACGCCCTGTATCCAAACACCTCTGACGAGGAACATGACGGCCCTGACGGTAAACCCACAAAACTAAGCAGCAAAACTAAAACAAACTCAAGCGAGCTCAGTCAGGAAGAAATGAGCGCCATCAAAAGCCTTATCGCCACTTTTAAAAGAGAGCAAACGTCAAAAACTAAGAAAGCTGATCTGTTCGCTTTAACTTCCACCCAAAAAGAGTATGAACCGAACGGTGAGACAGACCCACAAACTAGGATCCAGGAACAACCACCCTGCGAACCGAACCACATTGTCTCGTCCGCCGCGATAGACCATAATGTAACAGCAACCCCAGATTCGGAGCCTACTAGCGAAAGCGAACCCGAAGATCCGGCTGCGACCGCAATCATGGGAGTGCCGTTAGAGTCTGACAAAATGACCCAACGCCGCGATAACGGAAGCTTTCAGGGGGACCCACCTGTACGACAATTCTTAGCCCATCTAAAAGCCAAGGGAGTCGCTCGCAAGTTGTACGTGTCAGCCACCCTAGAAGACAGTGTAGCTCACGAAGCTCTCCTAGACACTGCAGCAGACATCACCTTAATGTCCCAATCCCTCTTCGACAGGCTGAGAACGGTCGTACAACGGTCCAAACGAACCCTGGAACTTCGACCCTGCTCGCTAGACCTTCAACCATACTCGTCCAAAGGCGTCACTCTGACTTCCATGGCCCTGATCCGCTTCACAGTGGGAGCTATGAGCCTTGTTCACCCTGTGTACGTGTCGGCACTTGAAGATATCCCGTTGCTGATAGGCAAAGATTTTCTGGATCGTTTCGAACCGCTCATCGACTTCAAGCAATTGAAGATTTGGGCACAAGTTCAACGACCCTTACCGGTTCCGTCCGCCACCCACACCGAGGCTCATGGCTACACTGTGCAGGTTCAGTCGACCATGACAGCCACAAGTGAACCCATAGCTGAAATGCTTGATGCTCCCGTGCAAACAACCGAACCGACTAAAAGTAGCTTTGCTCGAAAAGAGTCGTTCCTCTGCGCGCTTACCAAACCTCCCAAAGGATTCAAACACTGTCAAACAATCGTTAATGGTATCCACCTTAACGAGACACTGGCACGATCTGACCCCAGTCTGCAACTTGTAAAGGAAACCTTCCGATTTCCCTCAGACCCAGTACTAACACTGGGCACGAATCCCACTGACGTTCCAACACCACTAACCCATGACCTGGGGGGGGTGACTGAAGCTGACGCTAAACCCAAATCAGACTTCGCGGCACAAGTGCTAGCAGATGCTGACGCCCTCAAAGACAAAGATAAACGGGCAGTGGCATACAACAACAAAACACCACTCAGCACCGGTTTAGCAGCATGCAACAGGTGCATCGAAGATGTCCAAACAGACGAGATGCCAAGAAATGACCCTCCACAACCAAAACCCCCATGGGAATTGACGGGGACACTGCGGTCCCAAATACAGTACCTTAGCTCCAGCACACAAAGCACGAGCTACAAAACTTGATGGCTAAACAACCTAGCCAACAATCATTTTGACATAGGGGGGGGTTGTGATTTCTTTGCCTCAGCAATTACATTGATTGTTGCTCCTTTCTTCAGAATGACGTGGATCTACACTCTTCTGACACTCGTAGCTATAGCCATCACGGCCCAAGCCGACATTGTTTCACCAGGTCCTGACTCAGGCATCATTTTAAAATACCGACCTGGGCTACTGATACTTAACTGCAGACTGTAAAACCAGATCTCAAAGGTTCTCAGTAGTAGGTTCTATTTTCAGCCTGGGACTTTCTCTTTATAATTCCATCAGCATGACCGCTGTGAAGCGTCATATTGGGGAAATGTAAGCAGAAACACCCGAGCTTAGGACGTAGATTTTTAAATCAACAACCCAGCTCCAAACCATAGGCCAAACTGTTAAAGGAACAGTCGTAATCCTTAATACCCATAGTCAAGCTCTGAGCAAAACCATCCGGGCTGTAGACACTCTTCTTTCAGTTGTTGCGGTTGACTATGCACACACATGGCTAGTAAACTTGCTCATGTCCGACATGCTCCTTGAAATAAGTTCTTCTGTAGATAGCCTAGCTACGGGACGGATACCTCCCTACCTAGTGCTCCTTAACTTAGATCACTGTATTTTGCATCCGGTGCCTCCGCCTCCTTCAGAGCAAGGTGGACAAATGCAAGTACACATGGCTAAGATAGTAAGACAGAGAATCCCAGATAAGAGTAGACCAGCCAAGATAGATGAAGTTGAGGAGACTACAGGTGATAGGGGTATCAACCTGTTCCCTGCTCCTACCTTGAGTTAACTAACTCTTGAAGAGTAAGACAAATGATTGCCTTTCCTTTTTCTTCTTTCCATCTTTCCTTCACAAATAACGGATAATGATAACCTCTCCTCTAAGGCCCTAGATTAAGATAACCCCGATTCAGTATAGATGCATGCCTATAGCTGCCCCTAAACTGTTTAACTGCCAGATGCTATGACGCTGACCATCCACAGCCGGCGAACCTCAACGCTTCGACGAAGGACATCACCTGCTACGGCTTGGGATTCCGCCATCCGCCTGCATCCAGCCGTGGGGGGGGGACTGTA
The DNA here is from genome assembly GCA_037577475.1 of Chaunax sp. Z400. Lineage (NCBI taxonomy): Eukaryota > Metazoa > Chordata > Actinopteri > Lophiiformes > Chaunacidae > Chaunax > Chaunax sp. Z400. The sequence continues at coordinate 17,885,758 of CM075202.1, read as the reverse complement.
GGGTGAGGGTAGGTCAGTCGACCCCCACCTCACCATGCCCTGCGACTTCAGCCCTGGTTTCGCCTTGCTTGGATGATCAAACATGGTCATTCCCTTGGAACAACAATCTGCTCGCCATTGTGGAGTTACAACCCCACAATTCACCTAAAGATAACACCCGTAATCACACCTTAGGGTCTGTACCCACACAACATTTGCCTTCCCTTAACATATCAAAGAGGACCTGGTTTCACCCCTCCTGACCCCTTGCTGAGTACCAGAGACACACCAGGGTATCAGCCTGCAACTCAGGAGACCATGAGACTGCTTTCTGTTCCAAACCACAGGATCCAAAACCCTGCATGGGTTCAGAAACTGGGAATCAATGAATCAATAAAAATCTGACAATCCAACCAACCTTCTATGCCAAAAGGTTCACCATACCTCCTGCCTCTTCTCCTCTTCCTCTCATCACGGAAGCAAGAGAAGAAATGTGTTCATGACTGTGTAAGCATGATTTCTGGGAAGCTGAACTCTGCAACATGTTCTAATGGATCATTTCTGATGCCCGCTTTATTGTTGTGTGTTTTACTCCTTTTGTAATATGTTTCTTGTTTTGAATTTGATGAACACATAGTGATGATTTTCTTCCTGTGTCCCTTTGAGTTCATGTTTATTGCATGGGTGCTTTGATGCCTCCTTCTAGTGGAGAGACTCAATGTCTTGCCTATTGTTTCTATGCCAGCTGGTGATGTGAACGCATATCTTACAATAACATAGGACACGCCCTTACTTCCGGCAGCTGTGAGGCTTCAAAAGCCACGGCGCGAAGCCGCTCGCTCTCTTGCTCCGCTTGCTCCTACCTCCACCTGACATGAACTCTGACTCCTGAACGCGGAGATCCCCGTGACTCCGTGGATAAGCCCGTGCCCTCCTGCCGCAGCAGAAGAGACTTCTTTTCCCTTTTCTTTAAGACTTAGCTCATACAGTTAGATAGCATTCCTCTCCTACAATTTCAGCTAAGAATTGAAGTTCTGCACTTCAACTAAATTATTGGAAGCTCACCTGTGGATCACTCACGCCTGAGTAATTCACTAAGCCCCTCTTCGAGCTGTATTACCGCTTAACGCGCTTCAACGCCGTCAAAGCACGGCCAAGCTGAACACGACCGTCAGGTCCGAAGTTCACAAAGCCGCCAGCCAGCGACGACGCGACCCTCCAACATCCGAGATTCGGGACCAGGATCCGGCAGACTTCGAACAGCATCCTCCGCGAGTATCCGGTCGGCGACCCCTCCTGATAACTCGCCAAGGCGTGCTTTCGTACTTACCCCGGAGACCGGCTGAAAAGTAAGCTACCCGAAATCTCTGTGTCTTGGAAAGCGTCATAGCTGATCTGGCATTATCACCCACAATTTACCTAATTTAGTTTCCCTTCAAACTTCCCTTAGACCCCCTTTAGTTTGGTTCACATCACCACGCTATCATCCACCCTGTTATAGTTATGTCTTATCCTCTCTCTTTCACTCCGATCTCATTCTGACTATCTTTCTGTCATCATCCTATGTTGAATTTAGTTTTAGTTTGTTCTGTGTGCTGTGTTAGATTATCTTTGATAATAAAGTAGATTCTTTTAGACCAAGTTTCTGTGTTGATGACTGGAATCATTAGTTCTTGCGATAGAGGACTCGACTTCCTTCATTTGAGACTGATTGAACGCTATTATTTAGTAATTAATTAATCTGGGTTATATTTACAGCTTTCTTAAGGAATCCTTCCGACCTTAGGAATACAGCTTTAGGAAGGTGGTGCTCCTCGAGGTATTCTTTCATAACCCTACCTGATTAATTAATAGCTTTATAATACGATAATTAATATATGATCATTTTGATCATAATTATTATCGTTAACCCCTTTTAACCCTACACTACCACTCTTTTATGTGAATGTTATATTTATGTATCAAATTTGAAACTGTAATAATGGTACAATGGTACTATGATAATGTCATTTGGTGCAAATCAAAACAAACAGAAGTTTGTCATCTTCAAAACTAATTGAAGAAGGAGAGTAAAAAATTTTTTTTAAAAAGCTTTGTGACTTACCGGACCTCCGTTATCTCTACACTTTGTAGTGATGAGATGTGCGATCGGCATTGTCCTAGAATCTGTTCAAAGAAGTGAGAGTCTGCTTGATATTGATTCTCCAATTACATTAGGATCAAATATCACCCAGAATTTGCTGCATCAACATTGTGACAAAAGTGAATGACACATCAAGACTTACAACTTCATTTGTCGTTTGGTAAACTTCATTTTCTTGGTTATTGAATGAAGGATCAAAAGGTATGTCCAGGATAAATGACAAATTCCTCACTACAACAGAGACAGTTCTTATCACAGAGGAGCACTTTCATGAGAGACAAACTTTATTGATACATTGATTGTACAATACCGTCTGGCGTTGGCGATGTTGTCGTTGATGTTGTCGTTGATGTTGTCGTTGATGTTGTCGTTGGTGTTGCCGTTGGTGTTGTCGTTGGTGTTGCCGTTGGTGTTGCCGTTGGTGTTGTCGTTGGTGTTGCCGTTGGTGTTGTCGTTGGTGTTGCTGTTGGTGTTGATGTTGCTGTAAAAAAAAAAAAGAACAGGAAAAATCTCCAACACTTGGTATCAATAAATGTTCTTTTAGATAAAGTTTGTTTTCCAGCAAATGTCTTCAACAACCAAAGGCTCCGTTCATCTTTATCCATGCAAAGAAAAGCAAAGTTTGTCCCATACCTGGAGTTGAGGTTGGACACTGAGTGACAGCTGTGGAGCAACATTGAAGATGAAATTATACCATATACAGTACTTCATATTTCATCTTAGAAAAACAAAATAGATTATAATCTTTACCACGTTATATGTGACTGTATATTTAACAGATAAGTAAATGTAACCAAAAGCCATGTTTATGTCAACAAATGTAGGATAGTCAGGCAGATATGGTTGATATTTAAACATTACCTTTTAGTCAATAGCTCTTATATTAAAACCACTACAAAACAGCAATGCTCACATGTGTTTGGTTCACATAAGGGTCCATCAGAAGGAAGTCCATTTATGCAGTCACATATTTCTCCACTGACATTGTTGCATGCACCGTAGATGTTACACTTGTCACATGACCACAAAAACGACTCCTCACATTGACACTGCAGTCGTCTATCGGAGTTTGGATAGCAACCTTTCAAAGAAATGCCAAACATCTTCCAGCCATAGTATGCAAATCGTTCTATGTTTGATTAAACACCATGAAATCAGACAAAGAAATCACAAAAGAAATCAAATAAACAAGCAAAAGTTCTTACCTGTGGTGAAATTTAGGTCTTCTACGGTTGTAGAGTTAGTGATGTAGAAGGGGAAATGCAAACCTGCCAAAATTTCCCTGAATTGAGCAGCGAAATCTGGTGGTGCATTGGGGATGTCAAGAAACAGCTCAATCTCCGCTGTGGAGGAGAACAGGAGAATATCATCACAGTGGTCATCATCAACGTCATATAGAACAACTCACAATAACACTTCTCACTATGAGCAGCCATGAAATACATGACGTTTGTAGGCAAATATATGGATTTTCAAACCATTAAAATGGCTCTAGAATTCTAACATACTATAAGGACTAAGCATTTTGATTATTTTACAGTAGTGGTTCAAAAATTTTAGAAACACAAAGACCTTTATTCTCTACATTGAATTTATCTATAAATCATTTCATTATAATATTTTATTGTCTTTTAAATTTCTGTTTTATGTTAATATTTTCTACTTCAGCTTAAGAATCTAACCTGTTCTTTATCCAAGCAAAGTAAAACTGAATTGTTTTTAATACCAACAGTTGTTTATCTTTTCAATCAGGACATTTCAATAAATGCTGCCATCATGTCTCATCATGATATGAAAAGTATTTAACAACTAAAGAGTCTGTTATGCAAAGCAAAAAATACAATTTTCTTATGGAGGTGCTTTCTCTGGTAGAGATTTCTTCTGTTTGAATACAACAGATTCTTTTCTTCTGGCTTTTAGTGAAAGAACTATCAACACAAGGAAGCACTTGCTGCCCTGTTACATGTGGCTGGGGGTTCTAGGAGAGTAAAAACTAGTTTGGCCAGCACTTGTGGTAATTTCTCATTAAAAAAAATTAAAAAGCATAATATGGCTACAAACAGGGCATCCACCACAGTCTACTGGCTATAGGAGACAAGTGCCCTAAAATGCAAAACTGATAAGACTCCAAACATTTATCCTCAAATGTTCAGGATTTATGGTCATCCACATTGTGATGGGTCTGCAAACAGTATCCAGAACAACAGAACTAATGGATACAAGCAACAGTTCAATCTTCAGCTGACCTACTAAAGCAGGAAATAGTCAATTAGGAAGAGTAGTTTAGTTAATTTGGTTGTTTAACTGATTAAATTTAATGGATTTTTTAAATCTAGTTTCTGGTTTTCCAATAGACGAGAGACAATAACATAACAATCCACTAGATACACACATTAAATCAAGGAAGGAAGGCCTGGTGCTCCCATGGAGGTAATATTACCTGTTGTAAGGTCTATGCTGGTAAGTTCAACAATGTTGTCGATGGATAAAGGAAAACTGAGATTCCTCAAACTTGTTTTGAGAAGCTCCAGGTCATCAAGAGGAATAAAAACTTCGAGTTCATAATCAGAGGAGTTTATTGTAGCTGTGAAGACATGAAACAGACACAGTTAAATAACAAGGACAGATTCAGCAGTCAATCATTATGTTCCTCAAATCGGTTCTTTGTTCTAATGCACACAGATATGTCACCAGCGCAGAGGATCACTGATACTGATACAATCTGTTAACACTATCAAAATGTGACTCACCTGTTCTTTTCTCCCTGTCATGAATGTGTGATGGTTTTTCACCCTTCAGTTCCTGCAAAAATCAATTTCCGTCTGGTTATATTCAGATGTTTAGCTCTGTAGCCCAATCATACTTTAAAGTATATATACCACATTGAGTGTTATTAACTCGCTAAGAGTAGGAAGAGGTTATGTGAAATGTTTGTTTGTCTGTTGTCAACAGATTTTGATGAGATTTTGCGTAGGGATGGAACTTGGATCGAGTCAGAGTAAACATTTTGAGGAGGATCCAGGTTATGGATGCAGATTCTGGATCACTTTTTGACTTAGAAAACAGCCAACTCAAACTCCTGGAATTCTGTAAAGGACGGGGTTTTCATTTCTCAACAAGTAGACAGACTTGTTCTGGACTACATTGGACTGGTACAGTACTATACTGTGACTGTTTTGCTGGGGCTTTAGTTCTGACTCTTGGACCAAAAACACACAGGAGAAATCTGCCTCTAAACCGAAGATGTGTTGGAACTTGAAATGTGTGTTAAAAGCTACAGGCTGTTTGTTTGTTTTGTTTTTTTGTCTCTGTGCAAATACAAATCAGAATGACTCACTCATGATTTAATCAATGTTTACTTACTAAAATATATGAGCTGAATATTTTTACTTTGAGCTGACTAGGCACAACCTTAGTTTATATGTCCTTAACATTGTTCTTAAAATGTGTCCCTGTGTTGGTTCTTAGGATCATATTGGTACTTGATATCTTGTGGACTGGTTTATTCTGGTGGACTCTCACACAAACATCAGTTTAGTTTAACTTTATTCTCCTGAGTGGTATTTTTTAATGCAGACAGAACCTGGTCAAGTTTGTTTTTGATCTGCTGTTGGTTCAATAGTTACTGTTAGATAAACTTAACTGCACCTCTTTTTCCCCACTTTCTGCATAATAAAAAAATGCATATAGAGCTGAATTACACTTGTAAACAGATCTAATTTGAGTTGTCCTGCTATATGGCACATTGTTAACGGGTAAATACTCCTTTTGATACTCTTATCTGTGATTCCATGTAGTATGCAGTAATTCTTTTAGTTTGGGAGGTGGGCACTGGTAACGTCTGGGAGCTAAGGATGGATGAGGAGAAGAAAGAATCGCTCAGAGCAGCTCATTATTAAGAAACGAACGTTCATTTAAATCAGTGTGAACTGAACTTTCTGTGATCTTGCAACATTTGAACAGTGGCAGTGATTCATATCTGTTTTGTTTTGACTGGCATCTATTTCCCCATTGTTCAGGTTTTAGTGACAGTGGTGTTGGTGAGGTAAGAGCTCTCTTAATGCAGTATTATTCTTACCTTAAAGACTTTCGGAGACTGGTTGTTTTGCTGGTTCATCAGACTGTAGAATATAACCAGAACTACAACCATGCATCCCAATGCCCTTGGTAATCCCATCCCAACTAGAGAGAGAATACAAGAAGCACAACAGCTTATCATTACTTAATTGGTCAGAAGAAATGATTGTATTTATTCCTTGTAGAATAAATAAATAGCTGATGATAGCATTGATGCTACAAATGACGAGGTTTTATGTGAGGCTGCGTTCCCTTTGTTAGAAATGCTACCAGGAGTTGCAGTAGCCTGGTGACTGTTATGATAAAATGTGGTTGTGAATATTGTCAAATATATGACAGTAACAGATATTGGAGGATGTAAACAGGTAGAATAAAGTTACTATGGATTCAATGATTTATGCTGAGGGCCCTTGTTTGAGCCATGTTTTTTTAAAGGTTCCCTTTATTTAGAAATCCCCTCCACACATGCATAAAAGCATACATAAAAAAATCTATTCAAATCTGACATGGTTTATGCATTAAAAAGCATAGTTACAACATTTCAATCCTCATTTCTGAATATATGAACAAGTTGAACTGTGGGACATAAAGATGTCTCCTACTTCACTGTAAAGGTCTTGTGTATGCTGAATATTGGACCAGGGTTGGTTTCCATACAATTTGTGGTGTTACAAATCACAATGATTCAGTGTGTATAGATCCAATGGATGATGTAGCCTTCAAAAGAATGAGCACAGAACACGAAGGGTGCTTTCACACCTACCTCGTTTGGTCCGGACTTTCCGGACTTTTCAGTTTGATCCGAACCAAATTTGGTCTGACAAAAAGAGGTGGTCTTGGTCCGGATCAAACTCAACCATGGTTCTGTTCGTTAACAATGTGAAAGCCCTTCTTTTTCAGACCAACTACAAGAAGTTACAGCGGGCTACAGTCACTAAACAAAAGAAGAAGAAAGACGAACAGAAGAAGTTAGAAATGAGCTGCTGTAACACATGGGGAGAGGAAGAGACATGGTATTTAAATGTAATACCTTCTGATGAAGAGAGTAAACTGGAAAAATAAAACACATAAAACCATTAAACCTGTCATTTATTTTCTGCGAGGATGAGAGAAAGAGAGGATACGAGAGGACGAGAGAGCAAAGGGAGACAGAGCCCTCATCGATGATGACGACAGGATGTAGATATGTCATGAAAAGTTCTTAAGTGCACTTGGAAAATCTTAACGTGAAAACCAAACTAACCGGATCAAACGTATCCAGTAATAAAAAACCCGAACCCTGGCTTTCCTGTGTGAAAGCGCTCTAAGAGGGGACGGAATAGTCCAAGCTTCTCACCATCTAAGAATACAGAAGGAGTAGTTACTGTTTGTAATGTACCAATACATAGATAGATTCAATCAAGTTCTAAGGTGGTAGCTTTAATTTCAGATGAATGCCAACATGGAGCATTTAGACTGTCAGACTGTTGGACAAGCACCATCTGTCAGACAATAGTTTATTAGTAGACGAGACCGCGGATTCCAGGTGTTGCAGTCGTCTAGACACTATTCACCCTCTCCACTCGTTGTAATTCTAGAGGTCATATTAGTTCTTATCCGGGAGTTAAATGTCAACAGAAGTAATAAATGAATCATGGCTCTTGTTTCAGGAGAAGAGTAGGCCAGTCATGCTTCCCCATACCTCATGAAAATGAAATATACCTTCATAACTTCCTGGTTAGAGCTCTGTTACTCGCTTTTTTTTTTAAGTTATGTTTTCTCTAGCGTTTTATTGCTTTTGGTTTGTTTGTCTGTCTGTTCGCAGGATTACAAAAGCTACGTGAAACTTGTCAGAAGGGTGTTTGGGCATGTACCAGGAAGAACACATTCATTTATAAAGGGAATACAAATTAGCATAAAAACGAGGCGGGTCCAATAATTTTATTTCACTTCCCTTTACCGTGATGTACAGCTTTTTTTTTTTATATCATCTTTATCACTTAGCCTAAACTACCAGATGGATTTTTATGAAATTGGTTAATAATTGGAATTTAGATGAAGGTTTAACTTCATTAAAAGGGATCATTGGGCCTTGGTGAAGGTATGCACTGAGTGCCCCTCTGGTTTTAGAAATGACTTTGAATTAATTTGTCTATTTGACATTACATTATTGTTAATAGTCTGGAAGGCCTGTTATATATATATAAACTGTGAAGTGTTCAGTTTGGAAATGACACCAACATGTTTTATACTTGTAATAATAATAATAACAATAACAAGCTATGTTCTACATATTTCAGACTGTTTGAGATTAGCATAGATGAGCATACTTTGATTGATCATCTGCTGCTGGAGGCAGACGCTGGTCTTTTAGCTCACATTTAACTAAAATCAAGAGGTGATGGTTCCTATAAGTTTAATCGGTTGTGGATGTTACTCTATTGTCATTTGTGTACTACGCTAAGGTGTATGCTTGTAGCAAACATCATACTCAATATAATTAAATATCAGAGAGACATTAAGTGACAACCTAAAGTTCCATTTCATCGAAGACCAGAGTAGAGCACACTTTTTTTGTTTTTTAATTTATCTAAACATCATTCATTCGACATTAAATGGCACTTAGTCTAAATGGCCAATGATCATGATAAATGTATAGACTAAAAAAATGGACACAAATTATTAAAATCTTGAAAGAAACATAGATTTTTGGATTCCTCCTGCAGGTTTCGGAAGATGCTCTTAATCTATGTGTGTATATGAGGCAGTCATTAATCTACTCTACTTCTACATAGATAATTAAATCAAAATTTTAAGTTAAGTTTAAGAAGATTTGTCACTAATTAAGCGCTCTGGTTTTTAAAAAAATGTTGTTACTCCTGCAATTCAAACAAATTTTATGAACCTGTCCATCTTTTATGAGCACCTCACGAAAGAACTGTGTGAACCTTCTGGTTGGAGAGTAATCCATCCAAAATGATTTAAGTGTGTTTGTGAAAGTTGTTTTAGGTCAGGATGAACTTTTTAAGACTAAACCTACTATTACTCCCAATTAATTAACTAAATCTGATTGGCTGAACTTGACAAGAAGCTCTAGTTCTCTTTACTTTTCGGTTTCTACAGACACATTTACATATTTAACACTTTTGACATTAGGAATGATTAATAAACTTTCCTGTAATATTGTAAACTCAATGGCCTTTCAAATAGTAAACAGCTCCACATAAAACAACAACTGTTTTTAGCATTTAGCAACCACAGCTCCCAGGAGGACACCAGTCTTATTGCTTCTTATCACAGTAAATGACACAGAGTTATTGCATAATGCGTTGTTGTTTGATACTGCGTTCTCAAGTAAACAGTGCTCAGGAAATCTGCATTAAAATCCGTGGCAGAGCTTTCTCTGGAATATGTAGCATATTCTTCTACAGTTTGACGGGAAGCTAACTAACCAAATAAGAAGTTTTAAAATGTTTATTTTACCTCTTATTGTCTTCTAGCTTCCAAAAAGGGCTCTTCCTGTTCTCTTCTTACTGTGTGTCCTCTGATACACAGCCAAATCAATTTGAATTTATGCCATCTATAAACTTCCTGGATTACATGGTCTGAGTCACACACCTGTCTGGCAAGTTAAGTCACTCTTAGTTTTGATCCATTTTTAGATATGCTTGGGGTGTGAAAGTCATGTAGAGGAATGTGGTGGTTTATTATGAGATTAAATTCTAATTGTGAATTAATCTTTAGAATGTATTGCTGTTACGGCAGCAAAAAGGATGAAAAACGATGACACGACAGCCAGAACTTCAAAGAGAGTCAATTAAAAGTGTCTAGAATACCAAATAAACAAAACAACAAGATATAATAAATAAATAATCAGACAAGTAACAAGTAAAGCGACCAATGGTTGGGCAGTATGAATGGTAAATTCACATTATTGCACACAGGTGAAGGAGCTGACCAATAGTGTCAGAGTGTCCTCCATGAGGTGGGACATGTCTTCCATCAGGGTTTATAGCTTAGCGATCACTCTCTTGTCACCCCCCACCTCCTCTGGATCGATGCTGTTCTCTTCCCAAACCCCTTTAGCCAGATTCAGAGGTGGACTGCCCATCAGATACCTCCTGTACATGTATGATATCAAGCTGTATCCCAAGAGTGAACAAGACATGGACTCACTAATCCAGCTCACTCGGATCTACATCGAGGACATTGGCATGTCATTCCATCTGGAGACCTGAGTATCCCACAATCCATTGGCATCCATGATGAGGGTAATAGACAAAAAGTATTTGTACTATTACTCTACTCAGCCAATGCCCCCGTAGACCTCATGGGAAGAGACGTAGTTTGTTCCCTAAAACCGAAAACACTCGTTGTCCGGATGGAGTCTGGATTTCCATAAATCAGATAATGAAGAAATGGATGAATCAGTTATGTTTTTGCTCCCTCCAATCCCAAGCAAACGACGACTTGAACCAATGGTGTATTGGCCATGTCTGACACCAGAACAATCAATGCTGCAACAATGGTTACAGTGGAAATCATGAGTGCTGGTACAGCAGGGAAAAGCATCAGAACTAAGGGATACTTTAACCTAGAACTGGGGGAAAAAAGGCAACTCAGAAAAATCGAACATTTTTCTAAATCAGGGGCCAAAATATATGTCCATTATCCATGCATATTACTAAGTTTATATAAATGATATTTCCATAAATTTTCAGATTTTAAGATCCAGCAGAAAATCAGCCCAGACTATTGACACATGTACACAATGAACAAACACATGTTCCAGTGTTTCCACCATATAGCTAATAAAGAGCATTTGGTTTCTATATTAGGATTTTTTTTTAAATGGAAAAAAAACGCACATAGTGAAAAAATGACCAACATTACACTAGTATGTAAAAAAAACACTTCTATGTGAGAGCAACATGAAGCTTAGACCCTCCAATGATTAGAATAAAATAAAGATTTATTGCCATTTGCACAGGGACAGTACAAGTATGTCAGAATGTCTGGTGTGTTGCTCACAGATTCAGCTTCATAAACAAATACACACCAAGTTTAAGAAAATACACAGTTTAATGAAAATATAAATATATTAAAAGAAAAGAATAGAATATCTGAGGCAAAAAATATTGTACATGTATTTTTCACAGATATTATTACAATATTGTAAATGGCAGAGACCCTGAGCGGGGGGGTGTTCCATAAGCAATTAAATGAAATCCTGCATGTTGTTAGGTTATGGTGTCTGTGCCTTAATTTATTTTTTGTGTTTTTCCATTATATTTCATTATTATTGTTATTATTTGTATCTTTGAAGATACGTAAAGTTCAATCAACATGTCGTTTAAAGAAATAAAGCGTCCATGGTGTGAATGAGGAGGTGGGTTTGTGTTCCTTTCCTAAATTCTCACGCGGACCATCAAATTTGACGTCTCATTACACATAATCCTTCTTTACCGTCAAAAGTTTTGGAGTCCCATTCGACGTGTCGACGTTGTACCTCGTCGTCACAAGACTCTAATCTGCAGAACAAGTAAGTAACTGAACGTCAGACCCTAAACATGTTCAAATCAACGTGTTCTTATGTGATATTGTGTTAAGTAGCTCGTGTAGAATTGACTCACAGCTTAGAGGTTACTAGTCATTTACTTGTAAGTTAGTGGGTTCAATATAAGAGTACTTTACATTTTCTACATTATATGAAGTTTTTCACTTTGTGTTTATTTGTTCTTTACAGAGAGGATAAATGTTTTTGATAGTGGTTGGTTGAAAGGACCACTGGTGCCTCTATCGAATGACTTTTCTTTTTGAACGAAGTGAATAAATCAAAAGTTGTCTTATTGTCATGTCTGATTGCATCATGACTTCAGCACAACTTAAGCATTTTGCATCCAGTATTTTGGGAGCTGCACAACAACCACTGCAAAAATCAGTAGACCTGCTGGACCTGAGAGAGAGTCGACCTACTGAAGACTGGAGGCGTGAGACACACACCTGGCTTTAAGCTGAAAGGGTAGAACTGGTGCTTTGAGTTGCTTCTTTTGAGTGTTAAAATAAAGTCTGTGTTAAAAACGTCATCTTCGCTGTGCTCACTGAGGAACCCACACACTGGTGGAGTTCACTGTTACGCTGTCAGTGTAAATTTGAATAATTATAGGATTAGATTTTTAGCTGCTTCCATTTCTCAAGTCCCAACAGGCCACCTCCCTGTGTAGCTATTCAAAACATCTCATGTACAGTCTTTTGTCCGTGATGGTATTTTTATTATACCCAAACAAAGACACACCCATTTTTGATGTAGCTAAAGTGGATCTAGATAAAGGAGCTGATCCATGAATTTTTTTTAACTTTCTGTAACATTGCAGCATATCTTTGTGACCTTGATGTGATATGATAACAGCGAAACTGCTTAAAGGCCAGGTTGTATCTTCTTGTCTTGTTTTTTTTTTATCTATACATGTATTGTTCTGTTGTTTTTTACTATTAGAATCTGAGCCGAGAGCCTGAAGGGAGGATCTGAAACTCAGAGTGCAGGAGGTGGGTGTTGACCATACCAGCAGATCAGAGAGAAGGTTATAACTCTAAAGAGTCATGAGTGTCTTGTCTGTATAGAATTTAGACAGTTTCCTTGCTGGCCCCTCTTACAGAGCGTCTCTGCATTGGCGTTAAAGTTGAACTTGTTGAACTTGTTGCCATGGTTGGACCGTATTAAAAGCAGATGAAAAATCAACTAATAAAATTCTGACATCTGTTTTGCTGCCTTCCAGGTGTTTGAATAAAACATCCGACAGAGAGGATGTGGTGTCTTCTACCCCTTCGTTTAGCTCCATAAGCAAATAGTCCGGACGGCTCTCGGTTTTTATAAGGAGTTCTTTCTTCAGCAGTTTTTCAAAACACTTCAAGGCAACTGGCCTGACGTCACGGAGCTCTTTTGCCTGGGTGTGTTCAATAATAATTGTGGATTGTTTCCAAATATTAGGTTCTCTCTGTTGGATGAGGGATAGCTGGAAGATGTAATAAAAAATGGGACCTATAGCTGCTCTGCACTGGAGATCAGCAGGCGACCACCTACTGTATGATGCCAGGGCTTTTTCTGTCCCTAGAACGTTCACGGTTTTATCAGGGATTACATTTACTATACAGTATGCAATATAACAGCTAAATACATCAGTAGTTAGTATTCATTATTTTCAAAGGCAACTTTCAAAGTCATTTTACCTTTAATTTTAACTCACTTTAAAACCTTACAGGACAGCAGTTTCAAAGTTTGTGAAAGGTTTCAATTTGATTTCATTTTGAAGTTTAACTCACGAATTCCAAGCTTCATAAATATTGGTTTCAATTGGTTACCCTTTAACTTTAGTTTAGTTTCAGCATACAGAGATCAGGGAGTTCAGTCAACTAAACACACTAAAGGTTCATTAACCTACAAATTAGAGAAATGTTGACCTCAAATAAAGTCTTTTGATTGTGAAATTCGACGGACACGATACACAGGTGGGTCGCACTTTGCTAAACGTTCCACTCAGTACTCTGAGTACTCCCCATAACGTAGCAGCATACATTAACTGTTGGTAACACGTTTAGCACTGTTGCTTCAAAACAAGAAGGTTGTGGGTTCGAATCCAGACATCGAGCCATTCCATATGGAGTTTGAGTGTTAAAGGTCACACAATAAATCTGAATGATCATCAAATAGCACACATTTCATTTAAAGTTTAGAGAACAGACAAGAATTCAGTTAAAGTGGGTTTAGAAAAAAAAATATTGGTGACATGTTTGTATTCCTTTGTGAACACAAATGATCATAAATATTTAAACATATAAAGGCAGAGTGTATAATGCCTTACCCAGTGTCAATCTTCACATTGAACACATGGGGAGTTCAGGAGGAGAGATAAACATATGTTCAAATCTTTCAAAACATCAGGAACATCAGTGGAAAACAGGAACATGCAGACCAATATTCATGTTCTCTGTTTCAATCAAATGTATTTTATGTATTTTAAAGAGATCTTTTATCTCGATGGGACATACCTGGGTAAATAAAGGCTAAATAAATTACAGTTTGTATAGATTATGAAAACACTGAGCACCAAAAGTATAAAGTATAAAGACAGGAGAAGTGCCTGAGCTGCGTCCTATACTGCATACTGATAATCATGATAACTCAGATTTATCATTGTATAGGTTTCTCTCTGAATCTACACATACAACATTATTCATGCAGGCTGTTTTATGATGTGCTTTTTTTAATAGGACATTTTACCAGTATCACATACTGTACAATACTCTCTGAACTGGTCACATTAAGAGTAGCCATTTGTACTGAGGTAAACACAAGGATCATGTAGTAAAGTCTCATCTGTATCTGGCATCAGGCTTTTCAGAACAATACAAATCTTTGTCACTGTGCTGAACAAAATGTCTGACATACAGTTGGAAGCAAAATTATTCAACCCCCAATTGTATATTAGGTTTATTGGCACAATATAATAGTAATCATCTGTTTGTAACAACCAAATCAAACGACATCACTAAATGTAACACAAGATGCTACTTTTACCGTCTACTGCAGTCTCAAAATCATTCAACCCTTAATAACAAGTGCCTCTCATATTTTGTAGAGACCCTTTAGCTGCTGTGACCTGCTGCAAATATGATGCATAGCCAGACACCAGCTCCTGGCAGCATTCCTGAGGAAGCTTAGCCCATTCCTCACAGTCAAAGGCCTCCAGTTCTGGAATATCCCTGGGTTTACATGCTGCTGCAACCACCTTCTTCAAATCCCACCAGATTTGCCCACTCTAGAATGATCCAGGACTTCTTCTGAAACCGAGCCACCACCATGCTTCACCGTAGGTAGTGTTCTTTTCTGCATTATGCTTCATTCTTCCTCCTCCAGACATCTGCTGATCCATAGGCCTGAAATGTTACAGTTTCGTTTCATGGCTCCACAGAACAGCATCCCAAAACTTCTGTGTCTGATCTAGATGGTTCTGAGCTACTGGAGTTGACTTTTCTTGTGCTTTTGGGTCGACCCAGGACGGAGTTCAGACATGGAGCACTGATGTAAATTTAGGCCTTAATAGAAAAATGTAATTGTACATGTGTGCTGTTATGAGGGATGATATTCATGTAGAGAATACACTAGTCAGTAAAATTAGCCTTTTGTGTTGAATGTGGGAGGAAACATTAAAATCGGTTGCGGTGTGCTTTTTAAACTGTTCTGGTGTGATTTGCCAACGAATAATAAATAGTAGATTTTCACAAAAAAACTATTTTACAATGGGGGTTGAATAATTTGGCTTCCAGCTGTAGCTGTACAACCTTATGGTATATCCATTTAACAGAGGTCCACACAGCAGAGGATAATGGTGCCTTGAATTCAAAGAAAAACAGATAAAAACACATATAAATACTCTGATGACAGCTTTGAATAATCACCAGAACAAGAACAGCTTCAGAAACAAAAGACATATGTACACACAGCTACGACTGCTACAAATAGCAGATAAACTTCTACTTCTGTTAAAATATTAATATTACTGAGAGCTGTAAGCCCTCCTCTGTGGTGTCTGTATGGTTCAGTTTAAGTTGAAATACCCACACAAACAGTAGTAAACAAGCGTTTTTACACTCTGATCCCACTACATGCACGCTGACAGTTTTTACTGTTTGGTGATACTTTGAGCACCCATTAGTTTCACATAAATCTTGGACCGATGGCTCAAACTCCTAAGTCTTAGTGAGCCAAGGGACTCAGGCTCCAGTCACGTCGGCTCCAAACTGCAGATGGGAGTCGTGCTCAGGAACTCTCTCATCCTCACTCTCTATTTCACACTGTCCATTACAGTGCAAACATCTGGGGCGCAGCTGAAAGAGCCTAAGTCCGGAGGGGCAGCCAGTGTCTGAGGCCTTCAAAGAAACCCCGTAAATTTGTGACGTAGAAGTCGACGTTGTGGGTGAAGTCTGTGCAAATGTTGGAGTAAGAGCCCACCAGGGTGCAGTAGAGGGCGGTCCCGCCTATGCTGATCACCACAGTAACCAGACACAGCAGCAGCAGGATCAGGCAGGAATCTCCTCCTACTTCATCTGCACGGAAGAAATGGACAGATGTAATAAACGTCTTTATGGTGTCAAAATGTTTTGGCAGTTCGTCTGTAGCACACGCATCTCACCAGCTGCAGCCACTCTAAATCCGCCCTGGAACATGCATTTTAAACCTCTATGTTATGATGAAATATTTACACTACAGATGAGATAAACTGTACCTTGCTCAATGCCATCCTCTGGCTCGCTGAAGCGAACTTTCCGTTTGGCGTTCTTCGTAATGTTGTTGATTGGGGGAGGCAAACCGTCCAAAGAGGCTCTCCTCCTCTTCAGAATGGAGACCAGACCATCTGGGGAGGAACCCTGAAGGAGACACAGAAACAGGAGAAATGACCACTAATCTTAAGGACTGGTGCATAAATCCCTCCTGTGTCTGTGATAAGTATACAGTTGATCTGTGTGGTGCATATTAAGCGGTACATGAAAGGGAAACTATGCAAGTACAAAAATAAAAAGAGAATTAACATTATTCATTTTAATTACATTACATTATTAACAGAACTGCATGGCAGGCCAGCTTTGACCTGCAGGCCCCCTTATAGGCAGCTCTGCTCTAAACACTCCACAGAGCAGAAACAGTAACACACAACAGTCGCTCATATGCTGACTACTGAAGTGGAGTAATTTATCCAGCTGCCAGCCTCATCTGCTGCCATAATTTATAGCTCCTTTATTCACTGAGGTCAGTGGGTCAACAGCATGAGGAATACTGCAGAAGTCATCATGTTCAGTAAGATTCATTCAAGTCGATCCCCGTTCAAATAATCATTTTCTGTGTCACCACTGTGGAAATTGTGACATTAGAGAGAAAAATACTGCATGGTTTGAGAAAACTGTCAGGACACAGTAATATTTTGTGTGAACAGAAACAACTTTATCCAACAGATGTAAACTGTGGAGCTCCTCCATAGGGATGGATTTGTTCCACTATAAAAATGTGACTTTCTTTTTTTTTAAATATAAAACATTCTGCAGGTCCACACCATTTCTTCGGGGCAGTCATGAATTAACAGAGTACAACACTGGGAGTAATGGGATTACTCTGGCATTAAGATGCAGTAGATGTGTTATGTTTACGTTTCCACTTCTCTTCTTCAAACTTTAGAAAACTCCATAAAGTTGGTGTAAAATTCACACTTCTATTCAAGTAGCCTTTCTAGCAGCTATTTAAGTACAGACATACTGTATGCTTTTCTTTTAACCGTGCTTCACATAGTTAACAACAGGTCATGTGAACCGTGTCGTTATGTAATTGTACTCATACTTGTGTGTACTATGCATGTTACTGCATGTTGCCACAAGAGAGATCAGACCATATAGAACCTTTGGATTCGCTTTATTGAACCAACAGACATGGCAGAACTCAAGGTGTTTACTGTACAGAAGGGAACATGTTACAGTTTAACTGGAATATCTGACCAAGTGTGAAGCATGCTAACAATCTCCCCTTCTGTTCCTAAGTTATGGTGTTAAATAAAGGCCAGAAACAGTGCAGAACATTACGACACGGTGAAGTTGACCTTTGACCTTTTGGACATAAAATGTCATTACGTCATCGTTTTATCTTCATAGACATTTGTGTGAACTTTTGTCTGAATTTTTGTAAATTCATCCTTGAGTAGAAGAGAATATTTCTGATAAATTTAAAGAAAGTCTCTCAGGGCCTTCCGGAGATATTGTGTTAACAGAAATGAGACAGCCGGATGTAAAAGATGAAAACTTTGGCCATAAAAATAAACTTGTGGGTATAAAGGGAGGACATATTTTGGAATGTTACCAATGTTTCTAAATTGCTGCCAACATGTTTGGCATTCTGTGCTGCCATTTCCTGTTATTTATCAGCCAAAACATACACTATTACACTACCTGTTGTGTTTGCTTCCTGTTAACTAGTTTGGCTCAAAGGCAACTGCTCTGTTCTAGCTGATTATAAATCCATTATTACATATGTTATTATATACATATATTATCACCTAATGTTGTGTTTCATCATTACAAGTTTTGAACTTCCATTTGCTATTTATGGCCTGTAGGCCTCATTGACCTGATCTCATTTCACTTCCTGCTGCTACAGAATGAACTGTTAGCAAGGCCTCAAAAAAGCTTTACATACCAGAGCTGTGAGAAAGTTGTAGATATCACTGAAACAATGTTGTGGTTGTTTTAGAACATTGCCAGCAGGTGTGGTTCCCACAGGGTAAAAATTCTATTGCGGATAGGTTCCTGTGGGGGTTGCCATGGAAGCCCAAAAGGGGCTTTTCTAATGAAAATTTTCAGAATGTATTTTGTATGCTCAGATGTCATGTGTGAACAAAGTTGTGGAACCTTATATGACAAAAAGATGAATTTAACTACATTTTGTTAGAGAGAAAACTTCAGATTTGACTGAAACACAACAGAAGGGTAAACAATAATGATCTGAAATAAGCTTAAATCAGCCCTGCTAATTTATTCTACGGGATTTACAAATTGCCTCAATTGATGTTCATAGATCAAAATTATATTACTCCACGCCAGCAACTTATATCAAGTTTTATAAAAAATAAAACTTCTCCTTTAAAAAGAAGAGTTTTGTCATAAAATTATAGTTTTTCTTTTCTTGCTATTCATTAACTCCAACACTGTTACACATGTTTTGAATTAGTTGCTTAGTGGCACAAATTGTGTTTCATTAAAAGTGACTCAAAAAGAGAAAAGGAGGAAATGTGAACTTGCTTGGTAAAAAACTCATGAAATGTGACTCCTCTATTTTCATTGCAAAACAGTCCCACCCACACCCTGGTGGATTATATAACAGCCATGATCCTGACCTATCCATGAGATACCCTCAGCCTGTAACAGCTCTGATTTCATCTCCACCTCTAAGAACCAGCTCAGTGAACCAGTACATGATGTCTTGGCTCAGGCACCGGCTCAGTAATCCAGCCCATTTAACAGGGTGGTCATCCCAAGAGTCAGGACACACCAGCGAACATGGGCAGAGGGTTTTGATCATAGAGAAGTTGGCGATGATGTCACCAAGGGACCACAGAGCTCATTCATGGGAGTGTCCCAGCAAAGACAAAGTGCTGTGGGTTAGAGAGCAGAACTTAAACAAATACAGCCTCTCTGTAGACGGAAAGTGAAACAGACAGAGAAAACAGAAGTAAAGAAGGAAAGATGATGCATGTATGGTCAGGAGAAAGGACAGAGAGTAGGATGGAGAATGAAAATCAATACAGAGATACAGGGCAGGAGAAGATATTAATAACCCTCCTGTATCAATCAAAGCTTTTCTTTTTTTTAACAAAATATTGATTCGTTATTACACCTCCGACTCTAGTAATAATTATAAAGTATATACACAAAGTGCATCCCTACCCCGTCTGTGTGGGACAGCTTGGCCAGGTCTTTGTCTGAAGCCTGGGGGACTCCTGTCGGCCACTCCACCTTCACCTCTTCCTCCTCTGGCGTCCCCTCACACGGCTCCTCCTCCTCTTCTACCTCCTGTCCTTCCTCGTACGTCTCTTCTTCTCCTCCTCCCTCCTCCTCCTCCTCCTCACCTCCCTCCTGATGGCCCCTCTGTGGTAATGGAGCCTCTGATTCTGAACTCTTTAAGCTTTGCTCCTGTTCTTCATCCCAGTGTGTTGTTTCATGCTTGTTGACTGGAATGAGAGGGAAACAGGACATTGATTGTTGATTATGGATTATTACTCGACCCTTATTGTACTGTAGTGTGTAGAGAGGCCTTGTGTGGCTTAATGTGGCCATGGGTGGATAGGAAAGTTATGGTCTCTACCAAGACTAAAGAAGGTAAGTTGGAGGTTAACCCTATTATACTATGTCTCTATGTTTCCATTGTGAAAGAATTAAAGTGCTAAAAACAACTGCATTTCCCACTGTCCATCTGGTTTTCAGTTCTGCTCACAAACAAAAACTGGAAAAGTTTAAGTGATGACAACATTTGTGTTACCCTTAAACAATATATAAATAGTACTATACTATATGAATTGTAGATGGAGTTTAAGATTAAGCCAAAGCTGAAGCCTTGAACCTGTAGTATCCCCAGCAGGGGGGGGACTCCACTGGTTTTAAAAACAACTGAGACTATATGTAAGCTTATGGGAAAATGACTCTTCTTCTCACTTGATTTATTACCTCAGGAAAAGGCTTCCTGGTGTGTTTACGGGCTCCGCTGCCAGTTTCTGGGCTTCTCAGTCGGACCCAATCAAGTCAGCTCCACTCTCTCATCCAAATATTCTCACCTCTGTTTTCAAAAACCCAAGATGCCAACGGCCGTGATGCCAGACTCGAGGCATCACAAACCTAGTCCTTAAAATCAATGGGTGACGTCACAGTAGCTCCATCTGCATATAGTCTATGGTGTTGCCCAGTCTATATGTGGTATACATATGTTTGGAAGTGTCTAAACTGAGGATGGAGGTTGGAATGGCATGAATGATTAGCAACACCTGCTATGTGAAAGTGTTGCATTTATATAATTGAAATATTTCAACAACTATTTGATCAGCGAACCCTCTGTCTTTTCATCCAGTGCCACCAGCAGGTTGTTTTTTTTTTTTTAAGTAAATGTCTCCACAAATGCAAAATGGATTGCCAGTAGAAATGGTACAAACATTCCTCCCCCTCTCAGGATGAGTTATAGTAGCTTCATCAAATGAAATGTTTTATCTTTCCAGTACTTATGACCAAATACATGCAAAAGTGACATCATTTCCATCAGTTTCTGCTGTACGTTATGCTAATTGATAAGTGATAACTAACAAATGTTAGCATGCTGGCATGTGTACCTTTATCATGAGAGGACCGTAGCGTCTCGTTCTTGCTCTGAATGTCTGTCAGCATTGTGTTCAGCGAGTTCTGTTGAATCAGACATAGCTGGTAATTATTGATCAAGTAGGATTAATTATGATGATATGAAATTGAGCAAAGATTAATATAGAAAGGGAAGCTTCACGGATCTTACCTGTTCTGCTCTAACGGATGGTCTGAGCGATGCCAAACAGAGAAACAAGGAGCCAGAAGAAGACAGAGGAGGAGCAGACAGACAGCAGCAGAAGGAGAGAAGAGAGAAGCAGTGAGGTCAGACAAGTTTAATGTCAGTGTGGCTCATTTGCAAAAACAGATGCCTCTATTTTGATTGATTTTCCCGTGATATATGCTTTTTGATTGTCTTTCTTCAGACATATTAATAATGGCTTTCTTCTGTCTTTGAAAATCAACTCTTTCAAATAGTCCTCAGGCCTTTCCAAAAGCAGACGGCATCTGGTCTCCAAAAATGAAATCCACCTGCACCAAATGATTGGTGGCCGCAAAGGCATACCAAGAGAGTCACAGGATGGGTGGGACACAGCAGCATCTGGCATGCAGACCTGTGTTATGTGTCTGTGGTATTTTCTGGTGGAAATTATACTCTCCTGTGGAGATCTGTCTGAAATATTGATTTTCCCAATCAGATCCATGTGTGTCTCAATCCTGAGTGTGTCTCCGTGCATTACGTGACTCCTCAGCGTGTCCATGTGGGAGACAAAGACAGAGGTCGATTACAGTAAAGCAAAATGGGCGTTAAAAGGTTTCTGTCTGACAGCGATGAAGGCAATCGGAGGAGGAGGAGGCATGAGGAGAATCTCGTTGAGGAGCTGAGCTGTTTATAGTGGGCGTTTCTGTACCGAGGAGTAGGAAACATGAAAGAGAGCATCTGATGTTGTACCAAAACCTATTTCAGGGAAGGTACATTGTGTCTGACCACAAGATAAAAAAGGCATTGAGGATTAAGGTTTCCTCCCATGTATGAATCTGCGTCAGTGGTGTAGAACAGGTCAAACAGAGAGGAGGTGGTTTTACCATAAATCCTGTGTTCATGAGTTGTGGTGTACCTGAGGTGTGTCCTGCAGATCTGGCTCAGGATCTCCATGTGTTTCCCATTGATGCTGTCTGTCTCTGCGGGCAAACTACTTTCAGCGAGCTTCTTTTCTCTCAGCTGGGTCTCTGGGAACACGTAAGGATTTTTTTTTTAAAGTAAATGCACATACCTCTATTTCTGTCAATACTGTACAGAATGAAATGCAGGTGTTTTGATCACTGATACGTTTGTAGTGAAGGAGGACAAGGGTGGATGCAGTACCCCAGTTCTCCTGCAGGGCGGCGAGGTTGGACAGCAGCCGTTCATGGTAGAGCTTCTCCAGCTGCAGGAACTGGATGGCCCAGTGGTCTGATAGCATCACTAGTTAAAGACGCTTTCAACCCAAAATCACTTTGTACATTAATTGGGTCAGTTTTATGAGCAATACAATCCTTTACCCTGGTTTTTAATCAGAAAGAAACCCATAGGTGTCATTATTCCTGTTATGAGTTTAATTATACAAAGTTTGATGGTTCTGTAAAACTTTTTTTTTAATGTAACAGCAGCTGTGTAATGGGAAATCATGGATAGTTACTATGCATGATCTGCAAATAAATTAACAGCCTGATAATACGAAGCCAAATTGTTTTCAATGACTCAACAAGCGCAGCATCACAGAGACAGACCTTTAAAGCTGATCTGCGATCTGCCAATAAAAAGAGAGAAGGAGGAGGAGAGTTTAAAAAGGAAAGAGAAAGAGAAGGAGAATGAAAACCAATTCATTGCAATCATTTACTTGAATTTTGGTGGCTTGTGACTCTTTTTAATAGCTAATACATAATAAACAATACATACTGTAATAATAGAACAAGGCATCAGGTCAGCTTAGGTTAGAAAGACTGATTCATGATCAGATGGTCATTTAGAAGACTGTAACACTGAATAAAACTGTTCCTTATGTGGGATGTTACTGTGTCATGTTGTTCTGTCTCACGGATCCTCCCTCCTCATGCATCAAGTCTTCTCACGTTCTCTCTGTCCTTTCTTTCTCTCTACCCTCACATATACACTTATACTGTAAACATAGACAACCTCCTTGCTGCAGCTGTTGCTAGGCAGACAGCAAAAACAGAGCCAGAGGAAACTACTGCTATATGCCTTCATGGCTTTGAGCCAAAGTATTAGGAACACCAAATGAGGGAGAGAAAAATGAACCGATGGAAAACAACAGTGAGACAGAGGAATACAGTATGTGGCCAACAGACAGCCAAACAAACATTCAATCACTTCTTACCATTTTAAAATAGATCAATATTATTATTTCTGGTTCTATAGGGTCAGAGTCATGTCTATGCCTTCATCAAACCAGCACAGGCCTCAAATGAAAGAGTCCAAAGTCCCAAATCTGCTCTGTGTGACGACCCTCTCCTAACATGAACCCTTTTCAACCGAATGAGATAGAAGCACTCACTCCATAGGTGGATAACTCGCTCTCATGTGCCAGTCGGGCTCAGTCACGATTGAAATACAGGGAGACTGACAAATGTTGCATTTGATAAAAAAAAAACAGAAAAACATGAAGTGCACTTGAAAGGATACAGTCCTCTTTGAGCGAGTAAGACTCTGCGATCTAAAAACAATAAATAAACAGGACACACAGTGTGTTGATTCACACAGAGGAGCATACATACTAGTGCAATATACTACAGGAATGGACATCAAGCATGTTAGAGAATAAAAACAAGTCACGTGACAGCGTTTCAGTGTGAAACCTCTCCATTAACCCCTGCAGTATCAGAGCACACAGTGACCTTAAAGGAACAGTTACTGAAAATTATTAATTCAGTCATTATCCAATCACCCCACCTTGGTCGACCACCGTAAAAAACACATTATATTTTAGCTCATTTTCCAACTGCTTTGGCCGCAGTTTGTGACTCAGGTTACTGGAGTCGGCTATCTGTCTCTGGTGTTGGAAAATGAGCTAAAGCAGGTTTTTTTACTATGGCCGACGAAGGCAAGCACCTCCCTCTGATGTCACCTCTCTCATTAGTGATTAGAACATCAGCTGTTTTTGTAATTTTTGTATTGAGTTGAATAAATGGATTAAACAAGCACATCCAGATGTGTGCACCTTTAAGTGTCCTCTGGAAACACTTCAGCTGTGTTGTGGTATTTGCAGTGTTTTCTTAATGTGTTGTGGTATTTGCAGTGTTTACTTAATGTGTTGTGGTATTTGCAGCGTTTACTTAATGTGTTGTGGTATTTGCAGTGTTTACTTAATGTGTTGTGGTATTTGCAGTGTTTACTTAATGTGTTGTGGTATTTGCAGTGTTTTCTTAATGTGTTGTGGTATTTGCAGTGTTTACTTAATGTGTTGTGGTATTTGCAGCATTTTCTTAATGTGTTGTGGTATTTGCAGTGTTTTCTTAATGTGTTGTGGTATTTGCAGTGTTTACTTAATGTGTTGTGGTATTTGCAGTGTTTACTTAATGTGTTGTGGTATTTGCAGTGTTTTCTTAATGTGTTGTGGTATTTGCAGTGTTTTCTTAATGTGTTGTGGTATTTGCAGCGTTTACTTAATGTGTTGTGGTATTTGCAGCGTTTACTTAATGTGTTGTGGTATTTGCAGCGTTTACTTAATGTGTTGTGGTATTTGCAGCGTTTACTTAATGTGTTGTGGTATTTGCAGCGTTTACTTAATGTGTTGTGGTATTTGCAGTGTTTACTTAATGTGTTGTGGTATTTGCAGTGTTTTCTTAATGTGTTGTGGTATTTGCAGCGTTTACTTAATGTGTTGTGGTATTTGCAGCGTTTACTTAATGTGTTGTGGTATTTGCAGTGTTTTCTTAATGTGTTGTGGTATTTGCAGCGTTTACTTAATGTGTTATGTGTTGTGGTATTTGCAGCGTTTACTTAATGTGTTGTGGTATTTGCAGCGTTTACTTAATGTGTTGTGGTATTTGCAGCGTTTACTTAATGTGTTGTGGTATTTGCAGCGTTTACTTAATGTGTTGTGGTATTTGCAGTGTTTTCTTAATGTGTTGTGGTATTAGCAGCATTTTCTTAATGTGTTATGGTATTTGCAGCGTTTACTTAATGTGTTATGGTATTTGCAGCGTTTACTTAATGTGTTGTGGTATTTGCAGCGTTTACTTAATGTGTTATGTGTTGTGGTATTTGCAGTGTTTTCTTAATGTGTTGTGGTATTTGCAGTGTTTTCTTAATGTGTTGTGGTATTAGCAGCATTTTCTTAATGTGTTATGGTATTTGCAGCGTTTACTTAATGTGTTATGGTATTTGCAGCGTTTACTTAATGTGTTATGTGTTGTGGTATTTGCAGTGTTTTCTTAATGTGTTGTGGTATTTGCAGTGTTTTCTTAATGTGTTGTGGTATTTGCAGCGTTTACTTAATGTGTTATGTGTTGTGGTATTTGCAGTGTTTTCTTAATGTGTTGTGGTATTTGCAGTGTTTTCTTAATGTGTTGTGGTATTAGCAGCATTTTCTTAATGTGTTATGGTATTTGCAGCGTTTACTTAATGTGTTATGGTATTTGCAGCGTTTACTTAATGTGTTATGTGTTGTGGTATTTGCAGCGTTTACTTAATGTGTTATGTGTTGTGGTATTTGCAGCGTTTACTTAATGTGTTGTGGTATTAGCAGCATTTTCTTAATGTGTTGTGGTATTAGCAGCGTTTACTTAATGTGTTGTGGTATTAGCAGCATTTTCTTAATGTGTTGTGGTATTTGCAGCGTTTTCTTTGTTTAACTGAAATCTTCACTGTAGCCTCAAAGTATTAACGCGCACCACATCTGAAGCTATGGACCCTGTGTACATGATGCCCTGCTAGTGGAGATCAATGAGAACTCTTGATCTCTGCGTACTTCAGTGTTAACCTGCTACCCAACAGATGCATCACACATACCAGAGAGAGCTCTGCTCATGCTGCAGCAACAAGTGTCCCTGTTGGCTCTAAAGTTATGAATTCTGTGTTTTACAAGTCACTGTGTGTAAGCAGAGCTTTCTCCATCGCGTGTGCATGCATTGAAGCCTGAGCACCTTTCCAAGACAGGGTGCATGCTAACACTTTTAGCTTAGAGCCTTAAGTGTGGATTTCATCCTAAAACTCCCCATCGTGAACTTTTCTTTTAAACTGTGCTGCTCTGTGCTATAAATGTCTCCAAACACTGATTAGGCTGCGCACCAATCAAATGTAGATGTTTGTGTTATAAATTCCTTTAACGATGAAGATCACATGACAGCATCATACCAAGAGTCAGAGACATGCAGACCTGTTAGAAATGAAGTCACATGCTGCTGCTCATGGTGCAGATTAACGTGTCTTTGTGGACTTCTAACGACTGATTCAGTAAATCTAGACATGGAAGTTTCACCTCCTCAGATTTTCTGCTATAACTCTATTATATCATGTAGGTTCAGTGCTTTTAAAGATTTTTACGTATAAACAATTATGGCTGCCAAACTTCTGCCTTAGTTTAAGATGCATTGCATTTCATATTAAAACAGTTTGGAGCACCCTGTATGTTTCTTGATGCAGACATCCACAGACTGACAACAATGGACTAAACATTTCACTTCTTCCACTTAGATGCGGACAGATTACGTGATGATGGGGCTGTGACCACAGACATGTAAAAAGATTCCCCTCCCTCACACATTTATGTCCAGAAATGTATTTCTTTTTAGGAAACATTTTTAAATTAGACTATGAGTCTAAAGTAAACTGAACTTGAACTTCAGGATTCTCTAGGAATGTTTTTTCCAAACCATTTCATGTCAAGGACCCCTAAACCTTCACAAATGAGACCCAAGACCCCAAGTTGATAAGATTTTGTCCCAGGGTCTCCTCTGTGGTACTAATTGTACTTTAGCATGTATTATAGAGAAGGAGTGTGAGACCTGTTATCAAAATAGTCATATATTCAGTCATTGTGTTATCAGACTTATATTTTACTGGGGACTCCCTGGAACCCTTGCAAGGGCCCCTAGGGGTCCTGGACCCCACTTTAAAAACCACTGATGAGGATTATTTTGCAGTCAAACATATTGAAATTGCTTTATTAATATTACCATAGACTTTTTGTAGCCTCAGTATGATGCTGGATTGGACAGATTGGATTAAAGGACTGATTGTGATCAGCAGTACAAACAATAAGACATGCTTTTGATTGTGCTTTTTGAGTTTGTACAGAGAAATGTTGCTGACTGTCACTTCAAACAGAAGCTCTAGCATACAGCCCCCCCCCCCCCCCACCCCCACCCCCCCAGACACACTGGACCCCTACATTTGTGCCCTGAAAGTCTGTTCAGTGACCCCTGATAGAAGGAACCTGCTTCTTACACAGATATTATTTCCCTGATCAATAATCCGTCTTCTTTAATTCACCATGAGTCAAGCCTCCCACCAGGCCAGATGTGCAAACATACACAACAACCTACAACTAAGTGTAAATTTGTGCCACTCTTGTGCTGTTTTGATTGATTCTTTTGTTTCCACTTTCCTGACCCATTTATTTGGGTATATTTAGGAGTTTACACATTAATTCATACCCTGAAATAACCTGGTAAAGCAGAGCAGCAGATGCTAGCAGATACGACTAAATACAGTATGTCGAGAATAAAAGAATCAGATCATGTTTCTGCTTAAAGTGGGCCAACATGCTGAATGCAGTAGCATCACCCACAACAAAATCCTTATAAATGGAGTGTATCTATTAAAGAAATGATAACTCTAATCAATCACGGAGCGACTTAACGACTAGTGCCTCTCCTTTCCTTTCTTATTATTTGAACCTCAGCAGTCTTTGCTGAACGATTACTGCGGATAGATTCTCAACCTGCTGGAAGAGCTTACATCAATTAATCATACTGTCTAAGTGTTGTTAGGAAAATGTGGTTTTCAAAGTATTGCACCAGCAATGCTTTTAGCAAACTATATTTATCAAACCTCTAATTAGCATGTCTGTTTGAAGGCTGTAATTGTGACCTGAGGCAGGAGATGAGCAAAGAGCAGAGGGTTGCCAGTTCAAATTCCCTACCTGCAGAGTAGAGCAGTTGCGTAAATGTTCTTTTCTGCTTCAGTAACTACGTCTTCTTGCCTCTAATGCATTTACACAGAGTGTTTAAGACAGCTGACCTTTTTAAATGATAAACTAAGCTATCTGGGTGCATTTGCATGCTCTAACAAGCTATTCTGATATGTCTAAACACCAGCTCAGGGAGGTATTTGTCTCAGCTAACAGAGAAAACATAGACTTTGGAATCAGGTCACAGAGGAGGACTGCCACACACACACACACACATACTGTAGATGTAAGCATACAGAGACTCAAACACATACACACCCACACATGAAGCCATTCTGTCTGACTAAATAAAGGCACATATTCCCTCTGGATTTAGGAGAAACTAATGCTCAAACACCTACACACACACAGACACACACCTGGTGCAGGGAAAGTGGCAGCAGTGTGTAGTCACTGTTCTCTCTGAGGGACTGCAGGGAGGCCAGCAGCTCTGGGCTGGGGCCTGGAGGTCCATCTCCTGGAAACATACAACACAAACAAACAGTAGAATGAAATATCCATTATATTTGAGATGTTAGAGGAGCATCCAACAGACTTGGTTTGTAAATTCTGATCACAGTTTGCTGCAGTGTTTCTGCTCAGCATGTCTAAATGGTTTATTTAATCAATCGTGATAGAAATTTAACAAGTCTAAGAAAATAAAGCTCATGACACAGAGATAGTTTTGTTGTACTGTAATTGTATTGTAATAAATCACTGGAACATTCTGCTCTATTGATGTGGAACATAAATATTGGTTCAGTTTTTTTTTAGTTTTTTTTTAACTAGCTACATCTCAGTGCTATCTTTTTAAAGGGGTAGTTTGACTTTTAGGGAAATGTTTTTTGCTTCCTTGTTGAGAGTTTGCTAAAAAAGAAAAAAAAAGAAGAAAAAGAAAAGAAAAGAAAAAGATGCATCTCTATGAAACTACCAAATAAAACTTAGCTTAGCTTAGCATGAAGACTGGAAAACAGGCAGTCAACAGCTAGCCAGGCTCTGTCCAGAGGTAACAAAAGATTATTTCTTGGCTTC
Source organism: Chaunax sp. Z400 (assembly GCA_037577475.1). Taxonomy (NCBI): domain Eukaryota; kingdom Metazoa; phylum Chordata; class Actinopteri; order Lophiiformes; family Chaunacidae; genus Chaunax; species Chaunax sp. Z400. The sequence goes on along the minus strand of CM075202.1, from coordinate 17,856,496 downwards.
CTGAACCCTCCCCTATAGTTACTGTCAACCTCACAGTGACGACGAGATGAAGAGGAAAGGACCAAGAAATACAGGGACAAATAAACCCCCACTAAAAAGATTCAACCAATGAGAATTAAAGTGTTTATTAATCATGTGAGCTTCAGAATATTCTTTAACTGTTGTACACAGACATGCTCGCTGTCCCAGCTGTTATGCTTAACCAAGCAAACCATCTCTCTAGCTTCATATTTAGCAGACAAACATGAAGCAGTCAGTGTTGGGCAGGAGCGGTGCTATGAGTTGGCCTAGTGACGTTACTTTTAACTACATTTCTCCTGTTCCAGTGATTTAATATAGCATATATAGCATTCACTGTATTCTGAGTCAAAGGCCATTTCAGTAACGTAGCTTTTGTATTAACTAATTATCATAAGCAGATCTGTTTGTGTGGCCAAATTCTGTATGACGATACATGATAGGGATCCTTTACTGATCATTTCCCTGATTCCTATAACGTGTCTGCTGCATGAATACAGACACGCTTCTGTTTACTTGTAGGAAACACAGGAGAGGAGGGAGAGAAACGGATCTAGGAGGGAGTCAGGATGTTTATTCTCTGACTACTGTGGTTTGAGTTACCTTACAATTTGATAGCAATTCAAACACAGGTGTGAACACACACACACACACACACACACATTATGTCGAGGTTTTTTTTTGACAATTTGGTTTTGGAGCAGTAAAAGCAAATAGCACAGCTTTTAGTTTTTGCTTAACAATAGTATCATTTTATTCACCACTGAGGTAGCACCAACATGGTTCAATGTAAATAAACACCTTGTAAAATGAAATAACCATGATGGAGTAAACTACCTTTGCCACACATTCCAAGTAGCTTCCTCAAAACTGGAAATAGCAGCAATCTTCTCACTTATCTCTTGGCAAGAGAGGTAATAAGCATCATACTTTCCATCAATAATATAAGATAAAAGCAAAAATAATTTAAAAAAATAAAACAGATAAGAGATTCAGGAAATAAGATAAGATACGTTTTGAGAGGTGATTTATAAGAAATCACTGATTCTGCAGCCTCAGACCTTCAGGCAGGGAGTTCCAGAGCTGAGGGGGTTCTGACCCCAAAAACCGGACCATCTTTAGTCTTGAGCTGAGGAACAGTCACACAGACAGAGGCCTGCCTAAGGATCTGAGGCTTTGGCTCATATAGGGGAACTAAAAGTCAGCAATACTGCTTGGAGCTAAGCCACAAAATGCTTCACAGGTAATCAGGAAAATCCTGAAATCAATTCTAAAACTTACTGGTAACCAGTAGAGAGAGGGTGAAACATGACGGCTGATACAAAGACCAACAAGTAGCATAAAATATGTGCATATCCACTGATAGCCAGTACGTCAGCCTGCATGTGTTTGTGGGTGTTTGTGTGTGTCAGGGCAACCCCAGGAGACCTTGCTACTGTAGATGTTAAGACTATCTGACAAACACCTTGTTACCTCAGCAGGTTGCCATCGGTGACAGCCCCTCGCCTGCAGCCATTACTGTGACAATTAGTCACTATTAGCTGCAGCTGTATAGTGCAACTCTTACGTAACATAACCCCAGCTGTATATCACATTGCAAACATCCAAGAATATTAACTTAAGCTCTGTTTTTTCTGGAAAACTACAGCAGTTTATGGGAAGCTGACCACAGATGGATGCTGAGCTTTCACTTGTTCTGAAAAGCTTTCAATCAGCACTTCTCTGCAGAATAATGTGTTATCGGTCTACTGTGTCTGCAGTGCTAACAAATTATTAAAACCAGTCCTGGGTCATTTAAAGATGATAAACTATCTTTGAGAGTCATTTTAAATAACGAGCTGTAACATTTTGCCATCATTACCGTCCACATTAGCTGATACTGCAGAAAAAGCCAAACTCCCTGAGGTGTGCGAGCATAAAAAGCACAAAGCGGTCATTTATTAGATAATAAATAAGATGGAGAGTAATATTTTACCAGTAACACTGTCGATGCACATCCACTCCTCTTTAAGTGTAGTCCCAGTGTCGGGATATTTCGGCGGGATGGCGTTCTTGTTACCCATCACCTCCGTCACTGCAGCGAACTTTTCCTCCAAGTTGAAGCTCCCAAAAAGCTTCTCTGAGACTCTCCAGTTGGCCGTGGCTAGATCTTTTTTTCTTTTCTTTTAATTGTTTGTCACTTTTATCAGAGGCCTTCCTTTGGCAGAGAAAAGCAAATTACTGGAAAAGTTTGAGTTGCTCTAAGCTCCCAGAAAGGATTCCCAGGCGTCTTGGAGCACTGGAGAATGAGGTCTGGTTTGTGATCGCTCTTGACGGAGCATGTGATTTAATCCTCCATTGCCTCTCCTGGATGGTCAAGAAAGGGGGGATTTGAACTGTCTATTCATATTCTATGAAGGCTGGGCTGTTGAGGATGATGTTCTCAGTGTTTGCAGACTGCTTTTTTTTTTCTCTTCTCTCTTACATGTAGTATTTGATGTAGCTTCTTATCCTTGTTCCCAGCGTGCTGTCAAAAGAAACAGGCACATTTTAAAAAGAGAACATGGATGCAGTGTGTTTTGAGAAGGAGAGCACACAAGCTGAGGAACAAGAGAGAGTTGAATGCAGAGAGAAGCAGCATTTGCTGGTGAAATGGTCGTTATGTCACAGACTGAAAGGGTGGTCTTTGTGTCGGAAGTATAACTGCCTATTGAGGCATGGCAGAGTGCTCCAGTCTGAATAACCCCCTTTAATAAAACCTCATAGTCTGTGGGGTAGAATAATTAGCAATGAGTCTGTTACAGCACAAACACACTGCACACTGTACAGTATACAAAATGCATTCTTGCTTTTTTCTCTACCAAGCAGGGAGGTTCAGAAGTGATTCATAACTTAACTTACGACAAAATATTGTAGTGAGTCCTATAGTTGGATATAGAATAAAAGATCAAATTTAAACTCAGCAAACTAAACAAAATGTAAACATGTGCACACTATGTAAACACACATTATTGCACCTGATTGATAAATAGACAATGGATGACAGGAACAATGTTATTATATTGCACATTCCAGTAATGATTGCACAGTAAAGCACACAAACCAGACAAAACACAAATAAAGCACCAAACAACTGGAGAGCAAAGAGCCGCTGCGCTCATGTGCGCCGCCATCTTGCCAGGTTGAATCATGATTCTTCAAGTAACTGTAAAGACATGTCACATAGAATTCCAAAGTCAAAGGGTCTCTAAAGTCATTGGGATTCTTGGAACCATGAATGTCTGCACAAGATTTGCTGCAGATGGTTGCTGAGATTTTTCATTCAACATGGCTGGAGCAACACCGCTAAGCATGTCTAAACAAAAGCCAAATATTCTCTTGTTCTGGTATCTCAAATCTCAGGATTTGTATCATTTCCTGATATTTGACTAAACAATTGATCCTAAAACAAGCTGCAGATTAATTGATAATAAAAATAACTTAAACTGTTTAAGCCCCACAGGACACTCAACACACCTAAATATGAGTTTTCTGCTAGATGAAATATGAGAATCCATAGTCTATTTTACACTGGGTTAATCATTTAATCATGTGTTATGTCTATTTATTATAGTACCATACAATATGTTACATAAACCCTCTATTTATACATCTCTCCAACTCCAGTGCCAAATAATACAAGAAGTTAACTTTCAACCTTAACACGCCTCATCATATATATTGTGTGCAGTAGAGTGGTGAATATATGAAGTTAGATGTCTCCATTTACAGGCCTTTAACTGATGTTTCTATGCAGATGAACAATGTCAGGGTAAGGATTTCGTTTCTTGCCTCAGGTTAAGGTCAGTTCACAAGGGTGCACCTGTAGCTGCAGACAGAAGGCTGACATTGTAAGGATTAAAGGCTTTCACATGTATCACTCTAAACTCTAACCAGTCCTGTCACTGCAATTATAATGGAGAGGCGTCAAAAACAGTATCATCAAGGTTTTCCCCTGATCTATTGTTTCCTTGTTCCTTTTACTTCAATTCCTTGTTTGAATGAATGAAAACCTTTATTGCCCCCAAGGGGGAATTTGCTTTGCACAGGAAGCATACACAACACAAAAATATAACATTAAAACATGAACATGACATAAGACATAGCATAATAAAATATCACCAGGCATCCTCAGTGAATAAATAATAAAGTGCAGATTTAAAGTGCCATTCAAAATTCAAAACCCTTGCATTATGGCCTCAGAGATGGCTCGCTGTTTTTACGCTACGGGAAAACACCTGTATCCATCTGTCTTAGCCTCTCCAGTCGGAACTGCATTACAAATGTGTGGAGTAGTTGTGCAACTTTATACACAAGCTCCCATACGAGCTTGTAACAACATGGTCTCCTCTCTCAGCTGGAAGAGGCTCCACAGGCAACGGCTGACATGCTGTAGATTAATGTATTTCCGCCTCATGAAACCTGCATTTTCAGCCTGAGTACTTCAGGCATGAAGGCGATGTGATGATATCTGTTCACTCAGCATGTCAGCAGTCACATGAACGTTGTGAGTTTTGCAATATGGAATGTGGCACGCAGTGCAAACGCTAGGAGCTGGGACTAACCCATAGGAAGTGTAGCAGAAAATTAGGAATGATGCAGCAGTGGCTAAATCTGAAACCCTGGGTATGTTTTACTAAAACACACTATGACAGTTCTGGGTTTGCTTTTGCATGGTGAGATTTCTGCTGTGAAGCTATGCAAGACTGTGTATGTATATCTATGTACAAGCTATTTTATGCCATACCTTATTCCTACATCAATACTTTGTAAACATTTAGATTCATGTGTTTCATACATGAGATTTATTTTACATCACTGGTGACCAACAGGTTCGTTTTCTTTTTTCTCTCAGGTAGGCAGTGGTGTCCATTCCTTCATGACAGGACAATCGGCTGCAATTCACCTAGAGGGCGCTCTAGAGGGAGTCTTAAATGGATGGGAGTGAATGGAGCTAAACAGCTAAAATAATTATTTTCATCTACTTCGAGACAAAAAAGCACAAATTTTATATTAGTTTGTGTAAATACAGTATAGATTATATATCAGAAGTGAAATGAAACCATGCTAAACAATACTGTCGTTTCATTTTTCTTACAAGGAAAGAGATTCTGCCCATAAAACGCTAGCATTCTGCTAATGAATGCTGATTGGTCGGTTGAGGATTGACGTCTGATTGTGAAAGTGCGCCCCCCGTTGAATTCACCCGGAGTCTGCAGAAGTTTTTGTGATCAAATCAAATGAATATCTACAGGAGGACCAGGAGGACCTTGATTTTTGACAGCCTAACGTAGATCTGCTTAATGTAGTAGCAGAGATATTCCAGCCACTATTAATGCCGTAAAGTGGCTTGTGGTGCTACCAGAGAGTGCCAAAGCTACTACTACGGTATTTCACAATAATTGAAGCAGCAAAAGAATATCTAATGGACTTATATTTTATTGAGTCAATCCATTATATTGAAAACTTAATGAAAGTTGCAAGAGAAACATCCCTTCCCCCCCTATAAACGTTTCATTTTGGGGTTTCTGCTCCATAGAGCCCCATTCATTTGGGACTACTTCTTGAGTACCCGGAAGTTCTGAGAGTGCCATTATCAAAAATCTACTCACACCCAGTCGTGCTTCAACTCTAAATCAAATCAGACAGATCTCTGTTTGTTCTGGCGCTCCTGCAGTTCACTGGTTGAGTAAGTTCCGTTCCTGGGTTTAAATTCCCGACAGAAGTGCGTGGCCGAGAGCGCGCGCGTCTGCGTCACGCAAAGTGCATAATGTACCAGTGCGCGTGCCGCTGACGCTTCTCATGTACAAAACGTCGCGCTAATTTAAACGTTGTTTTTTCTGCCTGCTTCACTTTTTAATGAGTCGTCCTTATTATTATTATTTTAATTAGCACAGCCTAGGCTACTCCTCACATGGACAGTACAGGGCAAAAGCACAGCATGGTAACAGATGTCTAAGTAGGTTGTCAAGTTCAATACGGGTTTCTCCTATTATCCCTTTATTAACAGTAGACAAAGCTCTGATCCTGATTTCCTCTATTTCCTTCTGATAATCAAGAAACTCCAAGCCTCCCTGTGCCATATTGCATGTAAGAAAATGTCACAAATAACAAGGAACACGGTGCACAGGACGGAGGATGGAGAGATGCGCTCACCGCTGGATGGTGTCTCCGTTTGTCGTCCGAACATCAACGTCCTGAACCGGCGTCCCGGTGTTTTTCCTTCTCCGTGTCGACCCACAGCAGGATCCACATAACCCTCTCTGTCATCTGCCCGTGACACTCTCTCATGCCTCTTGTTTACGGTCCAATCCGGGGATTTTCCAGCTTCCCCTCATTGCAAATTCTATATTCCTACATGTCACGTTAATTTATTTATTTAACTATGCGGTGGAGGCTGCCATCTTCTGGCAGATGTGTCACACTGGCTCCAGAGGTTATGTAACAGCAGATGAAGCGGTCATATGATGGGGTGTTAAGATGATAAAACCGACACCGGATTACAAGGAAATAGTAAAAGTGTACATGCGTCGTATTTTTACTGTTACATAAGCAGAAAAGAAAACACATGTGAAATCATTAGATTTATCAAATTGGTGGACACTTCAGACAATCATAGTAATTGTGATAGTAATTGTGATAGGCCTCATGCACCTATTGCTTAGATCTAAGAGACAAAGAGCATATAACAGACCAAACAGCACCACAAATAAAGAGTGTGTGTGTGTGTGTCATCCTGCTATTGTTGCATCACAACATATGCTGCATCTCTTTTTGCACACACATATACATTTACACAAACATGCATGTGAGGACAGCATGAGGAGGAACTGCAAAATGATTTTATTTGTTTTAAATCACAGAATCCAGTGTGTAAGGTGTGGTTATTTATTAACATGCTGATTAACAGGATTGAAACAGACATAGTGTGTGTTCCCTGTACGTTTAAATAAATCCACTGAGGTAGAAAATGTCACTCTGTACATTGATTACTGTGCATCAGCTCATCCTCTCTTATTGGTTCAATGACTTCAGGGCCACGAATCTCTTCAGACACAATGATGTCATTTCATTCATGTAATTATTCCTTACTGAGTGGAATCCACAAGTTTAATTCTGCAGCCAGTCATTTCCTGATGGGTTTTAGGAGTCACTTTATTGATGACCACAGCAGGCAGTAGAAAATTTGCATTATGTTTCTGTCTTCTGTCACTTACTGAAATACTATTTTAATTCATGCATGTTTCACTCATCCATTCACTTCTGACACAACTGATATGCTGATACTACACACCTCATGCTTATATTTTGTCATTGTTAACATTATTTACTTTTGTAATACACTTAATTGATATGTAAACTTGTGTCTGTTCCCCTCCTTTGTCACTTGCTATGAGCCGGCTTGTGACAATATATATACATATATATATATATATACGTAGTTGTAGTAGTAGTACTTGTAGTACACTCCAGTAGCTGGCAAGCCTTCATTTTAACATGTGCCAAATAAGACTTTTAAACTTGTAATGTTGAAGTTGTGTAACTTGAGTTATTCATCTGTTAAATGTATGGTATACATATTTAACAGCCTCTATTTATTATTCACATTAAATCATTATTAGATGATGAATTCCTGTCATTTGGAATAAAGTTTTCATTTATCCCAATAATGTAAAGTTTCAGGTTTCATTGGACACCAAATGACTTCACCTCAGGACCATTAGATACTGAACCTTAAGGTTCACTGAAAGACACTCCTTCATTTGTCATTTTCCAGACTGACTCTGATCAACAAGCTTTTATCATTTTTTGAGGCTGTTTCTAAGAGTTTTCCAGTATTTACTCCAGTAAAGACATGTGATCTGGCTCCATGTATCACATGTAGTTACAGATGTGGTCAGTACATTAGTGCACAGCCCCTCCTGCTGAGGGTAACTGATATTTACAGGTACAATATTATAGACACCTGTACAATCACATGTAAAATAGTATAAATAAATGATCATTGTGTAAAATTAGTACGAGGCAGCAGGAAGATTATTAGATATTTATTTACGATTCTATTGTCGTGATAATTGTAAAAAAAAAATTTTTTAAAAAGAGCATATAGAAAATCCCCAACATCCCACCATGAGCAAGCACTTGGCGACAATGGCGAGAAAAAACTGCCTTTGGCAGAAACCTCGAGCAGATCCGAGACTCATGGTGGACGGCCTTCTGCTTTTGACCGGTTGGAGAGAGAAAGGGGGAGAGGGAGGGAGAGAGGAAGAGAGAGAGAGGGAGGGGTGAGGAGGGAAAGAGAGAGAGGGGTGGGGAAGGAGACAGAGAGAGGGGAGTGAGAGAGAGAGAGAAAGGGGGGGAGAGAGGAAGAGAGAGAGAGGGAGGGGTGAGGAGGGAGAGAGAAAGAGGGGTGGGGGGGAATGAGAGAGAGAGGGGGGGAGGAATGGGGAGGGAGAGAGAGAGAGGGAGAGAGGAAGGGGTGGGGAGGGAGAGAGGGAGTGTTGGGGAGGGAGAGAGGGGAGGGAGGGGGGGACTAAGAGACAGGGACATGTAATAACTATCAATATACACTATATTATAATAACTATCAATATACACTATATTATAATAACTATCAATATACACTATATTATAATAACTATGACTATATTATAATAACTATCAATATACACTATATTATAATAACTATCAATATACACTATATTATAATAACTATGACTATATTATAATAACTATGACTATATTATAATAACTACACTATATTATAATAACTATCACTATATTATAATAACTATGACTATATTATAATAACTATGACTATATTATAATAACTATGACTATATTATAATAACTATGACTATATTATAATAACTATCACAATATTATAATAACTATCACTATATTATAATAACTATCACAATATTATAATAACTATCACAATATTATAATAACTATGACTATATTATAATAACTATCACTATATTATAATAACTATCACAATATTATAATAACTATGACTATATTATAATAACTACACTATATTATAATAACTATCACTATATTATAATAACTATCACTATATTATAATAACTATCACAATATTATAATAACTATGACTATATTATAATAACTACACTATATTATAATAACTATCACTATATTATAATAACTATCACTATATTATAATAACTATCACTATATTATAATAACTACACTATATTATAATAACTATCACTATATTATAATAACTATCACTATATTATAATAAATATGACTATATGATAATAACTATCACAATATTATAATAACTATGACTATATTATAATAACTACACTATATTATAATAACTACACTATATTATAATAACTATCACTATATTATAATAACTATCACTATATTATAATAACTATCACTACTACTACTAATAAAACACAACATAATAAAAGATAAATGTAAAAAGTTAAACCCTCTTCAGCCAGGAATGATGTTTCAGGGTCTCCAGGCTGGGTCTGGCTGCTGGGTCCTTGTTGAGGCAGCTCAGAAGAAGATCTCTGCAGTCTGGACACACAAGCAGGAAGAAGATTTTAAAACAAACATGTGCTTTGTGTTTCTGCTGGATTCTACTGTATGTGTGTCGTTATGACTCACCAAAGGAAAGGTCGTCTCTGACACAAACATCATCACAGATTAGTTCGTCTGTGCTGTCCTCGAAGGGGAAATCCAGATGTAGCATTAAATACAACACTACACCGAGCTGCCACACAGTAGCCGGTTCGGCCCTGTAGCAGCGATCCAGGAACCACTCGGGGCAGGTGTACGAAGGGGTTCCTACGACACACAACCACACAGAGACAACGTTAATGGTGAGGGATGGAGGCAGCAGAGATGCTGCATTGGCTCAGACAGCAGGGCTGAAAGAAGGACAGCCTACCTTGTGGTGTAGTGTACGTCCCCTCATGCAGGAAGGTGCCACATCCAAAGTCGATGATCCTGATATGTGGATCATCAAGACTGGGTTCACAGAGGATATTTTCCAGCTTAATATCGTTGTGAAAGACCCCCTTGGAGTGGATCTCACTGAGGCCATCAACCAGCTGCTTTGTGATGATCTGAGGGAGAGAGAAACAGACATGCAGACTGTGTGACTGTGAGCTTGGACATATTTAAACGTGGAAATGCACCTGCCATCAACTACTTACTTTAGCCTCAAACTCGTCCAGGGTGGAGCCTGTGGAGGTTAAATACTCACACAGGTCCATGCAGGGGTCTGGCCTCTCCATGACGAGGATCAGCTCATCCCCCAGCTCGTACCAGTCCAAGAGGGCCACGGCTGCACCGGTACCTTCTGATGCTGTTCTGAGTCTCAGCATCAGTGCCACCTCCAGAGGGACCGTTTGGTTCTTCTCATCCAACTTTAAACAAAAAGTGAAAGAGGAAAGTCCAAATTAACAAATGAAAACTGTTTCAAACAAGATGAACATGTGCATGTGATTCCTTTGTACTTGTACCAAAAGAACTTACTTTAGGTATTTGGCCAGACTGGGGGATGCGTTTGATGGCCACCTACAGGACAGAAACACAGACATTTAGTCAGCTTATACAACATACAGAGTGGCTACATCAGTCATACATGACGTGTGGGAGTCTTACAGGCAGGTTGTCTTGTCGGCGGTGACCAGAGAAGACGGAACCGTATCCTCCTGCACCCAGCAGGGCCCCCTCCACATACTTGTTTGTAAAGGCAGCTAAGAAGAAAATACAAACAGGAACAGTCTGATTAAAGTCGGTCACAACTTTCATGGATTCAACTTATAAACTAATCCCTAGTAACAGCAGGACCGTTTTAAAATTGGATCCTAATTCCAATACGAATCCAAAACCCAAGGCTGAACCCTTGAAGAATCAGACGACCTTTTGGACATTTGGACCTGCTGCCAGTTAGCTTAGCTTAGCATAAAGACTGGAGACAGGAGAAATGTTGTCTCATCTCACTTTCAAGCAAGAAATATACACATAGACTCATAAGAGACACATTTAAATGTGAACGGAGAGGCTCAGGTATCCAGACGTTTAGTCCCTGGCATGGGTCAAGCTGCAAAATCCTACATTTCCCATAATTCAGCTCAGTAGCATTTTTCATTAGAAACCCCTCCTCCTAAATTCCCATTTCTTTCAAACACCACCATGACATCATCAGGCTTATTTCATGAGCCTTTGTCAGCATAGGATTAATAGTACGTCTCATGAAGAGTAAACTCCAGTATTATATCCCATCTCACCTGTGGTATTGGTGGGAGCACTGGTCGTTGTCGAGGAGGTGCCAGGTTTGACGCAATCGGAGGCCTCAGTGGAAGCCTGGTGACTAGGAGCCTCAGAGGGATTGCGGTTCTTTCTCCTGCTCCTCCTCCTCCTCCTCCTCCTCCTGCTCCTCTTCCTCCTCCTCCTCCTCCTCCTTCTCTTCTCAGTCAGACCTTTTAACACATTTGGGTGATTTCAGTAATCTGAATAGTTCAGCACAAGTCTGATTTCAGTAAAACAGCAGATACATTTCTGTCTCATCTAACCTGTGGTGTCAGGTGAGCCAGAGTCCACTGCACTGGTAGCGTTGTCCCTGGTTGAAGTCCTCCTGGTTGAAGTCCTCCTGGTTGATGTCCTCCTGGTTGAAGTCCTCCTGGTTGATGTCCTCCTGGTTCTTCTCCTCTTCCTAGGTTCCTCATTCTCATCAGAGGTTCTCTCAAATCCTCTCTTTCTCTGTCCTGATGTGAAGTCTGCCACGATGTAACTCATGGGGCCGGTGTGGGGTCCTGCAAAAACAAAAGAAAGATCATTTTGTGAGCTGAATGTGCTGAATAGAAACTACATGATCTACTGTGTGAGTGACTTCCACACTCCAGCAGTAAGTACCAGCATTATACTCTTTTTCCTATCAACTAAATCTTATTTATTAACAAGGAAGAACAGCATATTATTATATTGGTTATAATTAATATTAATAATGTTAATAGTGTTACTGTTGTGAAATAAAATTTGGTCACAACCAAAAATGAATGCATCTCTTTGTTTTAAGTGTGTGTTGTGGATTTAAGTGTCTGCTTTACATGAACTTATATTTAAATATTCCCCACAGAAGTATGAATATAGTAATATATCATGTAATATTAATATAAATAACCAGTTATGTGCAAACAAATAAATGATGTGATTTACAATAAAAAGACAAACATTTCAGTAAACATATAAACAACCATTCAAGTTGTGATAATGGTGGATTTTAACCAGGGGCAATTTATTAATTCTACATTTCCTGAAAAGCAAACGAACAGTTTCTGATTTTTAATAAACTCTCTAAGACACTTTGAACAAATCAAATCTATAGAGATCGCCTAAACAAGATGGAAGAATTAATGTGTTTATCGTTCAGTTATTGATCTGGTCTCACAATCCATACCAAATAATCGATATGATTTCGCCATTTAATTTCCGCTTGTTTCAGATTTCTTGGGGTTCTTCAAATGTTTGGGATAAAAGTGTTGAAACGTGTCACAGTATATATGGAGTTTTATCCGGTTGTAAACCGTGAAAGGACGGTAGCTTCTCGAAATTAAAATAAAAAAGTGCAGCAAAATTGACCGGAGATTTGACTCTCAGCAGATTTGGAAAATACTTCAGAGTTTGAAGACATGTCGGTCAAACAGAAAAAAACTTGACTGTTGAAAGACAGAAACTCTCAGATGTGTCCTGGTCTGCTGCGAATTAGCTAACTGACCTTATGATCACGTTCCGTAGATCCATGGAACCTGAAAGCAGGAAGTAACGCGATATTTCATTATATTGAAACATATTTGGGGCCAAATCTCATGAACTGTCTACGAACATAATGTACAGATAATAGGAGCCAATAAAGCACTTAATCAGCCCTGTAATCACAAGAGGCCGACGCAGGAGCAAACTATGGCCACCAGGGGGCCTCCAAGAGCGGTTAAAATGTCCCACAAGAGAGCTTGATTCTATTATTGAGGTAGTTTGTAAGAAGAAAAATTAAGAGGAGTAAATGTCTAAATTAAAGTACTTTCTTTTTTTCTTTTTTCTGAATAGTTTGTACATCTGTACATGGTTTTGAAAAATAATTACTCAGCTCTATATTTTATTCTTCAACCATTATTGTTTTTTCAGGTTCCTCTGATCTATTTAATTCAATCAGTGTTGTTGTTTTTTAACGTTACATTTATTCTCTATAATATATAAGAAGATGCTGTTAATTTCATTCATTTGACTTATTTGTTTCCCTGCTCTGCTCTGTCCTGCAGGAGACTGCAGGCAGGGAGGTTAGGTTCAATTGCAGCCACCTGTGTGGAGCTCCATACAGAGATTATTTAAGACAGCCTAATCATTCTCTGTCTCTGTCTCTGTCTCATAGGTGCAACATCTTCAGGTTTGGTTTGTTGCATCTTTTTTTGGACATCAACAACATTCACACACATGTTTCACTCATCCATTCACTTCTGACACCACTGATATGCTGACAAAGGTTTTCCAAGGTGTTCCATAGAATCATGTCGATTTTTAATGCAGTTTAGTCTGAGGGGTTAAAGGTCACAGACTCTCACAGTTGGTTTGAGTCGTTGCTCCTTACTGCACAGATTTTAACATTCTCTGAAGCTTCTGATGATATTATGGTCTGTAGATGGTGAAATCCTCAAATTCCTTGTTACTGCATGTTGTAAAACATTGTTCTTAAACTCTTGCACTATTTGCAGTGCTGAACCTCTCCAGTCTTTGCTTGTGAATCACCTGTTAACAATGAACCTCTTGACCTATAGAAACTGGTCCAATCAGGTGCAGCATTCACAACTCTCCCAGTCTTTTGTTGCCCCTGTCCCAAAAAGACGTGCGGCTGCATAAAATTCACAATAAGCATAAATTTACAACAACTTTAGATGTATTGTCTTGTTTTGTCAGTTTTTAATTGGATTGAGTGTCGACCTCATCACGTCGACGTTTTTGGCAAAAAGTGTCCAAGATGTTAGTATAAAATGGCATTAAGGACATTAATAAATGTAATATTTTGCAATGCTTTTGCTTAATTTTCCCTAAACAGTTCTTGACTATAATTTTTTCATGACAGAGTTGAAATGTTGAGCCTGAGGTTGTCAACCTGACAATAAAAGCAATGAAACATAGGTAAGAAAAGATAGTAACCATTACCTTTCTCTGCAGCATGTTCTAAAGACCAGTGTGATGTCAATTCCTCAACACTGTTGTCACAGGGGCTCAACCATTATTTTTATAGGGTGTAAATGGTATGTTGTGACGGGGTTGAAAAGAAACTGGGGGACGTGTGTAAATATGCCAATTTTAAGGATAATTCATATATTTTTAAGAAAAAATAGTTTAAGTTGAAGAAGACAAACATAGCATTATATTAGCAACGTTTGGTATTAATTACAACTTGTTACCATGTTTCTACATGCTGCCAAAGATCCATAAAGACCTGTTAAATCCACCTGGCAGAGCCATCATCAGTGGAAACTCAGACCTGGAACCAATTTCAAAATGTATTGATCATCATCAAACCTTTTGTTCCAACCTTAGTCTAATATTCAGGACACTAACCACCTGTTAAAATTTAGGAAATGAAAAACATAGGAGCATACATGATCACATAGACGTGGAATCAGTTTACACAAACATAGATCATAAGGAAGGCTTACAAGCCATGAAACATTTGATAAAAATGAGAGATGAGCCAGTTCCCCCAACAGACTTTATTGTTGAACTCACAAAATGGACATTGGAAAATAATGTTTCTCTTCCAAGAACAACTGTACAGACAGTCACAGGGCACAGCAATGGTCATGACCTATATGCACCCTCATATGCCAAGCTTTTAAATGTGGGAGGAGAAATTCATTTGGAGCTCTTCCAACCCCCACTTGGACAAAATTAAATGGTTTCGATGCTACATTGATGATTTAATATTCTTTATGCAATGTGAAGAACAAGATATACTAGAATTTCATGAATATTTGAACAATACTAAGAGCTTGAAATTGGAATGAATACATTTTCTGGATCTGAAAATCATAATCATAAAAGGTCAATGCTAAATTGAAGCCAAAGAAATGCATAGCTGCTCATGGGCAGAGTGTAGGATTGACTGGTGGTGGTCCGGGAGAACCTGAACCTTCTCTTTTTCACCATAGAATCGCAGGCATCACCGGGGAAACCCTCCTGTCTGGAATTGTGCCAGAGGCAGAGGGAGACAGTGACGCGCCTGTGAATGCCACAGAAACCAGTAAGGCCAACTTCTGTAATACTAAAGCTAAACCATCTACAGCACAGGCAAATTCAGTGTTTAAAATGACTGGAGCCAGATGCATCATATATTTCTATTCCATTTTATTTAAACACAATCACAAGTGTGGTGTTGGCTGGTGGAGGGGAGGGGGAGACCACAGAGGATGCACCAGGCCCCAGCGGCGTCTCCAGAGAAGCACATGAAAGTGACCGTGTCCTCACTGATGCTGTGCTGCAGTCACAAATGGACATGATTACTGCAGTGGAACATGTAACTAGGGAAGTACATGAAGTAAGAAATGTAGTTGTTGAAATGTGCACTGCATTAAAAGAACTTGTAAAAAAGTAAACCATTTGTCTCGTGTGTTTATAGCCCAGAGTGGTTATTAACTGGACCTGTACAGGGATGGACCTGTTCCACCAGGTGGGTCTTTCCAAAACTGGGCCCAATTCAGCACAGATTTGCAAGAGAATAGCTCTTGGTAATCTGAATCGGCTTATTAGCCATTCATCATGAGCTAGGAAGTCTTCATGGTCCCTGAACACATGTTCACGTCGCAGTCTTCTCTTTGCCAAGTCCTCAAGCAATGCCAAAGCAGCCGTTTTGTCGCATAAAATGCATAGAGCACAAGCTTTATTTATAGCCACCAGATTGGCACAAAGGTGATTCTATATCACCCCTTTTTAACCTGAATGCAAACATTTTATGATCTGATTATTGCTGCAGAATCTTTGCCAGGAGAGGAAAGGTTACAGTTTTGGTCCTTTAGCCAAGTAAAAAAGTCCAAATGTTAGCATTAGATGCTGCATGGAGTTGACCTGCTTGCTTTTAATACTGTACAATACTAAAGAAAAGGCAATTACAAAAAATAAACCTTATATTTTAAGCATGTACAAAGGGCAAATAGAGAACCTGCATGTCATTAGTGATTAATGATCATTTCTTTTGAAATTCAATGTGTCTCAAAGAATGGTAATTAATGCATTGTAACAGGTATCAGCCCGTTTGTAGGTCTCTGAAGGCAGGGAAGATGTTATTGTACAATACAACTGGCTAATTCAAAGGAGGTATTGTGGTAGATGAGCATGTGGTATATTTAGAATCCATAATCTGTAATAGGTCACCAGATGTACCAGATAAACAGTGGGAAGAAAAGGAAATGGGTGCTCTCCCAGTTTAACTATGTTTGAGACATCCCAACCATTCAGCTCAGATTCCCTTCCAGGCTCTCTGCTTTGGAACTCTTCGCCATCGTTTTCTATAGCGTCTCCTCGTGGCGCCGTCGAAGCAGGTGACCATCATGACGTTGGCCTTGCAGAGATTGAGCCTGTGCTCGAGCCGATTCGTCACCAACTCAAGGGCCTCCAGATGCTCCAGAGAGTCCACCTCGAAGGTCTGCCACAGGTCGACTGGAGAAAGACAGGGAGGTTATACTGAAGCAGATCGTAAGGTAACCAGTGGATTACTGTACTGGCAGACAATATTAATTATTGATATATACCGTATATTGATATACTGTATATTGATTGATTGAATATATAATACAGTCCCATTAATAGCAGCATGCTGCCCTCTTTTGAACTGCTGTCATACTACAGACTCATTGCTTGTGCAATCATTGAAGGTAGAGCTGAAACGACTGGCAATTTGGTTGCTCCAAACATCTGATTCTAGCTTCTCTTTTGCTTCTGTGTCTTTGGGTTTTGAATTGTTGACTGGACAAAATAAACTATTTGAAGATTCTACTTAGGGGCCTGAAAACATAGTGAATTATATTTTTATTTTACACTTAAAACAGTTAATTAATTGATAATATAAAACAATAGTAACTCGAATGGGACTCAGTAGAGTACATATCTCCACCGAGGCCCAACAGTCCCCTTTAATTCATCACAAGCCTTATCCAAAAGTAAATTCATAGCTCTGTGACCATAATTTTAAGTTACTGGATTCATAACAGCCAAACATTTCAATCTGGTGGATCAAGATTTTTTGCTGGAACTGCACCACATCGTACACACTTATAGATACCCTCTAAATATCCCTGGGTTTTATCAAGATCCATATTATTCCCTGAGAAACTATGGAAAATGCCCCCCCAAAAAATGGCCTTGCTCACAACTCCCGGATCCTCCTCTTTATCTGTATCTAGACCAAAATGTAATGGGGTCTATTCTGGCCCAGGACTCATCCTCCCAGGAAGTTTCGTGGAAATCTGTTCAGTAATTTTTGCATAATCCTGCTGACAAGCCAATCAACCAACAAATGGTCATGATGAAAACAATACCTCCCTGGAGGAGATAATAATCATTCAGTCCTTATTGATATGTAGATTTATTTTACCTGATGTCAGCTGCTGGGGCAGTATAACTGTAAAATTTTAAATTACTGTATATAAAATAACTCAATATTGATTTACTTTCATTTTCAAAGGAAGACAGTTATTCTTTTGCATGCTCATATCAAACAACAATAATTTGACTGACATTCTTGGTTCCACCTGGTGGGCTCCAGCATGAGGCTGTGTTTGGTCTGCTCTAGCTCCCTCCTCAGGTTGCTGTATTTGGCTCGGACCTCTGAGATCCTCTGCTGACGGTGCTCCAGAAACTTCAGCTTGGCACTGAAGCCTGAAAGCCCCTGGAAACACAAACACATTTCACTGCTTTTATTTATGTTCATATGTCGCATATTAGTTAATATGAAACTTCTGTTACTGTTGATCTCTTAAACATTCATAATATGTGTAGTATTGGCTTCAGCACAGTGTTTGGTTGAATCCTCCTAACACACACACATACAGAGGTCTGATACCGCCACATCCCCACTCTCTCTCTCCACACACACCACATCATAAACACCATGTTAGGGCAGGGATGACACCTCAGGGACTGAGACAAGACAGGCCTGTAGGCTCCTAAATAGAATTAGTCTCTTCCACTAACCTTATTACACATACAGGGCAGATTAAAAGGTCAATATGAACACAATGTAAAGAAAAACAAAAGAAAAACTCTAAGTATTTCTTTAATATGTGCCTTTTTTCTTCTTCTCCTTTTATCAACATATTTGTTTTACTTCCCCTTGTCTTCTTTGTCCTTTGCTGCAGCATTGACCCAGTTTCCCCCCATGTGGTCATTAAAATTGTATCACGTTTGCCGTGTCTGAGACTGGTGGAGGTGGGGGGCAGTCTCATGAGGCCAGACTGCACGGCACGGGACATTACGTCACCACATGCACCACCTTTTTTTTTTCAAGCACACTTCAGCTCTAGATGCAATATACAATCTATTATTTAACCTTTACTTACCCATGATGCCCTAATATCACACACAAAACCTGGTTGTCCAGGACAACCAGTCTTTATTTGTGGTCAGGGCAGTAGGGCAATGTTTGTTGACATTCACATTTTGGTCATCATAAGTAGATGTTTTAAACATGACATCAACATTATGGAAATGTTTTTTTTCACATTTTTTATTTACTATGGCAGCAGCACTGCTATAGGCAGTGGTGCACTTGTACATACTGGCCAGCAGGAAACGTGCTGCTGTTTTACATAAACGTGGCCTGTGACCAACAGTATTATGGATATTTCTGGTATGGCCTGTTTGCCTCTCTTCTTTTGTTTCTTTCTCTGTGTAATTTATTTATATTGTATATGCTTTATGATGATAAATTGTCTGGCTTGTGTTTTTTACTCTTTATAACAATGCTGCCATGCTGACCAGGACTCCCTGGAAGAAGAGATCCTGTATCTCAGTGGGACCTTCCTGTCTAAAGAAAGGATAAATAAATAATATATTTTCCAATGACTTATTAAATTGAAACAGGTTTAGCTTTCGACATTGGCAAATGTGTAAATTAAGATACAAATGACTAAAATGCAGTGATGCAGTTTGACTTTTTTGTTTTGCTGAATTTATGCTCACAAACTGTAGCTACAACCTAAAAATGGGACGATCAGGAGGAAATATAGTATGATATAAATATGTTATATAAATATAATATATTCATTAAATGTATTTAATGTAGTATATAAGGAGAATATGGAAAGCTGCAGGATGCCCCAAAATACTCATTTTGCTATATATCCAATAAAGGTGGTGAGTGCAAAGTTAGCATAACCCAAAGCCAGAATATCCACATTCATGAGAATAAGAGCCTGGCTTGAAAAATACTTGACTTTACATCTTTATATTTTTTTCTTATGCATTTACAAAGTGTAAACTTTGGTGGCTGCTGAAAATGAGAAACTCGCTTTGATTACCCAAATGTTTTCTGCATTGCTCTCTAATATAAAAGCGTGAGCACAGACAGAAGGTTTGATGAGAGACAGCATCACATGCTAGAGAATCTGGGTAATGAAGTCCAAACTGGAACCATCTGTAAAATCCCAACCATAGTCCTGTGGAGGCAAACTGTTAGAGAGCCTTTTGCTGCAAAAAATAAATATATGAAGCCAACATGATGAAACCCTGTAAGAGGTTAGGGGGACATACATTCTACCGATGTTGTTTTTCCCACTGGTTGCCGGTTGAGTTCAACAAAGGTAATATCTGACATAATACCTTTGACGTCTTGAAAAAAAATCTAAATAAACCCAGCACCTGTTTGCCAGCACCTGCTCTTTTCTGCATCCTCTGTACATTGTCGATCTCATAGACCTTGATCTCGTAGGCCTCTGGGATTCCCCGATCCACCCAGCGAGACCGCAGACCACTAGCCGAGCGTCTCAAAGACGGGGGTGTATCATGGGAAAGGCGACGCTGGTGATTACCTGAAGCAAGGTGAGGCAGAAAGTGCAGTGAGATGCTGAATCTCTCTCTCTCTCTCTCTCTTCTGAAGCTTGCTACTGCGCAGACACAGTGAAACTGTTGAGATTAATTAATTAAAAATAATGACATGATATTTAATGTAATATTGTATTTCAGTTGACTTTTGATCTTTTTTTAGCTTAATTGTAATGTTTCATTTAATTAATTGCCAATGCCAACACAAAGAGAAGCCACTGTTTGATGCCACTCAATTGAAAAACTTTATTTATACTAATACCATTTCATTCTTGCAATTGATGTACATTTCATGACATTAATTTAAATTCAGTGACATAGATTAGGATTATGCTGTTTTGCTCTAAATTCATATTTGCACAAATGTCTGCTCATGGATCTAAGGTGGCTAATGCTGTAAATACAGTGTTCTTGAGCAACTATGTCAGTATTGTCAACTAACATTACACTAAAAGCATTATTCCTCACCGTATACAAAATTGAATTATAAATGAAGGTGTGTGTCCCTAAGTGCCCTTCAATGCCCAGACCATGTGTTCTCATGTTGAGCTGAGAAAACAGTTTGCCAGAGGGCAAATGCATCTTACATGGGCTACCAAATTATTTAGAAAAGTCAAGACAGAAGACGCATTTCTGTGACTCTTTCTGGATTCCAGTTTATTGGCAAACGGAGTGTTTGCCAATAAACTGGAATCTGTACACATTTTAAAACATGAATGTGTTAATATATGCATATATGCATAGGTAATAATTGTTAATATGCTCACACATCTTCATAATCGACTATATCAGCCAAGCACGAGTCATTTTCTGTATTTGTGCTGCCATTAGTTAAGTGCCATCACTCCATCATACATTAATGATGTGATCTACACAATTAGGATTTCAATTCCACTAAGGAAACTAGGTCTGGCTGCATTCTCCAGATGTGTGTCATCTCCAATTAATATCTCATTAATATGTTATGTGGTCAGACTACAAACCAAAAAAATGTCATTGTGAAAAAGAAACATTGTTTTAGAAATTATCTGAATGTCAAGAGAAGAAATTCATCATATATACATCTCACTTTTAAAAGTTATTTACTTTTCTTTCTTTCGTACTTTTTATTGGTCTGCATTAAAGGTTCCATAAGGTTTAAAATTATCAAATGACATATGATTCAGCCTTTTAATTTAAAATATTACCTTTGCATTTAATTATATTGGTGTGAATAAGCCAGGACATGATTGGGACATTATAGATTCAAAACATCAGATCACAAAAGTCTCTGCACTTTACTTTTTTACCATGCAACAGTGATAAAACAAAGAATATATGACGTACATTAAAATATCTGGCAGGAGAAACAAGTGGTTGCTTTGAGAGAAAAACTTATGAATGAATCTAATGTGTTAATTGCAGGTTATCATTGCTCAATATGCGTGCTAACTATCTTAAGGCTACAGCTGAGACACTAACACCCCACAACAACAATGACACACTCAGCACTTGGATAAGCGTCTGTGTTTCCAGAGGGAAAAGTCATCCAGTTCAGTTCATAAAAGGCCTATTATTCCAGGTGTTTTACCTGCGTTTCCTCTCCTCCGAGATGATCGGCTGCTATGAGCCTGGCTGAGGAGAGAGCCACTCCTGTCGCTGACAGAATCTCTGATTGAGGCGCCACTGCCTGTGGCTTCACTGTCTCTCAACATGCTGTCATATCCACTGCTCACCTGACTGTTCCTGTTAGAGAAATACAGGGATGTCTTCCCCATAGCTGGTGGCAAATCTCCACTCAACACACTAGTGGTGTCACTTGCATGCCCACTCATGTGATCGGGTGTGCGTGGAGCAGTCACCCGGCTGTAGGGTGAGGGAACAGCAGTCATTTGGTCCAGTCCTCCTGAAGTGGGGCTGGAGGCCCTTTCCTTCAGGAGGTCTGAGATCCGGCCATTGACAAACCCCTGGATGGCAGATTTTGTGGATGAGCATGTGGAACTCTGGCTCGGAGTCCGACTGATGGAGTGAAAAGAGCGTGGAGGGGAAGAAGAGAGAAAGGAAGATGTCCGCTCAAAGCTAACAGTTTTGCCATCTGGGGAAAGGCTGGAGCTGCAGTTGATGGTCTGCCTCAAGCTTTTGTGGGGGAGCGTTAGGTTCTTGATGCTGGGAGTGGACAGTCGACGGATTTTGGGGGCAGCCAGCTTAAGTTTCCCCACAGCAGAGAGCTTGGAATGGGTGTGCCTAGCAGAGTGAGTTCCAGGATCTTCAGGAGGAAAGAAGCGATGCCTCTGGTCAGACCGAGGATTCTTTCTGGGGCTCCTGCTTGCCCTCGGTAAGGTGCAATCTCCCTCATTACGTCCCTTATAATCTCCCTTACAGGCCCCTTCAATACTTCCCTTGGAGCTCCCCTTGGAGCTCATAGAGGTGTTGCTACTGTCTCTGTCCAGAGTTGGGAAGTATCTTGGGATTCTACCCAAGGAATTAGTTCTGGTAGCCAGCTGCTCTAGTTTGGCACTGAAAAGCCTGCTACTGTCCTCAGTGGGTGACTTCAGCCTCCCACACATATTCATTCTTTGACTTGAAGTCTCAAACAACGATTCAACACTCTTACTGGGAGCACTTCTACCATGCTGTTTGTACTTTGTTCCATATTTCCGAGGAGAGGAGACCTGGAGGCTATGATTCACTGGGGAGTCTTGTCTGCCCTGCCTCCTCTCCAGAGTTACTACTGGGCTACACGGGGTGGATGATGTCACCCCTCTTGGGTCTCTGTGGTCGTCTGCCATATAACCACCATGGTAGCTAACCTGGTGTTTGGCATTTTGCCACCCTCCTAGCAAACCACCTGCTTTTGAGGAAGCTGGGGCGGTTTCTTGGCAACGAGGTGAAACACCAATTCTCTTGGGGTCATTCCCAACACGTCTGGAAGAGATTTCTCCCCCCTCTGAGGCCCTTGGAGATTTAGTGGAATAAACATGCTCCCTGTCTCCAGAGCGGCTCTTATCTGTAGTTCTCAGTCTCTTTCCACATATTCTGTTTTCCTCTGTGTCGTTGACGAAAGCTGAATCTCCAGAAACCACTGAGTCATAAGACGTTTGAGTAAAAGGTGAGTCACATGCTTTGTCAGGCTTTTTGGCATGTGTGTCAGAAGCAGAAGCCCCACTCCTCTTCTCAAGAGCCCTCTTATCTTCTGGACATTTGACATTCCTCCCTTTAAGCTCAGACTGCAGCTTAGCTCCTGTAAAAGTATCCAGAGGACTTTCTGTTACTTTTGCACCCTCAACCTCACAATCCAAATCTGTATTAATCAGCATGTGATTTATAAATGAAGGTAAGAACTTCTTTTCTCTCCTGAAATGAGGCTGAGGTGGTTCCTCTCCAGCCACAGATTGAACTGCAGAGCTTTTGTTTGTATTAGAGGATCCTGCAGCTACAGATTCATCGCTGATATTGCTGATTATCCTGATTGGTAGAGAGGTGGCAGAGCCTTGAACATGTGTCTGTGATTGGGCAGCATCTCTGATACAAATAATGTTTCCACCTGTCCTCCCTCTGTCCAATGCTCCACTGATGGTCACCTCCTCCACCATAGAGAAGACAAGTTCATCTTGACCTTTTAGGTCCAGTGGCTGTTGAACAGTTACTGTGATAGTTGCCTTCATTTCCTTGATGTCCTCTTTTGGGCGATTAGGTAAGACATCCCCACTTGTAGCTAAGGAGTGTGAAGAGGAGCAAGTGGAGGAAGGAGATATGGGGGAGCTCTTGCCAACTGGTGAGGCTCTTTTGTCTGTTTTGAACCAATCAGCAGCTTCAGGACTGTCCTGTTTACCTGTACGCTGAAGTGTTTCTTTGTGTGTCTTTGTGAGGACCATGCCCTGAGCATCCTCATTAAAGTCCTGAGAGGAGACTTGATTTGACTTGAGAGTTTTATTTTTGGGCAGCTCTGAGCGACAGCTCTTGTTTAGACTAAGAGTTTGATTCAGCAGTTCCTCGCTGGAGCTGGTTGCACTGCACTCCTCACAGTCATACAGACCTGAATCCTCTCTCTGAAAACTGTCTCCCTGGAAGGCACCATCTGTTTGCTTTTCTCCAACAGCGGTCTGGCTGCATCCTAACCCCTGATTCAACAATGTCTGTGGGGTTTCTGATGATTTGTTATCTGTCTGATTCTCTGTTCCTTTCTGGGGTTGTGATTTGGTTGTGACATTGTTAACACAAGACCCTCTTGAGGAAGACTTGAGCACATCCATTGTTGTCTCACTTCCATCGATACAGCCCAACCTCTCTTGAAGTTCGGCAAATGTGTCACACTTAAGACAGTCCCTCCCTGGCTTCTTCATTTCTGCTTTCAGCATTTCAATAGTCCCTTGAACAGTTTCCTCGTTCTTCCTCTCTCCCTGCAGCTTGGGAATACTCAGAAGCTGTTGAAGCAGAGCAGTAAACTCCGGGTCATCTGTGTCTGTCTTGCTAGGATGCAAAGAGGGTATAATGGGCACAAATTCAGGTTGTGCCAGTCTTGAGGTTGTTTTGACCTGGACCAAGCCATCTGAGTCTAGTTGGATGACTGTGTCACAGGACTGGTCACTGCTGGAGCGCTCATCCAATTCACCACGCAAATGGAAACGAGGGATGTCAACATCTACTTCTTCGGTGGAGTGGAATGCCCGTAGGGACAAAGACTGAAGCCCTCTCTCATGGTCTTTAGTCAAACTCCTTCCAGATGGAGAGCAGGAGGTGGACTGCTGTTGAATGAAGATGAATTGTGGAGTTAGTTGTAGAACTGGATTATCCAAAACATACATCAACAAGGAATAAATCACTGGGTTGCCTTGGAAACAATCACAGTCAGTACATACAATAAATATCAAAACTAAGACTCTTCCTGTCTTTATAAAAGAGGCACCAACAATGTGGTGCTATGAAAAGATGGCTGGTAGAAAGACATTACGTGCCTTCGTCCTCTTCTGCGTCCTGCGGATGCGAGAAGCCAGCTGGATGATGGATAAGGTTTCAGGAAGGTGTGCCAGTGAATCATCCACCTGAGCGATCACTGTGGTATGACAGTTCAAATGGCCCAAGGAATCTCGAAGGAGCATCGTCAGTTTACTGCTCCTATGCAGAGAACATGCAATTTTTTTTTTACTACTATAAAATGGTTTTACAGGCAAAAATTTGACTGTTGATCTTTGCTTAAAAATATGAATGCATTTAACACAATATCAATGCAAGCCAACATCTTTACACCAATTCTGTTTTGGAGTTACATTCTTACTTGTTGGGAGTGGATTTCTGTCCACTTAGTAGAGAGACAACAATAGGGCCCAGCTCAGAATATGGAGGTTTATTTTTGCTCATACCCCTAATACCACTACAAACATCTATCATGGTCAATTTGGTGGGGCCACGTGTTCCTGCAGAGAGAAATCAGAGGAGGGTATAAATGCAAAAAGTTTGCATTTTTTAAAATATGCTCATAAATAGCACTGTAATTATAAAATGTATATTAAACAGCATTAAATTAAAATTGAATTTAGGGTTAACTGTGGAAAATACTTCATGGAGAAACACCAAATCCACCAGAGTCAATTCGTCCTGATAACTGAATAATGCATTACAACCTTTGCCAATGGTGCTGCTCTCTGTTCGAGGGGGCTGGACGTGGAGAGTGAAGAACATTATGGAGCTATGAGACAGGTACGTAACGAAGTCATTGTGTCGACGGGCTGCAATGGCTGCATCCAGGAGGGAAGCAGCCCGCTCAGCAGTGGGGGCCTTCACCCGGTTGTGGTTACGTAGCTGGAGGGAGGGGAGGAGGCTGTCGTTAAACTCATGTGGAGAGACTCCTCTCATTAATTAAATGACAACAATATGCTGTTTGTTTTTTAATGTCATCAACATTAGTCCCTCAATATCGAGGGGCAAAGCCTAAAATCTAGCTGAGGGAGTGATCCCAAACCTGAATTCTTAAACGTTGTCTGCAATAAGATGGGCACCTCTATTATTAATGGACAATTTTGTGGACAATGAAAAAGGAAGTTTCCTCAGATTATTATGGGTTCATGTTCTGTTTCTCAGTTGTTAAAACAACTGTAAAATAACACCTACATTATTTGTGTGTAATTTCTCTAACTGAGTCTTTGGTGCGTTGCCAGTGAAGCAGAGCCAAGAAATTGTCACTTGTCTGCAACTAGAAATATAGCCTTGTCTCTCTGGTTTCCAGATTTGGGACAGTCTTTTATATGTTTCCAAATATCGATTAAACTGTATAGAATCATACCAACAGAATACAACAACACTCTGGGTCTTACAGCAGACAGACAGACTGGAGGAGAGCAGAAGTAGCATTTAATTTACCACAGACCCTTTCTCCTTGTAAAAACACTTTTCCTTCTACCTGAATCCCATAGACGGGGTCCTCTTGTAGTCTAATGTGGGTTTTTGGACTGTCCTGGATGCTGCCTAATGAGGGGACGACCTCCCCCAATAGATCCCTCAGTGTGTCCTCCTCTCCACAGCAGAGCTCTATAGCAGACACTGACACAGTCAGATCAGTCCAGGTCTTCTCCCTCCGCCGCTCGATGGCACTGTACAGCCAGGAGATGGCACAGGGAATCAGGCCGAGCTTCTGGAGGCTTTCACCGCTCCCCACCATGCTGGACCAGGAGCCTGAAACAGCCAATAGTGCTTAGTGTTCAGTGTTTTAATCAGCACATGCAATGTATAATTGAAGAATGTCATCCAAGCTAGTGCACTGGCTGGCAAAAAAAATCACAGGACACAATATAGCACTAACACTAACAATGGAGCACAGAAAGCAAACACTTTCACATATACTTATGGACTAGTGCCATACTGTATCTGCAAATGCACTTTTGCCCCACATTAGTTTTGAATTATGGGCCTGGTTTACCCTCTCTCGTTGGATTCAAACTCTAATTGAATGAGGATGGGAGAATTGGTTTACTCCAATTAAAGGCCAAGCTGCCTGCCGTTATTCAGAAAGAATAGTATCCTATAGAGGAGATTGATATCCTCTGGCTGTTGGCCACATGTAGTTCGTATTGGCCACCTAATTCAATCAGATTTACGGAGAGTGGCGTCATGTGGAAGAGCAGCTCCAAGGAGACCCTGTCCTTACCCTTAGTGTGTGTGTGTGTGTGTGTGTGTGTGTGTGTGTGTGTGTGTGTGTGTGTGTGTGTGTGTGTGTGTGTGTGTGTGTGTGTGTGTGTGTGTGTGTGTGTGTGTGTGTGTGTGTCGGGGGGGGGGCTTCACCGACACTAAGTGCAGGGTTCTATCTAATAGTAACATATTACAGTCCATTTTGTTTACGTTCCCCTCTGCGCTCAGTGCTACAGAAAAATATTTGTGTCTTTTTCTTTTCTTTTTTTTTGCATTATA
This sequence comes from Chaunax sp. Z400, assembly GCA_037577475.1. NCBI lineage: Eukaryota > Metazoa > Chordata > Actinopteri > Lophiiformes > Chaunacidae > Chaunax > Chaunax sp. Z400. The sequence goes on along the minus strand of CM075202.1, from coordinate 17,828,992 downwards.
CTGAAGTGCCTAACAGGCAAAGGGAAGCTTTTAAAAAAGCATCACATTTTGCATAATTGATGAATAGGCTTTTATTTACAAAGTAACAGGTGAAAGATGAGTGACAGAGAAGGGGAGATTAAACGGCAACAAGCATCTCTCACTGCTGTAGCAGAAGAAAGACAGAAATACAAATGCAGCAGGAGAGAATGCAGATGAAGTAATGTGTATCGGGGAGAAAATGGAGATGAGGAGTTTAAGGGAGAGAGAAAGAGCGACTGATAGCAGCAGCGGGACGGAAAAGCAGGAGGAGGGGGGAATGGATGGCCCTGAGCACAGATAAAACCGTCCCACTCTCATTCTAAGATTTTAACCCATGGCCCCTCCAAACGGCCCATTACTCACCCACATCAGTGCATCCCAAACCCAGAACACATTCATCGCTACCACTGAGCACGCAGCGGATGACATCAGCCAGGACGCCTGCACACACCTCAGCCTGGTCAGGGAGAACAAAGGACAGCGACCATCTTATGATTCATCTGCACTGAAAAAGTCCATCCAATGAAACTAAAGAACTGAGGCAGAGGAGGGATACTGGATTCCCTTGGGCTCAGCTGTAAGCAGAGCTTGGAGAAGGTTGAATGTAATTGATGAACTGTGTAATTGTGGTGGCTATCCAGGCCCTATCATTTTTCAGGTCATCAGACAGAGAGACAAACCAAATATGTTGTGTAGCGCACAGAGGGAAGAAAATGCCTTGAACATTTGAGAAATAGCATCTGTCAATGTGAAAAAAAGCCCACCAAGATAGATCAGTATTAGGATGCACGATTTTAAAAAAACATTTAAAATGATATATGAATTAATTTGAGCAGTAATCAAGATGAAGATCCAACCTGGCTGGACTCCTGAGGATAAGCAGAGTCAACACTGTAGGTCTTCAGGAGATGTTTGCCATCTCTGTCTAGTGTCATCGTAGCATACGGATGGCATTTACTGTTCTGTTCCATTATGGTGACTCTTTTCTTAGATGGGTCAATCAGGAGAACAGGTGGTTGGCCTTGGCACCCCGACAGCGTTGGGCTCACCCTCAGCACGACTTTGACCTGCACGCCAAAGGAGATGGAAGCATGTTAAATACGATGGGGTATAAACATCAAAACGCTGTGGTGCAGTCTGACAAACTCTCAACAACTATTAGGTGATGCTAAGTCAGAATATTCCACCACTAAGTCACTTACCCATATATAGTATACTGCAAACATATGGGAAAGGTCTTAACATTTTAAGCTAATCTGAGGTACCTTGAGAAAAAACTCTATTATTTATTGATATCAAGCATGCTCCGCTTTTATGGGCAGCATGTATTTATGCATGTAAGTGATTTTAGATGAAACCTATGAACTTCAGCAAAGTATGTGAACTGCATGCATGTATGTAACTATTCAAACTAAATACCAGCAGAAAAAAGGAACTTAAAAACAATGAGTTTAAGAACAGTAAGTTTAAAAAATAATCAATGTACAAATAAATCAATGTAGCCCTAGTTTCAACAAATCTGGGAAAAACCGCATTCTCCTACAATGCACCACGGGCATGGAACTATTTACAAAGTGATCTAAAATTAGATTTGCTTGTATCAAGGCATCGAGAAGAATGTGGTGATGGAGTCAGGTGCATGTTTTTCTTGAGAGGCCACTATGTATGAATAGTTCATGTTTTATTGTGGATTTTTGTATAACATGTTGTTTTTGTTGCATTTTAATATGTGTGATTGGCTGCTACCTTCAGTGAGGCAAAACTATACCTTTTAACACATTCTGCAATCTTTTCTTCTGCTCGTATCCATTAACTGATTTGTATGCATATATAAATGAGCACCATATTGTTTTAGGTTAAACTGATATAATAAACATGTTTTCTTGGCTGCAGCACACAACAAGTTGATCCATTTGGTGCAGAAACTAGACATGTACTTACAGCTGCATGGCTATGCATACCTCCTGCTGCATTTCCACATGGCATGACATTAATTGCTTAATGCAGTTCTCTACAGGAAGCCTTCGGATTTAGAGGCTTTAAGGTCTTAAATTACGTTAGATTCTGACTGACAGCTTTTAACACAGCTCACAGGTCTTAGTCTGCAGGAAGATGGAGCTGCATTGACCTCACAAAGGACAACAAGCCCTATGATGGTTTATAAACCAATTATGATATTATTCTTAATCAACATTCAGGTCTGCAAGATTGCAAGTAGGCCAAGATGTCCAGTCAAATGTGGTTTTCTTGAAATGGTCCAGGACTGCATTACACCATGATGACATCATTGACAATTTGAAAATCTGAAAAACATATCCCATCTGCCACATGATGAGTTTCCATTGACTCTAACGGATTTTTTTCCCCTTGCCTCATAATTTTAGTACCTTATGCAAGAAGTGGTTCCCTAACTCTCTTGAACATGTGTCAAACTCTATTCATGAGGGTTCAATTATTCAAGAGACCCATTTACAAGTGGAGAAAATCCTGCTCCGCTCTCACATACATACATAATCTGGCACGCAGAGGCACACAGAGCTGAGTGCTCATGCAGGTGTGGCTGGCAACGGGGTCTATCTAAGCCCTTCTATGTAACTCTAGACCAAACCCAAGAGTCCATCCATCTGAGACAAGGGGAGGGCAGGCAGCCATATTGATCTCCCCCAGTTTCTCCCAGAGGAGGTGAGTGTAGGCGAGGGGAAGAACAAGATGGAGACATTAGCACCACATTACAGTGTATGATGAAGAATGGGTGATATAGGATCTCCTCCAAATTGACTGTGATGTCTTTACTCTGCAACAAGGATGGTAAAATCACTTGCAAGGTGGTGGTTGAGGATGGTACCAGACACTTTCAAAGTGTGTGTACATTTATTTACACATCACAATATAAAATACACATTGGCCCAGGTAACACAGGATCTCCATCAAGTTAAGGTCATTGTCCTCTTTGTTCACAAGGATTAACAGAAACCTTAACTAAGATGGGAGAACTTTTGTATGTTTTCTCTTTGAATTAATATTAGGATAATGAACCTATGTGTGCACTGTGTAAGGAATGCAATAGATAAGGCTTATGTGCAACTACAATAACACATTATAGAGGAAAAACTGGATGGATGTCCCGCCGTAATCAAAGATGGATGTAACATGTATGAGATGTGTTTCTAAATTCAACCATATCATAATAAGTCCTCATTTATTATTGAGACCAATCTTTTCTTAAATGGGTGAAATATCTGCCTATAGGATGAGCTGTTTTGTGAAATACATCCACTCCTCTCTTGATATGACTCACATGTCTGTGTGCTAAATGTAAAGCTACAGAGGAAGGAGATTAGCTTAGCATGAAGACTGAAAGTCACGGGGGACTAACTAACCTCGATCTGTCCAATTTCAAATATAAATCCAAATACACCTCTACTTTTTGGTAATATTATTATTATATTTCTCTATGATAAGGTGCCTGTTGTAAATAGTTGATAACATCTTAGGCACCTTATGTTTATATGTATATATGTGTATATGTATTTATTAATGTATGATAGGATGCCTTGTTATGTAAATATTTGACATCATCTGAGCACTTTTGTCACGACTTGCTAAACTGCATTTTGTTGTTGAGTGCTTGTACAATGACAATAAAGTTGAATCTAATACAATCTAATCTAAACACATTATATTTCATTTGATTAATACAAATACAAAATGTGAAAAGCCACAAGTTGTGGTTTTATGAGGAACTACCTGTGTCTTCCTTTCCAGTCTTTCTGCTACGCTAAACTAAATGGCTACTGGCTATAAACAGGAGAGTGGTATCAATCTTCCATCTACCTCTAAGCAATAAAATAAAAGAGCATTTTTCCCAAAATACCAAAAAACTATTCCTTTTCAGACTTAATATTTGCAAATAATATTATGGTGTGCAATAAAGCTGATATCAATACAATGTTTTATGATTATTATCATCTAATTCTTATTAAAGATAGGATGGTTGCAAATAATTGCTGGAATTATTACCAAGTTGCATCCAGACCAAATTTGGTCAACTGAAAATCTATCCTAGTGGAAGCTGAAGCCCTGTGGTTTACCTTGGCAACATTGGGTGAGTCTTTGGTTCTGGTGGCAGCTTGGAGCAGGCAGGACGGGACGGGTGGTGGGTTTTTCTGGATCAGCTCCCTGAAGCAGGTGGAGTAATGAGCAGGAGCTGGATCAGAAGCCTGGCCTTTTTTCCTCGATGTCAGGTTGAGCTTCTCGGCTGCCCTACAGGGAGGAAGGGAGGTAGCACGATACACCAGTGAAACCTGCGGCGTCACCAGTACAGACATGCTACAGATACATTTTTACACACAACACATGCTGTTTTAATGTAAATATATTTACCTGGCTAAAAGGGACATAGCAGCTGTGTTGGCAATGGTCACGACTCTGGATATGTGAGGGATCTTTGAGCTAGTCTGTACAATCCCAACGTCACCACAGCCCCGTGCAGCATCGTCTGCAGCCTGCTGGAGGAAAGAGCTCATTATAAAAATCCAAATCTATAATTGCACTCCTGCACCCACTCCAAAACGGGCTATTATCACGGGAATTACTCTGGGGACACGCGCAGGGAGCGTCTGGCTAAGTACGGCATCTAGGTTGAGAGCACCCTGGGTTTCAAACACCATTATATATTACGGCTCTGAGTGGCTACGTGTGGAGTGTGAGGAATAGTTTGTGAGTGCTGAGGTTAAGACATGACTCAGAGTTGCAGCAAACATACAGTCGCTGCCTCTGTCACACACACAGACACCCTCGTACAAGCAACTTTACACAAAGCAACCCCAACGTGTACACAGCTGCAGCTCCGAGGGATGTGCTTTGCATGCATTCATTCATAACTGTGTCGTGTGTATACAACATGACCTATTCACCATTTGTACTCTACTGCTCAACATGCAGGCACCGAGCCTCGCTGCAGGCCACTGACCCAACATCTTTGCATTACAGCGCTCTCATACGGCTCTCTAGCTCCACATCTCATCAACATCTTGGCCTTTTTGTAGGGCAACATAACAACGTCTTCAGTTTTTGTTTTTTTCTCTTCATAATGTCCGATCATAAATTGCCACTTAGTGCCATGAGAGGGCTGCAGATGTTGGGAAGAAGACTAGGAGGAGAACAAAGGCAGGGCCACGTTAATGCATGCAGCCAAAGGTAATATGGATAATGTATATCTGCCCCTCCTCCTGTACTCCTCCTGACTCATATAACCTTTTTCATCTCCTTTACCTTATCTTCTCCTCTCTCTCTCTCTCTCCTCTGATTTCTCTTTGCATTGGTTCTCAGATCATCTTTTATCATTTATCTCTTGTTTTCTCCTCTCCTGCCCTTCACTCCATCTTTTTAAATCGTCATTTCTCTCCAGTCTTCTTCTCCTGCCTCGCATCTTAAACACTTAATTTCCCAGTCTCTCTCCGCCTGCCATCCATTTTTCCTGCACCGCCCTTTTTGTCTCGTCTCTCCTCACTCTTCGTCCACCGCTTTCACTCCTGTCCTATTATTCAACCTCAACCTGTATTGATCTGCTCTCACACTGGACCCACTTGGCTAATTTCTCATCCAGTCTTGTTTCATTTTGAGTGGGATGTTTCATTGTTATTGTTAAATTTGATTAGACAAGTCGATTAAGAATAACAGGTTAATTACAGCATTGCTCTCAAGATCATTTGAGTCAAATTGACCATTTACTGAGCCCCACCCTGTTCAGTTACTGTTGCTATGCCAGACAAGCTGTCTGCTCTCGTTGGCCACATAAAGATAACTGAGGCAGTTTTACCACTGCAAAATCTTAATTTTTATTTATTTTTTTAATAAAACGCCTCCTTTATTTCAGACAGAAATAAACAAATGACAGCTTCTCATTTCAAACTGGAGTCTGTGGATGTTGTTGGCTGTCACTACCAGATTTTATTATCTAGCTATTGAAGCTAATGCTAGTGCCATGACTTTGTTAACAATCCAGTCTTAGGCTGGATTACACATGGTGGCTACCTGCATTGATACAGAGCTAAAAGAATGAGGCTCAAGCTGAAGGGGAATAAAGACACATCATTGTTCTTGAATCCACACATACAGCTGGTCTTATAGGCCTACAGTATTATGTGTTAAATAAAGTCTGATATGATCAAATGTAACATATCTAGCCTGCTAACATGTCCTTGGGCAAGGTAGGACTTTTTCTTTCTTTCTTACTTTCTTTATTGACTGTATTTTCAAATATCACAATATGTTTTTAATATATGACAAGAGCTAAGACTTTTAAAAAGAAGACTAACATTAACTGATGTCATGAACGTGACATCATCACAAGGGGATGTGAGAGTGTAATTTCCCCAGGATGGCTTACACTCTGATAGCATCCAGGACTGGCTCCCACATACAATAGATACACTATCGTGACCTCAGCTTTTTTCAAACATAGCTTGGGACCCCATAAAATATTGTAGTCAGGAATTCTCCTTGCCCTAGTAAGGAATGCGAGGTTAGGTTACTGAGCTAGATAGTCAGACATGGTAAAGAATGTCACACATTTTCATAAATTCTTTACAGTTTTGCTCTCGTTTGAGGAAAAACAGACCCCACCTTTCATACCTAATATAAGTATTGTCGCTCTCAGTACAGCACTGTGAACACCGCCTCATTATGCACATAGTGTAAGCTATATATTAATTAATCCCTTCTCCAGGGGGATGTTTAGTGAACTGTCAATTACCATGAAATTCTCTATCACCTAGGTTATATCCACAAGTAGTATAAACAAATGTTTTATTTAGACCTTGTTTCCAATTTCACCCAGTGGTCACTCACTGTATGGCAAGGAGAAAAAAAAATCCTCTCAGGCCCAAAAACACATTTTCCCCATAGGCCACCATTACCAAAGAGATGTCTGCAAAACTGCTGACAGGACACCTCAAACTTCAAATGAGGTACATTTTGACTAAATCTGTTATGAATTTGTTCCAATGAGGTTTTATATTTGTAAAACTCAGTGGTAGAATGCCAAAGGAAGGGCATTTACATTTTTGTCCATATGGGTCAGGAGTAAAAACCCACCCAATCTGAACAATAACATCATATAACATCTAAAACACTCACCCACCTCTTACAGGTTTATAGCCTTTTTCATTTAGGGCTTACGGGAGGGCAGGCTCAATCTGGTGTGGCTTCCATCACAGTAATGCATATTTCACCATCCATCCACCCTTAAATATGACCATCCCCCTATTGATCACAAGTGCTTTTGGACTGGCTGGCTTTATGACAAGGGTAAATCATGACCCAGTTCCATTCCATTAGCAAAAGTACTTTTAAACAACGTCCAGAGCCGTGGACTCTAAATAGGCTCTGATTAGACGCTATGAATCATTTCTTTGCTGACATGTGCACCCGTAAAGTACTTTACCCATATAGCTCATTAAAAGGGGGATGTACACTACAGGGGATGTGTGATTTAGTAGTAAGAGAAGGCTTTTAGGGGTACCTGATGGTGAGGGTAGACAGAGGCAACCAGCTGCTGCTGCTCCTCTACCCAGCGGTCCATATCATGGCTGGGGAGTTTGGGCCCCCTCCGTCTGAGGGTTTGAGGCGTCCTCTGAGGCGTCCTCGGGCTTCTTGGGCTGTGAGGACTGTGGGTGCGACTGTGTGGTTGATGCACAGCCATGGCGGGTTCCCTCGGAGCTCTGTCCCCGTGCTTTGTTCCACTTTGACCCAGCAGTGTTCCAGTGCTCAAGCTGGGTTCAAAGAGAGGCTTAGCTAATGACTGACCCCTGCTCAGAGCCAAGTGGATGGCCTCCTGTTTGAGCTGGTGCAGGTTTACACTGCAGGCTCCACACTTGCCCTGCTCCCTCTCTCTGTCCCTGGACTCAATGGTGGACCGACTATGGACGCGAAGGTTGTCATGAAGAAACATAGACAGGTCACTTGAGTCCTGCAAAATAAGAAGAACAAACCGTTTTCTATTTACTGATTACAAACCTGGCAGTAATTTAAAATGGTTACTTTCCTGGAACTGACATGAACTTTATTTTTGCAGAAGAGACCGAGCTAATAAGATCAGAGATTCAGCACAGGCTTCGAGTAAAGACATAATAACAAAGCTCATTTGCTGTGTTTAATGTCTGGCTTGAAAATTACATAAATGATCACTGAGCCTATGGAAACTGAGTCTTGCAAAAGCACTGAAAGCAATCTTAGCACTTAGCAAAGTAATCATGTAGTCAGTAGTATTGATTATCACTACTCCTATAAACTTTAAAAGTGCAGTCAGCAAAAAAATGTGCCATTACAATAGGCTAAAACTGTCATGACTCTGTGTTTTTTGGCACCAATTCGTGGAGAATAACATGTCACCATGCAGAAATGTTTAAATAAGCATTTCATTTTGATTTTCCCTGCTGAGGAAAAAAGTAAGAGATTGCTATCTGGTCATGTGGCAAAGAACTGCTATAAATATTCTAAGCAGTAGAATATGTTTTTTGGTGAATGAGTGCTGGACAATCATTTTGCAGTCATGTCAGGATATTCTAATGAGATTATATGACTTTAATAGACAGTTGTTATCTAAATTGGCTATAGCTATCAAATTTAATGAAGAAAATTCAACTTGAGGCTTGAAAAAGTTCCAATCCCATTACTTCCTCTTTTTTTTCTTTTGTTCTAAACATAGACCCAGACTGTCAAATCTAATAAAATGAACAGCAAACAAATCAAACCATTAATGGTCTTTTCATCCTGGCAAAGACCTTCTTGTGTCACATCCTGCCCTTGACACCTACCAACATCCAACACCCTCACTTCCCATCCATCCCAGCATCCTGCAAGCTGCCAGGGAACCATATTCTCCCAGATGATTACTGTCAGAGCTCTCAACAGTTATGGAAATGAAAGTAATTAAAACCCTGAAATGCTGAAACATCCAGAGGTAAATGTAAATAGTCAAATCTTTGTCAAATAGAAACGTGGGCAGATATATAAAGGGAGAAATGTGCTGCATGTGCAGCCAGATGGGAGACTGGACTTTGCATCTTAACCAGATTGAAAGCCCATCTGAAAAGATGACATCACTGAGCCGTGATGCTTTTGAGAAATCATGCTCTGATCAATAAACCTACAAGGAGTTAGCTCGCTTATCGGATTTCTTCTGACCATGTGTGCAGCCACAAGACATTTTCTCTCTCCTGGTCATGCTGTGTACCGCTCTGGCCTGTCTCTCTAAAAAACATGTGTGCCCCATCCCGATTAAGAGGACAAAAATAAATTGTCTTCCCTCAACAGAGAGGACTGTGGAGATGACACATGGATGTCGGAGATGAAATATTCATGCCCATTTGAAACCACTCGTGCAGGAATGGCGCTGGTTTACTTTGTGGATTGAAGTGAGTTTGATGGATGTTAGTGGTGACAAATGTACAGATGGACAGTGTGCATACCTCCCACAGGCAGCACTGTAAAGACTGACGCTCCCACGGGAATATTAAAACACAGAAACATGCAGCAATCGCACATACAGGCAGAAAATGTGTTAATAATGGCAGATGAATTATCTAAATCGGTGTGTGTACTAATGATTATTTTTTATTTTTTTCTCTATTAGTCAGCTATATGCTCTGTTCTGCAAAATACTAAATGAGCAGCTGACATATTCATAATGCTGGTCTTGTCTGACCAACACACAAATGTTCATATTTATGGTGCTGGAATAAGTTTTTATTTTTTTTATTTTGTTAAATAGACTTAACTACTTAATCTCTCAAAATTGCTGCTGATACATTTTCTGCACTTTTTTTATATAGTAGCCTATTTTTATTTATTATATTTATCTCTATCCATCCCAGTTCATTCACTGAAAACATGGGGATTATTTTCAAGGGGTAATATGCAACTTTATGAATCTGTTTATTTTTGGTTATTAGATCAGATTTCAGACTTAATCATACCATCACTGGTGTAGTTACAAAATGAATATGCAATGATTAATATACATTATATATTTGTATTATCTGTCTGTCTATTACTCTACACCACCACCTACTGAAGAGTCCTGATTACTTGAGAATATTTGTTGTCTATGCCAGCATTTAAACACAAAAACAACAAAACACTTTAGCATTTTTTTTTCTCATTAAAGCAGACATTTCTGATCCACTACAGCTGCAGCTGAGCGTCACTGACCTTGCAGGAGAAGTGATGGTGAACAGCCAGGCTCAGAGCTTGTTTCTTGAGAGCAACAAGGGTCGCGGAGCACTTCTCACAACACGCAACTTTCCTATCAGATCTCACAAAGCCTTGATTCACTGATGAAGTGCTTCTCCATATAGTCCCACTACCAGAGGACATAGTACTCCTGATGCGGTCTCTCAGTGACCCAGGGAGGGACTTGTATGACGGGACAGCGTCTGCTCTCTGCCACATATTCCGATGTGGGTCGCCTCTGGTCGTACCCTCTGGAGTAAGGCGCTCCTTGCGTTGGAAGTCTTTCCCGTTAATAGTTGCAGGAAAGCCGACTGGTTCGCAGTGATGCTGCTCCTCTGAGCCCTGAAAATGAATGAGAAGGATGTATGTGGGCTTTGGTAGGAAATTAGATGTCAATCGACGTGGACAACTGCAACCACACCCAACTGTTTTCTTGCAGTGCAATTTTATTACTCTAATGTGAAACTCTAGAGACAGCGGTGTTTACGATAAATACTGTTCATAATGAATAAATATTCCTCACCCAGTGTGTTCCTCTGGCAGACGCAGGAAATCTGTCTCCTCTTCCAGTCAGAGATGACATGCCAACTTGTTAATATTTAAAAAGATGTCCGAACAAAGGCAGGATGCGGTTTTTACTTATTTCTGCCCAAGCTCCGTAGATATAAAGCAAAAATAATTCACTCATGGTAGGTTGAGATGAAAAATGTGTAAAAGTAAGAGGATGAAGACTCTGTCTCGGAGCTGGAGAGATGATGACAGGGGCACACAGAGAAGAAGTGAGCGCAAGGAGAGACTCATGGTTTCACTGGGCTGTTTATTAAAACCTCCTCGTGGAGGCAGCAAAGAGCAAGTGTTGAGATCAAAAGTGAAAGGAACAGATTGTTGCGCAGTCTGTTGCTAAAATTCATTTGACATTTCTTTTTTTTAAAAATATAAACAGCCTCTGCACGCAAAGATCGCTCATATGCAATAACTGCAGATTCTTACAACAGAAAAGTCACATAAAACTGCATGCATTGACATAGAGACCCTCTGATTATACTTTGTAATATTGTATGAACTTTAGATACATTATACATTATTATATAACTATATCCGCTGTGTGCTTCCTGAAGATGTCATTAAGTAGCATTAGAGGTCGCCTTTAGATACACTGGCCAAGGAAAAAGAGGAAACAGAAATACAGTGTAACAATATGGGGGGGACTTTTTTCAATAACTTTATTCAACTGCTAGACAGGGGAATAGACATGCTGTAAGTCTCCATACATGCAGTTTCAGAATTCTAACATAAGACAGACAGTACAAAAATCAGATAAAATTGTTACTCAAGCAATTTAGTTTTGCACTCTATGAAGCAGGGGAATCAAATGTGAAAAAACAGAAAAACCGAATTGTCAGATGAATATATTCATATATCCTTTATTTAACCAGGTGAAATCCACATTGAGATTGAAATTCTATTTCCCAAGAGTGACCTGGCCAAGAGAGCAGCATATAATTGTTACAACAATAAGTAGACAGTCCAATCAAAAATTTCACACACGAAATTAATAAATGAAATAATAAAATCAAGGTCTAATTGAGAACAAGTTCAAAAATGATTCCAGTGGAATTTTAAAAGCAATCACATTGACTCAAAGTACTAGGCCTATTTTCTCAGTCCCTTAGAATAGACTTAAATTCCCCCAAACAACAAGTTCTTACAGTTTCAGGTCCTTCTGTAATTTATTACAGGTAGAAGGGACAGTATATCTAAATGGGGACCATCCTTTGCAAAATATTTTGAGAACACAGACCATATTGATGTTGGTTTTTACACATGTATGTACAAAGATATATAGGAAGCAGCCCAATGAGAAGATTAATGAATAACCAATTAAGGCAGAGATATCCTGGCTTTCAGTCCCTTTCAAGTTCCATTACCTCAGCAACCTACATTTCTACTTCTGAAGACATCAGGTTATTCTCTCATAGCCACAGAAGGCATCACACAATATCCATGTGATGAGTACTGATCAGGATGGGTGAAGTCGGGGACTGCCCCAAAATGTAAATTAAAAAAACTAGAATGGACAAAAAAAGGTGTGTCATGGTGTCTTCAATGCATATTGACAGGTTTTATATTTATTCATACATATGTTCCACATCATTTGACAAGTGTCTTTTGGCACTTGATTTAGGGCCCATGAATTATTTTTTTCCAGAGTCGATAAGAAGTTTTATACAGACTGTATGAGCAGATAAGAACACAACATGTATTCAGAATTTTTTTTTATAAAGATGTATAAGAGTATTTTAAAGTGAACCTCCTTTAGCCTACTTAATTGTCTTAGTGTTGGAGCTACATTGAGTCACATCAATAGATTTCATTTGGAATGGTGAATTTACATGAGCATCTCTACATGATTTTTTCTCTACGCATTCATAATTTCTATTTTCCCTTGGAAGACACTATTTTTCAAAATGCTATTTTTCAACTTTTATTCGTACATTAATTATGGTAAATAATAATTAACCTTAGGCTATTCTATATATATACGTCGCTGGTCTAATTTAAACGCATATCACGACAATTCCCTTCTAGAATGCATTTTGTTTACTGATTTACACACATATATTAATTTTTCGTATTAAGATTAAGATAAACTTAGTTATATAATGTGTGCTTTTTTTTCATCCACACCTTGTCCCACTTTTGTCCTTGGAATAAATTTAAGGCTGGGTGTGTATATATACTATTTTTCCCACTTTTTCCACAACAAAATCAAAAAACGCTGTCTATGTGATCGGTTTGGTCATTACGGCAGTGACAGATGGTCGGCGGACAATACAGTCAAGCTGCGTTGCTCTCTGGGTAATTACGGTAGGCGACGTCATCCTCCTCCCCCACACAGCAGACTCACAGCTCTTTTGCCGGTGATAGATTGGTCGGACAGCGTGGGTGCCATTTGGCGCAGATTTGAGCTACATCCGCTAACAAAGGGCGTTCAGTTATTTATTTATAGTCCCATTTGTGAATTTTATTTAATAACCTTTGCTGTCAAACTTTCACAATGAGCTCAATCAACGTCAAAAAGCTCAAAGTCAATGAGCTGAAGGACGAGCTGAAAAAGCGTAATCTTTCGGACAAGGGACTGAAGGCCGAGCTGATGGACCGCCTGCAGGCCGCGCTGGACGAGGAGGCCCCTTCTTCTGCGCTGGAGCAAGAGGCTGCAGCGGAGGAGGACTTAGGCCAGGCCGCCGATCAGGAAGGTATGGCGGAGGAAGAAGAGGGTGATGGCCCCATAGAAGAAAGCATGGAGGCTAACGAGGAGGAGGAGGAGGAGGAAGAAGAAGTAGTGCAGGAAAATGAGGGCGAGGGCGATGGCGCTGGCGCTGCCGAGGACGAAGAGATGGGTGAGGGGGAAGAGGATGGAGACGATGATGATGAGATGGATCCCATGCTCAAGGGAGATGTGGACGACATGGAGAAAATAGACGCAGACGATGGTGAGCCCGGGGACCAAGCTGCTGAGGGTGAGTCGACTGTATTGGTTATGAAAATGTGACTGGCTGGATTGATTGTGGCTGGGTGTCGGTTGTTGCTATAACGTTAGCGCTAATGCTTACGCGGGAGGGACCCGGCTTGGAATGGCTGCATTTGAATGCGGAATCCTACAACAGAGCGTCCATGTTGAGCTAGATAGCGTGACCTCAGTTGACTAGCAAGTGTTAGCTTCAAACCGAAACAGCTAGCCGTTCGCTAATTTAATGGTCGCTACCTCGATTAGCAAACGTAATCGTTTGTAAAGTTTATGTAGCGATAGTTAAGCCCTCAAAGGTTAACTTGAGAAATACATCTTCATGATTGTATGTCGTTAGCAACAATTGATCCGTCAAAGAATCGAGAAATGTGACTAATTTAGCATAGTTTTGGTTTTAATTTTGCTTGGTTAGCGTGTTAGCTTGCCAGCTAACGTCATTTTCTTTGTCTGCGGTGCAGCGCTAACTAGCTGATCAGCCGGTTAGCTAGTTCAGACGTTCCCATATTGACGTTTCACTGAATGGTATGTTAGGGTGGCGATAGGCTAGGACAATCACGTATATAACTAACATTACAGCATGTGAAATAAAGTGAAAACATCATGTATGAAATTTTGAAAGGATTAACTGCATTGATTGTAAGGCCCCCTCAGCTTTTGTCTAGTTAATTGTCTAGTTGTCTAGTTAAAGATAAGATTAGAAGGGACAATTGGACTATTCAAAAAGTAATACATATTAAATTCAAATTTCGTGGGAGTGACTGGGCTGTGTTCAGTGTGTAATGTAAACATTGGATAACTGTGTATTAATAAGTCTTGGTGTATTTGTAAAAGCCGGGAACACCTGAACTAGTTTACTTAAAGCTGTGTGGAAAATGGGACAATTGAAGTGCTTGAATAGCACGTGGTTAGTTTGTAGTTGTATGTGGTTTGATTAAAAAGTGTAGTCACGTTGGAACATGTTTAACAAAATGTGGGTTTCAAGTAGTCACCTAGGTAATCTGGGGTAAGAAGAGGGGGTTCCAGGTCTATGTAAGCCATGTTGCCCATGTCCTTGCATGATGCATTTGTTCCAGATCACAGTAGACTTGTCCTCCTAATGAAATAGACTTATATCTGAACCAATATTCTAAGCCCCATTTTCAGGGTTAATTCCCCTTTGCTTTACAGAGATTTGTTTTTCAAGCCTCAGCAAACACTGTACACAATGTTAATTAGGACCAGCTTACATTGTAATTGCTATCTGGTCATGAGGGCTGTTACTATTTTATGGAATATGATGATTGTGTTGTTTAAGTGTAATCATGAGGTGTTACTCTCTTAGTAACCTTAATATTGATGATTTATGGTCGACACAATGTAACTAATGAACGGGCTTTGTGGGCCAGAACCCCACAGCCAGTCCGACCTCTCTCCCTCAGAAAAAGGAGCACCTCATTCTATATCTTTGTTCTATTTTCAAAGGGGATGCGGACAAAGACACGAATGCTGATCAGAAGAATAAGAAGGGTGTTAAGAGACGCCGGGAGGAACATGGAAGGGGCTACTTTGAATTTATTGAAGAGAACAAATACAGCTGGTAAGGATGGGACAGAGCAAAAATGGCCTTCAGCATCCCTGAAACGCCATCTATAGCTTTGTTGAACTGTATTGGCTTTAAGTGCCAATGCACCTATAAGTAGCAAGAGGAAACCCCTCATTTTTTACGTTATAAACTTTATTAATAACCCCACAGTCACACACACGTTTTGAGGGTCATCTCTGACTACTCAAAGAGCCTTACCATTTACTTCTTTCAATACCCACTCCTCACATATGTGTCTTTAATGAAATGCATTCTGTAGCAGAAGTGCAACTATCAAGTCTGTGAATTTTCACATCTATTCCTCATGCCACATACTGTTTTGCAAAGCCCATTGTGTCCTCAAGGTGAAACGAGGCTGCTCAAAGAGAACAATCCAAGAGGAAAGTAGCAGATGTGCACTTTTGAATGGAGGGAGGGTGGAGAGGAATAGCTGAGAGGCGTGGGAGGAGGGGTCCACTGATGCAGGGTTGCACACAACGATGTAGTAAAATTCCACGGAGGAGCTCGCTGTTGACCGTCCATCGTTTTGCCTCGCTATGGTCCTTTTTTTTTCTTTTTCTTTTTTCATTTTGTTTGGTTGTATGATGTCAAAATGCTATTTCTGTCTTATGTGTCATGTCTTGTGTGAATGTTACCATGGTGTGAGAGTGTGGATATGTGTGTTTTGCAAGGTTCATGCATGGTGTGAGTGTATGTGTGTGCCTCTATGTACCTACCTCTTGGTCAGTGTTTTGTTTTCATTGCGCTATTGACACACTCTAAGGAACAACCGGCAGATAATGGAATTGCTTTTTTGATTCAGCCATTTTTATTTCTTTTTCTTTGGGGATAAGCCTTGGACTCGACATGAATGTTCACAGTGCCAGAATTGTTGGAGCATCCCAGTATTATTCAGGTGTCCTTTTCTTTCCTCAATGGACAGCCATTTTTTGCAAACGTCCATGCATTTCCAAATGGTATTTTTTCCTGGTTTTAATCTACCCTATGTGATATCAGTGGCCCTTAGGCAGCACAGGCCTTTAGATTAGCAGCCATTGCGGCCCACTGGTCGAAGACATTGTCCATATCTCCAACCCAAGACAACATGTTCTCGAGAGCCTCCTGAAGACTACTGCAGATAATGAGAATGGGATGATGACTTATTCCTACTCGATATTTACTCCACTAGTGTTCGATCATCACTTTAAGTGGCAGAACGCTCAAGCACCAGTCAAATTTTTTGCAACATTTTGACTAGGTTACTAAACTTCCCATATAGATATTTGAATATCTAATCTCAAGCTACAGAGTTGGTAAGTTGCTGTAGCTTTCAGTACTGTGTGATTGCTTATTTTAAGCACCTAAGCATGGCAACATCTTGTTCTGCATAGTAACAGTAACACAGAACAGTGACAGTTCATAATGATCTTTTCATTTAGTATTCCACATGTTGGAAGTTGAGTAAAACTGCAGCCACCGTTGCTTTGAAAGTCCCCACAGCAATCCAAGAGATCATAGACACACCAGGCACAAAGGGTTGGGGTCTACTTAAATGTTTATCACTTTCACCAATGGATAGCCTTGCATGTTAAGGCTAGCAGAGGTGCTTTCTCTCTGTGTATCTCTCATGTTTTAGATATCACTGGACACTGCAAGGTAAGTGAGGCCAAGGCCCACAATACAACTAAGTTTGGAGGCTCGCCTGGTCAATTTACAGTCTCTATTTTGTCTCATTTACCCTAGACTCTGTCCATTCTCTCCCCAAATATTTTTCAGCAAGTGGTACCCAAGACATCTATATGTTCCATGCAGTTGCATTGACACGAGAATCATCTAACTGACTGGTTGATATTTTCAGGGCCTCATTTAAGTCTCCTGTGCCACCCCTGGAGGAAGAAAATGAGGAGTTTGATGACACAAAAGTCTGTTTGGATGCCTGTAAGTGATTCTAATGTGAAAAATAACTCCATTAAAAATATGAATTGTTAAACGCCAACTTAATGGTACTCCAAGATCCAAAATTGTAACCAGAAAGACCCAATGATTACTGATTAGAGCATTAAGTACACTTTGTTTACCAGAGACCCCACTGATGAGTGTACCTTTTCCTCTTTTTTTTTTTTTGCTCCAGACAACTGCGACCTGCACTTTAAGGTTTCACGGGACCGCTACAGTGCCTCTTCTCTCACAATGGAGAGTTTCGCTTACCTGTGGTCTGGAGGCAAGGCCACCTACGGTGTGAACAAAGGCAAAGCCTGCTTTGAGATGAAGGTACAGTTATTTTTCTTATTGCATCCATCCATTTTTTATAGGCTTAAATATGTAAAACTTCACAGAACCTCTGTAGTCTAAACTCAGTAAAATGAAGACACAGTGGACTGGTGAAAGAGTCTCTGTTAAAGTGAAGTGTTTTGTTTCATGTCGACAGATTACAGAGAAAATCCCTGTGAAGCACATTTCCAGCAAGAACATGGAGATTCACGATGTGCAAGTTGGTTGGTCCCTGTCTACTGGCACCCTGCTCCTTGGTGAGTCTTTATGTACTCTAGTTCTACAGTCTTCAGTATGTTACACGTCTGTCATTCAGGCTGTTGGATCAGTCCAATGACGTGTTAAGTCCATCTCTGTTTCCATTAACCCATGGCAGCATTACTTCCATTCATTGCCAGATTAGTTTGTACCTGGCCACATCACACATGCATTTGTCTATAATGACTGAAATACTATGGGATATCAATACATCTGATACACAAAATCACAAAGCCAATGCAGCTATGGTTCCATCATTTATACAGAATACTGCACAGTCCATAATGATATGCATTATTTTATGGACCTAACTGTAGTGTAAATTGGCTTTATGCAGGGAAGTGAACCAACAGTGATACAAATCTGTTGATGAATGTTGTGTGAAGGCCTCTAAAAAGGTCACTATGAAAGGCAGTCTACCTTAAGGGGGCCCTCTAGTGGTTCACAAGCAGCATGACAGGTCTGTGTAAAATGGCTTCAGCTCTGGAGGCATCATAGTAATGGTGGCTGGCCTGTTGCCAGCAGATGATTCACACATAGTCGTAGTGACTGAGGCGTGTTCATTTAGCAGTATTCTCTCTGTCATGAAACATTTTAGTCAATGAAAGTGTTCTCTCATCAATGTAAAGGTGAGGAGGAACATTCTTACGCCTACTCTGGGAAAGGCAAGAAGACCACCAACTGTGTGACGGAGGACTTTGGAGAAACCTATGAGGAGAACGATGTCATCTGCTGCCTATTTGTAAGACATGACGACTATTTGTATTTAATTAGTTCATTAAACTAGATGGAAACCAAGCCAAAGTAAGCTAAGAATTAAAATGGCTCATTATTCCCTCATTTCATTCATGGCAAACAAGAGGAACCTCATGTGATTTATTATCAGTATTAAGAGGGAATGAGTCAAGCTTGACTATGAACCGCTACATTTTGTCATTTGTGAGAATGACTGACACATGTTTTCATTTCAGAATGTTTGTCTTCATCACAAACAACTTTGTATTTTGCTTTCTTTGCGTAGGACCTTGAGGGTGATGAGGTGGTTTTGTCCTTCTCAAAGAACGGCGGCGAGCCAGCTGTCGCTTTCCAGATCAACAAAGACTCCCTGAACGGCCAAGCCCTTTTCCCTCACATCATCTGCCACAATTGTGCCGTAGAGTTCAACTTTGGCCAGATGGAGACTCCGTACTTCCCTCAGCCCCAGGGCTACACCTTCCTGCAGCAGATTCCTGTGGATGAGCGAGTCCGGGGTCTCAAGGGGCCGCAGACCAAGGCTGACTGTGAGGTAAACATAGCCATGTGGGAAATGTTAAGTAGTCAATCAGGGAATGTTCTTTATTGACATTCAGGGGGGGTTGGAGTTTTAGAAGTGTTTGGCCACTAATATAAATTTCTCCTCTGCCTTTCATGCTCTATAGATCATCGTGATGGTCGGCCTGCCAGGCTCCGGGAAGACTACATGGGTGAAGAACCATGTCCAGGAGAACCCTGGGAAATACTACATCCTAGGCAGTGACACCATTGTGGACAAGATGATGGTCAGTACTGGTACAGCTGCGCGGTTTACTGCTTGCCGTTTGTAGTAGCCCTGAAAAATGTATTTTGAAAAATCTCTGTTCTCCTATTCAAGGTATTTTCTTTCTCAAATGTCCTGTATTTTCCCCCATCATTTAATGCAGATCAACAGCCTGAAACGCCAGTCAAAGGACATCACAAAACTGATGGCCATTTCCCAGCGAGCACCGCTTTTCTTGGGAAAGTTTATTGAGATCGCTGCCCGCAAGAAGAGGAACTATATCCTGGATCATGTGAGTGACTGGCACTAAATCTGATCACAGTATTTGCCAAGATTAAAAATAAAAAAATATGACGGTCAAACCAAACGATATATATTAGAGACTCTTTGTTCTCCTTTCCAGACTAACCTGTCTGCCCCGGGCCAGAAGAGGAAGATGTGCTTGTTTGCAGGCTTTCAGCGCAAGGCTGTGGTTGTCTGTCCGTCTGACGAAGACTTCAAGCAGAGAGTTCAGCAGAAGGTTGAGAGTGATGGCAAAGAGGTGCCTGAGCACGCTGTCCTCAAAATGAAAGGTAAGAAGATGCTATGAAGCCATAAAGTACCGTTAGTAGTTGAAACTTTTCCTGTCTTTTTTTAATGCTGTGTTCAAAGGGACATACAGGGTACGTCCGTCTGTCCGTACCTAACAGGATATGGTCCATTCAAATCTCAAAAACAAATTCAATTACATTTCACACATACTTTTTAAGGTGTGCATCTCATAATCGTGTTCTTTCGTTTGCTTATTGTTACATTTTTTAGCACATTTGAACCTTTGGTGATTTTCATGTCAGTTTTCTTTTCGCATGCTTTAGCGTCATATTCTCTTTTTTGCCCTCCATTACAGGCTTCTACTCTCTGCCTGAGGAGGGAGAGAGCTTCAGTGAGGTCATCTATGCTGAGCTGCAGAAGGAAGAGGCTTCCAAGCTACTGGAACAGTACAAGGAGGAAAGCAAGACGGCTCTGCCGGCTGAGAAAAAACCCAACCAGGGAAGCACAACACCAAAAAGAGGCGGTGGGCTGCGTGGCGGTGGCCGCGGAGGCAAGAACCAGTTTGGCCGCGGCAGTGGACCCGGACAGAGAGGTGGTGGCCGTGGAGGCTTCCAGAGTAGGGGCAACTTCAGAGGAGGTACGACTCACATTTGCAATTAATGCCATTTTTATTATAAATGTTAAATGTTGTGATAATAAGTTAAAGCAGTTAAACACTTTTACCTTAAGTAGTAGTGTTTCTGCTCCCTCTGCAGGTCCTGGCCCACGCGGTGGCTTCAGCCGTCCACCTCGTGGCTTCCTGCCTCCCCCAGCCTTCAGAGGAGGGTTCCATAACCGTGGAAACTTCAACCGAGGCGGTGGCCCCATTCCCAGCCTGGGCGGATCCCCCAGGGGTGGCCCGATGAGGGGTAACATGGGGCCCAGAGGGGGACCCGTGAACAGAGGTGGTCCAATGCACAGAGGGAACATGAACAGAGGAGGCGGAGGCAACATGAATCGTGGTGGAAACAGGGGGCATCCCGGCCAGGTGGGTTTTCACATCCTGGTATTCACTTTAGAATAAATGCACAACTGAATACACTTTATATGTATTACATTAACCATGTTGGAAACTTCTGTTCTTCAAGATTATTCTCTCTCCTCCTCTTCATTGTAATAATGTGTTTTAACCTCCAACGTTTGATAAAAATGTCTGCCATAGCTCTTGAAATGGCTGAATTGATTTGAGTTATATTGATTTTCCTGCCTCTTCACTCTCCAGTTTCATCAGAGAGGTGGTAACCGTGGCAACTTTGGCAACAAGAACGGAAACTTTGGTAACAACAGGAACAGCGGCAACTTTGGTGGCAACAGGAACGGCATGGACAAGGCCCAAGCCTTCAACCAGAGCTGGCAGCAGGGGGTCAGTATTTCTGTAGTTGGTTTCTATGCACAACACATGATGTCACACACAGTGGCGCTTTTTTAACACAATAAAGCCCAAATATTACTTACTTATATTGTGTATGTGAATGAAGATGTGCAGACACTGAGTACTTTCCCCATTAGCCTGTGTATGAATGGAGTCTAGCTTCAAAACGAAGTAACCCTCTGGTTTATGAAACAATAGCTTTTTGTATCCCCATTTATAATTACATTAGGCTTTTAATGCTTTGATGATGCAGATTATTGAAGAGCAGATTATTTTCCATTCTGCTCCTACCTGCATTATAAAACGATAATTGACTTACAAATTAATGCAATGCCAATATCTGTGTCCTCTGCAGTTCTGGAACCAGAAGCCATGGAGCCAGCAGTATCAGCCTGGATATTACTAAGACTTGTTCTAATGGACTGGTGGCCAAAACTGATACCCACCACTAGCCACGGAACATCACTCCACCCCGCTTTTTGATTTTCTTTTCCTAGAACCCACTTTTGATCAACTAAAAACCACCGACCGAAGGCTAAAATGGAGCAGAAACATTCCACACCAGAGAGGAGACCAGAGATCCTGAGTGTAATCAAGGCTCCGTATATCTTTGTACACATGTACAACGTGGGTTCAGCCTCTTTCAACCATCTGCTTATATCCTTCGTTGTACATTTCATTCTTTTTATTTTCACCACTTTTAAATGACATGCTTTTAAAACGAAAACGTGTTTGTAATATCAGGAACCAGAAACATTTTGCCAGCTTGGCAGATGTTAGATTTTTTTTCAGGGTTGTGCATTTTATCTGTGCTGTGGTTTTTGTTTTGCTTTTTTTATTACAAATTGTAAATATATTTTGCGTAGTTTGTATGCAGAGTTTAAGAAACAGAAAGGAAACTTGGCTTATTAGCGAGAAGCATGTAGGTGATTACATTGTTAGACTGTAAATGTCGATATAGTCCACTGTCAAACAGTTAAACCGATTGAAATGAATTCCATTTGTTTTTTGTTCCCAGTATCAAACCTGTAACCTAAACTCCATAGACCTACAATAAACAGCTTGTTGGCTTTTTTACATTCTTCCTGGCTTATGACTTTTGATTCAGTTCAAAGGTGTGTAAAAGACCTTTGAGTGGGCCGTGTCCTGGTTTGTTACTTCAAACAGTGAGGACATGGGCCCCAGTTTACACCTCATTAGTGTTTGTCTTTGATCCATCGCTTCCAATCCTTTCTGCCGTTCTAATATACATCAGCCAAGCCACTTTAAGGATATAAGTAAGCCATTTTTAGTCCTAGATTCTGCCTATTGTCGTGTGTGTTCTTTAATTTATTTTAAAAATTAGAGCACTGACTACACTTTATTCTCAGGAGGGAGTGTGGTTTCTAGATTATCTTCATAGATGGTTCCTTTAGTGCAGTAGTAGTTAAACAGTGCTGATGGTTCTTTTTTTAATTTATATATGGACACCACTGTTTGAACTTAGAACAAATATCTGATTCTCATTCAGCACAAACACGACAGAAAGCAGCCAGTGTTGCTCGTTGTCACCAGCAAACCTAAAGGGCTACACAGTATCGCAACACGTCTAGTAACACCAACAGCTCATGAAGACCTCGGACTTCTGGGTACAGAAGCAGAATAACAGGGTGTTTGCTCATGTTGGTGGCTGTGTGGCCCGGTCAGTAAGGGCAGGTCTTCAGAGGACGCCCAGCTTTCAACGGCAGAACATTAAACTTTTACAGCAGATCAGACAAAATGTGGACTTTTATTTCTCATCTGCCCCTGTTATTTATTAATCATGTAAATACTTGATCACCGCTCTTTCAACCATGCACGAATATTCATGAACTAATTGACTTTGAGTAGTGTTGTGATTAAGAAGGTGTTAGTTTCATAAGTACTGCTGTGTGATGAATTGTCAGCCTTATTTAAATGTCTGGAGAGTTTGTGTCCTGTTTTATTGTACTGGATACATAAATCTAGCAGAATGCAAGCTTTGAGTTTATAGTATAATCTAATACAACAGACACTATATTTTTATGGCTTTATGTTGCAGGTTGTATATCAGGTCTTTTATGATTGATCCAACTAAATCTTGGGGATTTTTTGTCTTTTCTATCCGACAGGTTTTGATATTTGTTTAAAATTGGAATTGTATTTTCTTTTTTAATTTGTCTCGATTCTATTAAAGTTAAAGAAGCTGGTATACAGTGACTCTGTGGTTTGTTACAGTGGCATATAAAGTGTTCACCTCTTAGGTTTTCAGTTTTTGTAATAGAGATCCTGTGCGCTGGAGCGAGGACACCTCAGGAGACGGATGATGTCTTTAACTTGTTCTTTGTATTTATTTCATCTTGATGCATCAAGGAGAATTTCCGATGAGCGATACAAGTATCAACAAATCTGACACTCACTGAAAAAGACATATGTGAAGCCCAAGATGAAGTTATGAACATAACGTGTGCTCGTTCAATTAGGTACTTAAACATGAATACAAACTGACCTTGTTCATTGCAGATGGGAGCTGAACAGCTGCACACTTGCAAGAGATGATCTGCACCAAAGTGGCCTGTAACTGATTACTGCACATGCAAAATGTCCTACAAATTCAAAATCAAACTCATAGTCCTTTAGCCAATGGTGGATGGTGGTAGTTGCAGGTTTCTAGCCATAATTGGTACCATAAACCAGCTCAGAAAAGATTACCCCCTAACATATTAAACCTGGTGGATCTAGATTTTTATTTGGAGCTGCACCAAATTGCACACATATTTACCAATTCCCTAAATATGCCTGATTTTTTTCACCAAGGTCCATGAAATATTCCCTTTGAAATTAAAGAAAATGGTGAAAACATCTCACAATGTTAAACAAAGTGAAAACAAAATCCTGGATCCGCCCCGAAATTTAATGGGATCTACTCAGGCCCGAGGCCCCTCCTCCCCCCAGTTTCATGGAAACCACTCAGTGGTTTTTGTGTAATCCTGCAGACAAACCAACTAACAGACATGGGTGAAAGCAACCTCCCTGGTGGAGGTAATGACAGAATTCAAGATTCAGGATGTTTATTGTCACACCGGTTATACAAGTCGTGTGAAACATTTATGCTGACAAGAGAATTAACTTTAAAAAACTAATTAAATATGTTGTTTCTCCTGTTATTTCTGGACATGTTAAGCATCTTTGAGTATTTTGAAAAGCGCTTTGTAAATAAAATGTATTATTATTATTATTATTATTATTAAACTTAATGAAGGAAACATTCTTCACTCTTTTCTTACATGACTGAATCACAGATTTGATGTGAATTTTTCAACAGAAAAAGACAATTTAATGTCAAAGTGAGAACAAATCTCTACCAAGGGATCTTAATTCCTTACGAAGACTTTCAAAATGTTTCGTTTGCACGTATTTAGTGGAAAGTAGATACATCTTTGACAGCCTCAAATCTGTATGAATCCACAAACTCAGTTGTCAGCTTTGACTCAGCTTTTTATATACAGTATACATGGGTTTTTTTCATGAACTTTATTTTTTTTTTAGCCATTACTGTGTAACCTTGGCTTTATGCTCAGGCTCATTTTTTGAAAATCAAATCTCCCAGTTGCAGGTTTCTTGCAGACTGCACCAAGTTTTCCTCCAGGATTTCCCTGGATTTTCCTTTTTTTATTTGACCCTCTTTTCTCACAAGCCTTCCAGGGCATGCTGCAGAGAAGTATCCCTACCACCATGCTTCACTGTCTGGATGGTACAGTATATTTATGATAATGTGCAGCTCATTTCAGACCGGATGGATTACCATGAAACCTTACCTTTGTGCAGGTATTCATGATCCTTAGAGGGTGACTCCTCAGACTTTAGTTACTCTCTGACTCTTCCTCTCTCACCACCAGGAGGTGTTATTGACAAAATTACATTGGATGAATTGCTGTGTAATTTGGTACAGTTGATGGTCCCCCTCCAGAGATGACTTTTAATCACTTTAATCTCTGACTCCGAATCATCAAGTCAAAATTACAAACCTTTAAATATTTACATAACTGACAGTCCATTAGTCTCACTGAGCTACAGTACCAGTCAAATGTTTGGACACACCTTCCCATCCACTTGAATGGGAAACTGTGTCCAAACTTTTGACTGGTACTGTACATAATATTATATTAGCAAGCTAACACATGATAAAGTATGCTGGTGAATAAACATTGCACACTTGGTAAATAGCCACATACCAGGTTTGTTATCGTTCTGACTTTAGCATGCTCATGTTAGCATTTATCGTGAGGCAACCTAGCAGAGCTGCAGTAAACTGTGACCAGTGAGGCATCTGGGCAGCTGTTGGTGTCTGGAACCTAAACCTGTGAGGTAGAACTCCTTCAGAGGTTTCATAGATCTACAGCTCTATGTTTTCACTCATGTCCATTTTATTGTTGGTTTGCCAGCAGGATTACACAAAAACTACTGAACAGACGTCCTTGAAAGTTACTGGGAGGATGGGACTCCGGATAAAAGGAAAGATCTTTTTTTTTAATTTTTTTTTTTAACTTTCTTTAACATTGCACCATAGGGCATTTTTTCCACATTTTTGTTAATCTCTTAGGTAATAATTCATGGATCTTGATGAAAAAAATCTGGCATGTTTAGGGGTTGGTGTCCATGAGTGTGCTGATCTGAATTAAAATCCGGATCCAAAAGATTTAAATGACTGGACATTACAGATTCAGTAATGTTAAATTATGGTTACAGAGCTATGAGTTGATTTTGGATAAGGCTTCATTGAATTAAAGGGGGCTGTTGGGCCAATGTGTTCTGGTGGCATTCAGATATAGGTGTATTTATATTAGTTACAGCTGTATAAATGATATAGATACAGGTATATTTATACCACAGATACAGATGAAATTATACTACAAGTGTATTTGTCTTGTTGGTGTTGCTAGAGGTGCATGTGGGGAATCCACTTCCCTCCCACACAGACAGTTTTGTGTCTTTGGCATATTTGCATCGTTTACCTCCATCAGCAGCATATTAGTGAATGACAAGACCCCCCCACTCAGACAGCAAACAATGCATTAGCCATTGGTCCTGATTACCAATGTTTGGCCCGGTCTAAGTCTGATGTAAACAGGTGAAAAGCCCATTCTAGCTTAGTGTGAATTGATGTATCTCCGTATGTGGCCTTGTAGCTCCTTCCCACTGTAAATAAAGCATCACAAGTAGGCTGGACTGTTATTGTCAACGACAGAGTAACAAATGTTGTAAGCCATTAGGCAAATAATTTGCTTTTCTACAATTTCCTAGGTGTAAATAAAGAGGTGAAAGAGGAGGAGGCAGCTGTATGTAACTGCATGTGAATGTGATCATGAATGTGAATGAAGCCAGAGAGCCAGGCTCGACAGCAGGGAGGAGGAAGAGCGGAAACTCTTAAGTGAAACAAAATAGTTTATTTTCCAAACATAATCTCATCCATATTATGTACAGCTTGAAAATATAACACATCAGAATTTGAATGACTGTTGCATATTCAACACAACGCACACAAATTCGAATAAAAAAAGCTATCAAAATTTACAAAATCTATAAAAAAAGTGCTTGTGGAAGGAGAGGAGGCAACGGACCGCCTGTCTTGTGTGACACTCTAAATAAATGTCCATTTAAATAGAAAGTACTAGACGTGTTGTTCAAAACCATTAAATACATCAACACCCCAATGAAAAACATTATAATAGTCCTATAATACTTATGACAGTCTGTGATTATAGGACTACTAATTCTGTCGTCCATGATTTCATACTATAGAGACATTGTCCATTGTGCAGGCACACCTCTCCACAATCATATTAGGGAATTCAGCCACCTCTATCTCAGTGTAGTCCCCCTTCTTCACCAGATACATGATGGGTAATGGGGCACTCTCTGACACCGTGCACCGCCTCTCCCCGTAGCCATAGTTGCGTTTTGGCTGCTTGCAGCCTCCGGTGCACCTGAAGGCCTGGTAGCCTGCTGGTTCAATGATCCAGTACTGCGTCCAGGTGAGAGCACGGAAGTTGATGAAGTACTGTTCCCTGCAGCAGGTGTCCTTGTTTTGGTTGACATCACAGTCGCCACGAGAACTAGGGAAGGAAAGATGAAGAGGGTTAGATGACTGCTGTGAAGAAAAGGCCCCAAATCTCTTTGCTACACTCCTGCTTTTCAAATTTATTCTCTGATGTTTGTTATTTTTTATGGGGGAATCTGCATAAACAATTAAATGTATTTATATTTATTAAACACTAATATGTGTGTAAGAAAACCATCTGAACAAATTACATTACCCCAAACCAACACAATGACTAACAAACCTACTAATGAATGCAAATGGTAAAAGGAGGTAAATGGGGATATGGGCTAATTGTCACTCTCATACAATATCCTGTATATCAAAAGCCTCGCGCCCTTACCCATACTCTTCGAGGTTGAGTGTGTAGAGGATGAGCTCGGGTTTTCCCAAGGTGTTGTCCGTCTGCTCCTGGGTGGTAAAGCGCACACTCTTGGCCATCTCTGCCGCGTAGCTGCCAGGTCTCTCGCCCTCGATCCACACCTCCAGGTGCATAGGTGTCTTCTGCTCGGTCTTGGCCCAATAGTGCACCGCCTGCGTCACATCAAAGCTCTTCCAGCCGGTCTCGTGAATGGGGATCAACCTGTGAGCATGAGTGACAATTAATTAAAATGTGAAAGAACGTGTAATTTGATTATTATTAAGATAAGGCTGAGTGGGTGTCGCCTCTTAATTAAAGGTGATAGATTATCCACACGTCACCATGAGAAAATAATGCCTTACCGTGAATCTATCAGCGATGTCCGGTTGGATCCGTTTGGCAGCACCTCCACCCAGTAGATGCTGACCCGGGCGTTGTTGACGGGCCGGTGGTGCCTCTTCTCCACCGCGAGGCGTTTGTGGTAGGACGCCCGCTGGTAGAGCTTCAGCTCCGCCATGGTCACCTCGCTGTTATCCGGGATCCTCGCTTCCATGTCGAACATCATGCGATGTCGGGTGGTGTCAGAATACACATACTCCCCGGCAATATCTACAGCACAAAGTACATCACGGTTATTTCTCTAAAGTAGCTCAAAATGCCTGTTTGGTAAAGGCAACTTGGTGCGTAAAATCGTCTTTGCCCAACAAGTGTCACGATTACGCACGGTAATAACTGTTTACATCATCTGGTTTATGCGTCAAAGTTATGCTCATTTAAAATGTGAGCTGTCCTTACCTGCATTTCCAGGAATTCCCTTCAGGATTCCCGCCAGGCTGGGCAGAGATCTGCGTCTCCTGCTGTGGTGCGTCTTCAGCATGGACAAGTATTTATTTCTGATATTCGCCGGAACCACCAGATTCTCCAAATCCCTCTTATGGATCCTAGGAACTTCATCCAACCCAAGTTTCTTCAGAAGCGCGTCCTTCATATCCTGATGCGTAAAAGCCTTGGTGAAACCGAAGAGAGCGGTGAACAGGACACAGGCGCGGAGGAAATCCATGATTAAAAACTTTAGTGTGATAAACAGCAGCAGCACAAGTCACTCAGAGATAGACGGTGTCCCTCTGACACTCCTCCGGCCCCTTATATTGGTGCGGCCCTCCCAGTCGTTCACACTTTGTCAATGGGGGCAGGGACCCTTATCAGAACAAAGGTGCGACAATATAGCCCCATCCTAAACAGGATATCTAAGTGACCATACTTCAAACAGCAACAATTAGACTCGAGTGCCATCCGTATTGTGGAGGTGTAATTTCGCCCTAGTTCCACCAAAACTGTGCCTGATGTTGGCAGCCTGTGTTGTATTTTTATGCCATAATGAAGATCTAAAATCTGCTCTTTAACTTAGATTCATCTTGATTGTGAGAAAACCTTGTGCATTTTGTGTACTTACAGAATATATTTGTTCAATGATACTTTTTTAAAGTCAAATGGACAGTGGATCAGTTCTCTCTAAGAACGTTCTGGAAAACACGCAATAGACTCATTTAGTTGACAGGGAATTTGTCAAATGTTAAATATTGAATGTCAAATAAAAATCTAATATCCTACAAGTAGAATTATTACATTCAAACACCCATGGGTCAAATCAATATTTTCAATGGGAGTCGCTGCTGTTTCTATTAAATAAATTAAAAATTTGAATAGTGTATTCAGCCAATAAACAGACATAGTTAGTGTTTATTTCACACAGTACATGAAATGATTCCTACAGAATTAAAATGCTTGTCTCCTCAGTCAACCCTGTCCTTTCTCTGCTGCTGCACATGTGTCCCAGACAGACATGTCTTGACCCTGTGAACCTGAAGTGCCCCCTCTTCAGTAGCACCCTTGTCTACACACAGCCCACACTCTGACGTGTACATTCCACTGGACGATGTCAGGCCGGGGCAGTCTGGCAACAGTCTGTCACACAGCAGTTTTCTGTCTGTCTGGATGGCTGGAAAGCCATTTTGTCCAGCAAAAGATGCACCAAGATCAGGACTAAAGAGCAGCAGGCGCTCCCGTCTGTTCACTTTGGTACAAGGATATAGCAAGGGGTCAAGGAGCAAGTAGAGCTGAGGTCCGAGGGAGGAGGGGGACTAGAGGATTAGATGTTTATTCCGAGCCCTGTCGCCCATTCTTGGCCCTCTCCAGCAGATTAAAATTATTAGCCAAACAGACAGTTAATCCAGTGGCCGGGGGGCCGGCGTGGATGTGGATTGGGGCAGGCTCTTCACAGGTTGGTGATTATCTGATTCCACATTGTGAGGATTTGCCTTGCCTTTTTTGTCACACAAACATTAGAAGAGGGGTGCTCTCACTGGCTGCCTGAGGGCCCTGCCTGTGGTTGTGTATTGGCCAGTGTTTGCTCAGAGATGTCAGACAGACTGAAGGGGCACACAGGAAGAGCAAATGACAGATGACTGCCAGACCCGCTCACTCCAGATAGTGCTTGCAGCTTACAAACAAGACAAATTATTAATTAGTGCTGTAGCCCTGATACCAGATGACACACATGTAAGGTTCAATCACAGGATGCAGTACAGCAATATTCCACACCATGCAACAAATGAAAAAATAAATTGAAAAGGTATCTGATCGCTTGTGTGCAAAAGCAACGACTGTATGTGTGTATAGAGTTACTGTGTATATGTTACTTTATAACATTATTGCAGAGTTATAATAATCACATTATTGTGATCTTGATGCTGTTGCATTTGTGTTCTCACCTAATTAATTGCTATTGCAAATACATCTCCTTTGATTCAATTTTCATATTCAATTTAAATGAATTAATCCAACTTCCATCGGCAAGTTGCAGTTTTGCAATTGTAGTATCATGATTGATTTTATATATTAGTTTTTCTTTCCATCTCGGGACATTTGACAACTATTCTTACAAAATTACTACAAAGAATCAACATAAATTACTTTATTTATTCCATTTCATTGTTAATTTGATGATGATGATGCTCACAAATCGATCAACAGAGAAAATATTAAGCCTTAAAGTCTTTTCATCCATTACCGATGGACAGATTTTAAAAAGGGACCCTGAAAAACAATAACAATGCATAGACACAACTTATGTATACACAAATTAGTACAACACACATCCATCTCTGTATGATGTCACAGATGCATGCAGTTCAGGACAAACTAAAGAGGCAAAAAAAAAAAAAAATCCTGTAAAAAAAAAAAAGCTGTAATTGTATGAAAAATGAAGAGAACGATAATCTCCACAACACAAAAACCCTCAAAGCCTGAGGTCCAAACTACTCCCTCAGATAGCCTGATGACAGACATGTAAATTCACAACACATTCATTGTCCAGTCCAGTCAAAGACTGAGAGCCTGTTGTCCAGAGCCTAAAATGCATAGACCTTAGTATCCTCTCTCCATCACATTACAACCCCTAATTCGGCAAATTAAGATGTCCTTTGTGTGATATTTCTCAGTCTTTCTTCCTTCCCATGCCAATCAAAGACAAGTTGGCTATAGTTCAAAGCTGCATCTGATGCCCCAAGGTGCCATTTCTTTTCAATCAAAGGCCAACAAGCTCACACAATCAACAACATAGGTGTTAATTAACATCCAGACATTTGCATTCAAAAGCAGTCCAATTTATAGGTCATTCCCTTCCATTTGTGAAACATGAAATCCCCTTTGCTCACAGAAACTGCTGATTGCAGAGGGCCCGGTTGAAATGCTTGGATGAGGGAAATATACCAGAGAAGGGTTAGAGCTTAGACACATTCGATATATCCGCATCTCATCTGGAGGCTCCCTGGGAACAAGGCGGAGCTGCTGCCTGCTCCAAAAAGTCAATATTGAACTCATGTTGGTGGTCAGCGCAAATTCCTCATTATTCACGCAGCTCTATTGTCACCGACTTCCTGATCTGCTATTGCCTGCTTTATCTTAATATCAAATATTTGGGGAAATTAGCCCATCTAGTTTGCACCTTAATGGCCCATACAACCCTTTTGACTGCGGCTGGAGACGTCAAAGGCTCAATCCGAGTCTGGATCGATCTATCGAGCTGGCTGCCAATCATCATCGACCAGTCTGTCAGAGGGGAAAGCGACAAGGACAATACAATTATTACTCCACAACTGAAGTACAGGACAGTCTAATTGCATTTCACGCAGCCAATGAGCGCAAGACGGAAGGTTTAATCCCAGCCAAATAGGATCAGACATGATTAGATAGACAGACTAACAATAAATATTTTCATTAACTTTTAATTAATCGACATAGGGGATACTTTTAGCGTGCAGGATGCTATAATGAACCCAATCAAACAAGTAAAATTTGAAAAAAAAAAGTTTTGGGGGGATAATATCCTCTTAAATTCCACCAAACAAAAACGTTCTTCACTGTGTAAATAGAAGAAACGATTGGGGGGGGGGGGGGGGGGGGAAATCAAACCCAAACTCCCACAGAAACCCCTTTTAGGCGATCGATAAATACAAAATCTCTGCAGCAAACGACCCGCGTTCAATAGTTGCATGGAGCCTATTGGGACAGCAGAGGGCGCTATGGTTACACGATAAACGGAGGCCTTAAAGGGATCTTCCAGCCTAAAAATAGTATTTACAGTGCGTCGTTTAGGAACATTCCGTTTTCCCTTTCTTTTTTTTTAAAGATTTTTTTAGGAGTCAGTTTGCCCAAGCAGTAAACACATAAATATATTACGTCATCAGTTCACACTTGCTGGGTACTGGCTGATTATTTTCTCACTTGCACTTTGACTATCTTTATTGAATTAAGGACAACTTCTGACAGCACCTTAACTCTCTTTTAACTATACTATGACTATAACTTATTATTATTATCATTATTATTATTATTATAAGTTGTAGCGGTGCTAGTAATAGTAATAGTAGCAGTAGTGGTAGTAATAATAATAATGTTACAGTAATAGTAATAATGGTAATTATATTCATATTATTATATGTGTAGTTAAAAGAAATAATATACAATCTATATACAGTATTATTGTTATTGTTACATGTTAGTGTGGTTATCTATTTAACCCACCCAGGCTGATAAATAAACCAAACAATTACTTATTCCAGATGTGCACAATGAAATCTGAACCATAGCACATCAATCCCAGAGAGAATCGGGCCGATACAGAGACAACCATTCATCAATAATATTTAGTACATTTCCAAAATATACAAATAGTTTCACAAAAGCAAACTTTAAATATACAATATAATAATACTAATAACAAACTCATCTTATTCCTATCCATAATTTAAAACTCAGCTGAATTAAAACAATGCACTCGATATCATATATGTGAATTCAGTTTTAGAGTGGATTTTCCCTTTAATAAGGCCTGTTTCTAATAAATGTTGTGAAAGAAGGGGTGGGATTAAAAACACTTTCTAAACTTATGTGTTGTAATTAAAATATTACTTTGATCTTTCCAAACCAAGACAATCCATCATCTCAGCGCGGTTACATGTTGTACAATTTAGACACTACGATGTCGTGTGGCTGTTTCTGATAAACTGTCGTGCCAAAGCAGCGTGCTTCAAATTACACTTGGTCGCCATCAGAATCTGTTTTATTGGCCTTTTATGCTGAGTTGTTCTTCTGTGCATGCCCGTTTTGTCACAGTGCTTCTTTGTGCCTCAGCTCTGCCTGGAACTGCAGCAAGAATCCCATTTGAATAAGTTCTGAAATATAGAAGTGTATTATTTTATGAAGGTCCACTCAAACACAAAAACACAAGGCCTCTACGTCTGTCTCCCCACCCCCTAAGAGTCAGTTGCTGAGTAGGCCATTAATCATTAATAGATGTACTTTGAGTAATGATAAGCACCTCACTTCAAAGGGATGGAACATTTACCAACCAGAGATGATAAGTTCAGAGTAACACACTGAATAAAACCCCTTCAAGTGTGACACCATAAAATATCACATTTTACTTAGTGCCTTCATGATTAATTTGATGACATTTAAGGGAGAACTAATTAATGCTTCCATACTATACATATTGTATACTCTTAGCTAGTCAAGTCAGTGTGATGGCTGTAACTCTAATTCTAACAACAAGCACAGTCCGAGGGACAGAAAATCAGGGACAAACTTGACACCCCTTGACACTGACAGCTAGAAAAAGAGTCAAAGTATAAAAACTGGAACAATATGCCATTTAATTCAAATGCCAAAGACATTTTTGGGCAGATAAGGCTAAATTAAACGACTTTTAAGACCATGCATATCAGGTTATAAATGTGCAAATGTCAAGAGTCAATGTCCCATAATTTCCCATAAAATGTATGAATTTAGTAAATTTAGGCATTTGCATCAATGCAACACATATACACACAGTCAAACAGTGAGTGCCATGTTTGTCTGAAGGTTTTTGAATGTGGTCCCCTGCATCTGTTCTCACACAGTTCATATTGACACAATAGGTTTTATCTCCTATCAAGTAGTTTGCAGCCAGTTAAAGGGACAGCTGTCACTGTTATTCCATACTGGGGATAATGGATCCTCTCTGCACCACGTCACCAGCAGACTGACAGACAGCCTGCAGTTTCCATTCACAATATTGACAACCCACCAACACCACCTCTCATCCCCCCCCCCCCCCCCCCTTCTGCGCAGGACGGGCGCCATGATGATGATCCTGGATTCTGCCTGCAGCAGCACCAGAGATGCTATAATGCTAAAAGATAGACTGCTAGCTGTAAAGGAATGGACGGATTCGCGTCATGGCACAGCAAAGATGGCCGATTCTGCGCTCTACGCATGTGTAAAAGTTGGAAAATATCAACACCTACCGTAGAAATTGGACTCATGACAGTCTCTAAACGCATGGTGTTACAGTCAAGACAATCTGTGTTGAGTAAGAAATAGGTAGAATATTTATAGAGGGTTCAAAAGTCATGTTGTCAATGCGTATAAGAAGCGGCTCAAGCTAAGAATCAATTTTTTTGATCTCATTCATATTTTACAACCAGACACTATTTCCCATAAGCCAGCGCGCCAGCATAGAGCTGTCTAGTTGGCTGTCTCTCCCATGGTGAGTCTCTGTCAGCAGGCTTTTGGGAGTTTGACTGTGCAAAGACGGCAAGAAGCGACCGACCGGCGGGGGAGGCAGGCAAGGCAAAGGAAAGGACAAGACAGGGGGAATTTAGGCTGTGTCCCGTATTTGGAATAAGCAAGACTAGACTACCGCTCTCCTTTTGACGTGAAACGAGCTCCTCTGTAACCTTCAAAAAGGACCCGCATTTTGACGGCTAACTTACGGGCTATTGGAACTCTTGAGCTTACCGACGTTTTGACCTGTGAAGATACTGAAGAGACATTTGGTTTCTGGACGAAGAATTTGATTTAAAGAACATATCTGCCAGCATTGAGTTGAGAAAACAAGGGAATATTTTCCAGTTGGGTGAAAAATCACACTTCTGTCGAAAGGGGGCGAATTCAGCTAAGCTCTGTTAACACTGTGCATATTGTATGTGAACTCTTAGAAGAAAAGGGGCAGCGATGGCATTTAGGAACGAAGAAAAGTAACGCTAACGTTAGCTCGCTGGCTAGCTAAATAGCTAACCTAGCAGGCTGCTAACTAAGCCTGTGTCGCCCTTCCATTCCCGGAGCGGAGGGGCGCTGAGGCTTTGTAGCATTGCAGATCTGCCTTGCATTTTTAGGTTGCTGCAAGAATGGAGAATCCCAAATATCTTCCACAAAAACTCAGGGGGGTCTATTGAACCGCTTCAGCTCGATTTTATTTCCATTCCCCACACAGAGAGGACCAGAGAAGTGCTAGGTAACGATAGGATTTCATCAAAATCGGCCGAAGGGGAGCAGCTAGTGTCTGTAATTGTGACTACTTTTTGTATATGCCCTGTAGGGATAGGTATTAGAGAATGGGGAAGTGCTACATGTCTCATCCAACTCCTAGATGCTGGATCTCGAGAAGGAGATCATGAATAGGTCGATTTTAACGAGGAATTAGCTCCGGCTTGCCCTCAACTCAAAAGTTTTATTATTTTCGAGACATATTCAAGGTGAGAGAACTTCTTCTCAGGCCCCTCTGCGCCCACAACAGACCGAGGAGGTGTCAGCTCATTTCCATCCTCCGCAATTATCATTATAAAATCAACAATCCGGAATAATCATGTCGGGAGAGGTGCGTTTGAAGAAGCTGGAGAAGCTGATCCTGGACGGTCCAGCTCAGTCTATCGGCCAGTGCTTGAGTGTGGAAACGCTGCTGGACATCCTGGTCTGTCTCTACGATGAGTGCAACAACTCCCCGCTCAGAAGAGAGAAAAATATCATAGAGTTTTTGGAGTGGGGTAAGCAAACCTATTTTTGATGATTATTTCTTCATGTTTGGCCGGTGCATTCAGCCTCCCTGTCTTTTTGGTAAGATGATATGCTAATAATGTTGGTGGTGCAGTGGCCCTCCCTTCCCCATCACATTCCTTTTTTAGTAGTAGTCGGGCTCAGTTGGCCTGCTCTCTTCCCACACAAACCCTCCCTTAAACTAAAAGCAAATCCATTTTATCCTTGTGTAATTAAATACTTTATATGTTTTGGAAAAGAATTACACACGGCAGTTTGTCTAAGTTACAAGAACACACATTAAAACAACAGAGGACATGTCTTATGACCGAAAACAGATATGTTGCAAAAGTGGTACCAAGTTGACAATGAGAAAAACAAAGTACACATTAACTATAGTGAAGGAGGATCTTAAACAGGCCATCTCAGTTTTGATATAAATCCAGGAAACATCTCATAAAGATGTCCTATCCTGTGGGCCACTGTTTATTCTCCTGAAGTACAATCGTAGATGTCTTTCTGTCCTTGCACCAACCCTCCTAAGCTCAGTTTGGTTGTCACAACTACTTTGCATGCCAGCGTGTTTTCCTTTTCATGGGCGTGTTAGGTGAAAGCTTGTTGATAACTTTCCTAGCTCTCTTTTATCAGGTAGATGTTGTAACAAATAGTGGTCTGTTGTTGTCATTGCAAGGTAGAGATCACAATCACAACACACCTTTTGAAGGGTTTACTCAAGGTTTGATTAGTTTATCAGGAAAGGAGTTTAGGGTGACAACTTAGCAATTTTGTAACCCCCGCCCCCCCTCGTTTAAAACATGGTTAGAAAAAACAACACACAGGAGGCATGAGGACCACACACACACATACTCTCTCTCTCTCTCTCTCTCTCTCTCTCTCTCTCTCAATCATTTGTGCAAGGACTTTGTGTGTGTGTATGACACCGGGGGTTTGGTTTGTGCATGAAGCAGGAATGTGAACAACTCACCTTTTTTATCTGGTGCAGAGGCCCAGCTCGCTGCCGGAGCATGCCTGGCTGGCCTGTTTGTCTTTTGAAGCCCTGAAAGAAGTGCTGCAGCAGTGCAGGAGCAAATCATTGGCCTGGATTGAGGCAAATTAATGATATACCAGACTAAAGAGGAATTTAAGTTTAGTAGAAGAAAAGAGCCATTTGGCACATTCGCTGGTATCTGTTTCTTTTTTTCTGTATTTTCTGAAAAACTTTAAACTGCACTGATAAACAGGCGTCACTTTGGTCCTTTAAAGAGTGGCAGTGTCAAATACACACAGGATGGCAGTTCAATCAGTCAAATGGTGGTCAACTTTGGTTGTGGTTGCGTAGTTGGTTTACTCCACCAGCCACCATCTGGACAACCTAAGTGTGCTAAAAAAGAGCTATGCTGGCTTGTAAAATACTTGAAGTGGCTTGATTTTTAGGGATTTTTGTGTCTACAAAGGCATAAAGAGGTACTTATTGCCTTTATGAAAACCTTACCCAACTGTGTTTATTCATTACACATGGATTGTTTCCGTCAGAGCGTCCTATTTTTACCCATTTGTTGGTCTTCAGTCAATCTGCAGCATCTAGCTGGTCATGCAACCATGCCGGTGTGCCCAGGCCATTAAGGAGAGGTGCCAAGAGATGACTTCATCCTGACATTTCCATGTGTTGACACAACAAAGTTTGTCACTGAGCTCGCCCAGACACAACACACAACATGCAGATGTATCCAAGCTGTCATAGTCCAATCACGGTCCCGTGTTGTTACTGTGGTTCACTCCAGAGAGGTTTCTTTGAGAATTGTCCAGCTTTTACGCTATTATTTAGCTGAAGTTGTATAAACAACGTTCATTTATTATACTAATCAGGTAGTCCTGATTGAAGAGTCCTAAGGGACTCTAAGAATCAGTTGTTGTCTTCTAAAATAATCTTGTACTGCACTTTTATCGTTAATTTATAATGAATTTTCTCACTTCAAAAATGAGAGGCATCAAAATGCAACAATAAATGCTCTTACCAAGTAACAAGATGTACAAACAATCTTCTTATTTAGACATTAAATGGCCTGAGTTGCTGAGTTCTGCCATCCACTGTAATTTTTGATAAAACGACCAATTTCTGGTTTTAGCAGATGAAGATCTTCACTGTAAACATCTGGGTGAAATCCTGCCCGAACAGATGAACCGTGGTGCTTAATTTTACTCTGCTTATTCATACATACTCATAACTGTAATAACATGATAGACGGCTATCAGACATGTGTTGTTGGTTCCTGATTGAGGGTACCCAGTGAGCTGTAACACAGTCCTAGGATTTCTACACTGTTGCTGTGCATCTAAACAGGATGATCACTTCAATCACTAGTGGCTAAAATGTAGACTGCAGCACTTTAATATGATTTAAGGAAAAAAAAAAGTAATGACAGCCATTAATGATCTTTGTGGGCTGTAAAAGCATTTTTTCAATTTAGATGGATGATATTTTCTGTCATTTAGAAAAAGGTCAGAAATGCATAAAAATGAAACATTACATCTGGATCACTGCTGGCACCAACCAACAAGGTTATAACTCAGGAGCACTGGTGTGTTGGCTGTCATTGGCTTTTGGGATAGACTTTTTTCAGTGTGTTAGAAATATTTAATCAAGTTAATGGGGTATTGTGGACATCCGTGATTAGTGGTCATTGATTTGATTTGACTCAGCAATGGCCACAAACTTCGTCATTAAGCCAAATCTTATGTCCCCAATTTGGACACATTTTGTCTTTGAGCCCGGCGACAAGGGGCAGCTGGTGAACCTGGATGAGGCAGTATGCTACGTTTGTGGGGAGAAAAACTATCCAGGAAATACATCTATCTAAGACTCTGCTACAGGCTTTTGATAAACAACATGAACCCCCCCCCAACTGAATGTACTTTTCTCAGACAGTGATCCCTGAAATGTATCTGAGGGATGTGGTCCTGGAGGACATGTTAGCAGTGCCCAAAGAGCGGCACAATGACAGGTATGGAGATGGTGCTGTGCAACAAGCTGTGCAGGTTAGCTTAGCATGAAGACTGGAAACAGATGTAAATGGCTTTTTCCCAGGGTGAAAAAAAATCCACCCTCTAGCGCTTCTTAAGTTCACAAGTTAACACATTATGCGTCATTTGTGTAATCCGTTAAAAAAAACAAGTGGTGGATTTATGGAGGAGCTTATGTGTAACTTCATCGTTGAAAGGTTTCCAGGCAACCAAGAGCAATTTCAGGACATCTTTGCTATGATCCAAGAGTCTGGCCCTTAGACCCCCCCTTAAAACTAGGGCTGAACACTTAATCAAAAATGTTATACACATCACAATTTGGCAAATCATATTTTTCCTGGCCTATAAGGGAAAATGCTCATTTGGTATCTTTGAGTGAAAATTAAATTCAAAAGTTACTCTTCCCACTGAAACAGACTCATACTGCAATAACACTATCTGTCAAATTAATTGAAATATGTTTTTTTAAAGTATTTTCAGCCCCTCTTTAAACTATAACTTACAGTTTTTACACTTCTGTTGATGTGCAGATGGAACAAGCAACAGATAACAATTGGTGAATTTTCCAAAAAAATGGTTTGCATATTTTGTTATCTCTTCACAGAGCCAGGCTAGCTGTCCATCTGTTTCCAATCGTAATGCTAAGCTAAACTAATGCTCTGCTGTAGTTTTTTTAGTAGTTATGTACCACACAGAAAAGTGATGTATGATTTTCTAAGGCTTTGCTGTGCTTCATCAGCAGTAGAGAAAAACAAGTTCAATCAGGGTTAGTGGACAAAACTGAAGAGTAGATGTCCATCTCTTGGGAAGGGATGAAATGACAAGCTGTGGCATGAGTTTGCCAATGTGATAACGCATGTCCACAAGGTAGCAGACCACACCTTTGGCATAACATCAACAAAAACATGGTGTAATCGAGGTCAAGTCTACTCCTGTTCTCTTAAATTTTTGGAGCGTCTCCACTCTCATGTTTTCTCTTCGCTTGCAAAACACCCAGCCAGAGGGTGAAAGTTAAAAACGCATCTGTTACGCATGTAACACCTTTTGTTGTGTTCAGTCGGTTAATAGCTAAATATTAGCTGAAGAAGTGATAATGCAATTAAGTGCCCCTAGTTGTACTCACTCACAGAGCCAGAGCGCACATGACTGATCCAAGCCATGAGAAACGGATTGGATCATACAGATAGTGTTATCACATGCTCAAAACTCACTATGGATCCATACAGAAAAATGGTTCAAGATGGGCCCCATGAAACCTAAGACCCCTTCAATGTGTGAGTGACCTGCCTTTTGTCAGTCAGTCATAAGGCTGCTTCTCCAGCTACAGTATGCTCTGACCGAGGAGAACCATCATTGGTACCTTACTCTCTGGGCCTGTGTACGTTTTTTCCTACAGTGACACAGCTGTTGCAAAGGTGCAAGCAATGGTCCCTTTTCTATCCAAGAATGTATATGAGCCAGAGAAGAAGACAAACATTTGTATTGGAATGCTTTTCTTCTTGTTTGGTGACCTAATTTCAGCCGAAATAGAGACCCATATATGTCCTGCAGCCACAGGGTAAAGTACGCCGTATCCTGACTCTTCACATACACCAAAGTAGTTACTGTGTCTACAATCTTCTACAGTCTTCGCTATATAAGCCAGCCAGCTTCTGTCAACATCTCTGTTTGTTTTCTACTCATGTCTTTTACATGATTATTGCAAGCATCAAAAGAGGCTTTGTGGAGTTAACATGAAGTTTGAGCATCATTCTTCAACGATTGATCTTCGTCATAAAGCTAGAAATTGTCAGTCAGGAAATTATGTAATAAAATGCCAATAAAATGATGTCAATAGGGAATCCAATAAAAATGTTCCTGTATGGATAGCCTGCTAACTCTCTCCCTCTGCACTCTCTGTCGTTGCCTGTTGGCAGGGGGATAATGAAACCGGCTTTAAGACATATTTTACTGCAATCAGTGACTACGATACTATTCATCCATTAGTGCAACAAAAGGGAGAC
This sequence comes from Chaunax sp. Z400, assembly GCA_037577475.1. Classification (NCBI taxonomy): domain Eukaryota; kingdom Metazoa; phylum Chordata; class Actinopteri; order Lophiiformes; family Chaunacidae; genus Chaunax; species Chaunax sp. Z400. The sequence goes on along the minus strand of CM075202.1, from coordinate 17,787,821 downwards.
AGTGTGATCGATCAATCAAACACCTGTTGAACACTAACTTGTAGAAATGCAACGGTCACTCTGTCCCCCTTAATCCACACCTGGTTTGTTTTGCACAGTATGCTTAAGTGGTAAAAAGTGAACTTATGTTACGCTCCACAGCTGAGGAAACTGTTGAGAAAAAAGTTAACCCAACATCAAATATATTGGTTTGGATATTAAGGTGTGTAAAATATGCCATCAGTCAGTGCCAACCTAGATGGGACACAAACAAATCCTTTCCATCACTTCAAAAAGATACTGGCCCTTTGAACTTGAGTAAATTAGAAGCTGACTTGTATTTTATGTTAAACTCAAGTTTAACTAATAAACCCCCTGGTTTCATTAGGCTCAAGTCATTATCAAGAAACTCTACAATCTGGCAGGCAATAAGTTATGTTGTGATAAATACTAATATTGATCAATAAGAAGAAAAATGATCGTGATCATATTTTTTGCCATTTCATCCAGCTCTAGGTGTACACAGTATTTCAGCAGCAGCTACAAGGTCATAAAATATGAACGCCATCTTTTTTATTGTTTGAAGTGTTTTCTACATTATTAGGATGCTTTCCGTCTTCTAAACATTCGTGGATGTTTCTGAGGACTCATGCATTCATTTCTCAAAGATATCCTGTTTTCTTGCCTCTCTCCCATCATTTCCTCCTTTTTGTTTGTTCCTGATCTCCTTCCCTGCTTTGGGAAACGGGTTTTCTGGCAGCGGAGAGAAAAAGGGCAGCCATGCCAGCCCACAGTGGGCAAACATGGGGGGAGGCATCCTGACCTTTTCTCTAGACTCTGTGTCAGCCCGCAGTGGCCAGCTGTTCAGCTGCAGCTGATGTGTGCTCCACCCTGCAAGGCTTTCATTGGCAGCATGCCTCACACACAACTCACAGAGGAGACACACACAAACGCATTATTGTGGTTTTGTCTAACTTGGCTATCTCATAGTTCCCAGACTAGATCCTCCCTGTCAGGAGAGCTGCCTCTGCGTTTAGAGGAATTTGAGTTGTGTTGTTCCAAAGAAGATTTTTTTTTTTTGTCACATTGTTTTAAATCCTGCTTAGAGCCCTGACTATAAGATCACTGATGTTTCTGCAGCTGCATTTCGATGATCCTGCTGCCTTTTTAGGTAGACATAAACCAGGCAGAAAATGTCCTCTCATGCTTTTATTTTTGGTAGCCTCTGGTGGAAAATAAATGAACAGTTGATTGGATTGAGTTGAGTCTAACCACACCGTGGAGAATCTCTGTCTCTATGTATTTAATTTGTGTACCTCGACAGCCCTTCATCTGATTTGCTTCACTTGGCATGTGAGTTGCTGGGGGTGGGAATGTGACATGCTCTGTATTGATAAATTTAGAATAAACAGGCCAACAGCGGTCTGTGCAGAAGCAGGGAGCTGGGACTTATCGACGTGATTGATGTCATTGATCACGACAATGCTGCCTCATCAAGATGGCTGATTACTCCGGAGAACAAGCAGCAGCCAAAAATCTTCGACCTCTATCATCTAAATTGTGGGACCAAACGATGTGGTGCTTATTTATAGTCCCTCTACGCATGAAAATAAATATGTCTGTTTCAGACAATGTATCCGCCAACCCTCACATGCTTCCTTGTGTCCTTAATGTTTGACACATCTCCAGGAGGGTACTGAAGAATCAAAAGGAAGGGATGTGCTCAATGGTGGTCTTAAATTCATTAAATGCATATTAACATGTGGACGTAAATCTTTTTTTTCTCTCCAGAAGAAATCACTTCTTCATTGTGTCCATAGACATTTATCGTGTCTTTGTTTCAATCATGGCTTACACTGCCTCCCAAAAATTTCCGGTGGTACTGCGAACGTTTCGTCCGTATCCCAAATATGGACAAAATGAATGCACAGTAGGTACGGAACCCTCCATCCATATCCTTTTTTTAAAAAAATGTTGCACATAAATGAGTTAATGAGCCTTCAGACGTGAGGCAGCTGGAGTTGTAGCTGATAATAGGAATTTGTCATCCAGATAAACAGTAATAGGGTAAGATTTTGTCACATTTTATGAATCAAATCTCAAATGTGAATGATGTTCGGGGAAAAAAATCATGTTGGCATTACTCTGTGTCAAGTCAGGAGAATGAATAATTGTACTCTGTATCATTCATTTAGTGCATGTCAGTTTTAATATGGGACATATAAACCCTGTATGGGCTGCACTCTCTCAGGATATCCTCGTTACCCCTCTGGTTGTGCTGCTTTTTCCTGTCTGGCTCACCAGTTCGTTACCACAGGCACAGAGAACAGGAAGGAACCACAAGGCCTCGGTGAGCCAGCCCAGACCCAATGGGTACATGATGTCATACCAGGAAGTGGGACAGCTGTATCACATTGTGTGTTCTGTGGCTCACTTGTGTCCATTATTTTGGTGGTGTTGGGGATGGTGCAAGGTCACAAGTGTGTTTACTTCCTTCCTAATGGATTTTTTTTTGTACAGACTCAGATACACATAGATGCACAGAAAGAATCACACCTAGCAGAGGGGTCCTGTGTAGGTCATCTACATTGTGTGATTGCTATGACTGCTGTCCACTAATTCTCTGCTTGGAGTTTAGACCAGCAGTCACTGGTGCTTGCTCTTTTTGGACTCTGCATTGAAATTAAGCCAGCAGCATCCCCAAAATGGATCATTCAAAGTCCTTTAAACTTTTTGAAATAATTTCTCTGGCATTAGCAAAATCAATAGTACGGGTGCCATGAATTTTGAGTAAAAAGTGATTTGCCATTTCGCCTGCATCGCTCTCTGAAAGACCTTCGACTATGTGAGACTGTCATCATACCAAGCCAATCAGAGGCAGAGTAGATGGCGTCGCCATGACGGAATCCATACCACCTTCTGGATAAGCCTCAAAATCTAATCACCTGCTCCACTCCCCAGGGCTCACATCTCCACCATATGTCATTGAAATCCTTTCAAAACTTTTTGAGTTATCTTCCTTACAACAACACACAGGAAAACAAACGGCACCAATCACATTACCTCTGCCAATGAAACTGAAGCTGCTCAGTTGGGTAATTTTGGCTCATTATAATGTCCTGCTGCAGTTTTTCAAAATAAGTTTGTAACTTTTGTAAGATGGGCCTGTATTACCATGAGCACACACACTATATAATTGCACCAGCACGTGATGATTTCAGAGAAATTAGCATGTATCAGCGAGTTGTGTACATACTGGAGGAAAAATGCTGGTGTGCGCTCCATGTAATGACTCTTCATCTCAGAGGAGCAATTAGCATGTCTACCCTTTTGTCTGCCAACTAAGTCTACACCAGTGACACACACACGAATGCCACATACAGAGCAACATTGTTTTCTGTCAAGTTTTTTTTAATGTTGTCGGTGAATTTGGGAAAGCTGTTCTCCCCTTCCACCCATTCAGCTGAAATGTCCCTCTGCCAACTGGCGGAGGAGCTTTACTTGCACAGTTTTGCCTGTTTCAATACACAATGAATTGTAAGTTCCAAAAGCCAGTTCAGTTAACAGCGGAAAAAATGCATAACACAATCCTTCCTCTCTGCCTTAAAATATCTTCAAACAATGATCTAAAGGACTATTTGTGATATTAAAGAGGTCACGCATAATGACGAACCTAAAGATAATTATCACCTCAGCTCATGTTTTGACTCATTTTTGCTTTATTGGCTCACGACTTGTCTGCTATGATTCACCCTCCTAACTCTCATAGCAGTGTTTCCAGCTGCAGCAGTCAATCGTTTTCAATGAAAGTTGTAAAAACCCACTTCCCAGCACCAAGCAGAAAGGGTGGTGAACGGTGGTGAACAATAGCCGTAAGCAGCTAAAGAGTCAGATATTTTTCTCAGGAGTTTGTATATAGGGACCAATTCAGCACTAACAACAAGGTGAATAGTTAGTTTTGAACGATGCCTCTGCAAGATCTGTCACTTCTTCTTAGCCAGTGGCAGCTGTAGCCAGCTTAGATTCACAGGAATAAAAAAAGAACACATCCATAGGAGGCTTTTCAAACCACCACTGCAGCATAATTCCACCTCTCTACATTTGATCTGTATTCATTATATCAGAGAGCCTTTGAGTGATGATACTTAATCATGTTTAATCTTAGTGTCTTATGTTATACACTTGTTCTATTATGATTAAATGCCCAGCGGCGCGTACGCATTCACCAGTAGTGTACTTGATTTTTTTAATGTATTGTGATACACTTTTGTTGTTGATAGACGGAACGTTCAACATCACTTTGCTGAAATCTTCATTTTAAACCACTGTCCAATTTAGGGATTAGGGAGGACTTTTGGGTTGCAGCCATAGACACACTTTAGCTTCCACTAGATTCAATTTAATGTGAGTGTACACTGTATTATATTATTTGTTAAGTATTTCATACTACTTCAGAATAGATTTTCTATGTTATGTCAATCCCTCAATGTGGAGTTTTAAAGGTGGATGCTATGCTTTTTTTGTTTGATTTATTTATGTTTACATGATCTTTGGACTTATGGCCCATGAGGAATCTTGTCCTGCTTTTCTTGTATTTTTTTATTGGTCCTGTTCACTGTTAATTCCCATTAGCTTTAGCATTGGACCAGATAACATTCATTTTAGATGCTCATTCCAACCATTTTCAAATGTTCATAGTTCAGTGCTTCTGTTATGTATGTTCTTCGTTGACTGCAGCAGCTCTGCCTCTGTCTGCTATTCTCCCTTGACTCTCTCTAACTTACTTGCATCATTTGCTGCCTTGTTAAATTTTAAATATTGGACAAAAAACTGCATTTTTTTAACTTGAAAACCACAGCATATGATGTAGATGCAGAAATCTGAAATAGCCAAGCAGAACTCAAAACCTTTGGTCATGGCTGCTTTATGTGCTTTATGTCCTTCTGCATGTGCCGTATCCGGCGCATCCCCTGGCTGGTTCGAGCAGAGGGCTCAGCTGTGTGCATTAAAAGTGCTGACTCAGGCCCCAGCCCCTCATAGCCAGGCTGCCTGTGGAATTTGGAGTAGACGTGCTATGTTAGAGAGAACAGCAGCTGTTTAGATGAGGCCAGGTCTGCCTTTTTGTCCACCGGTGCCCACCCGCCCCCCATTTTCTCTCCCTTTCAGTCTGTCTGTCAGCGCCTGATATGTTGTGTAGATCCGTGTCACTTTGCAATCTCTTCCATTCATTCAGTCTTCTGCTCCCACTCTGTAGTGCTACATGTCCCTTGTAGGTTATTTGGCTGTCATTGTCTCAATATCAACCTTCTCTCTCCTTTATTGTCTCACTCCTTTTTTATTTCCTCTGTTTGCTCTCTCCTCCTGCCCCCCTCACTCCCCCTCACTCCCCCTCACTCCCCCCACCCCCAGAATGCTGTATTTCAGCTTTGCCTAGTGACAGGGGGCGCCGTGTGTGTGTGTGTGTGTGTGTGTGTGTGTGTGTGTGTGTGTGTGTGTGTGTGTGTGTGTGTGTGTGTGTGTGTGTGTGTGTGTGTGTGTTATGTAGGATCATTGGACCAGTACTAGTACTATTGTACATCTGTGTGGGGGAGTACATACGTGTCCCCTCTTTTTTGGGTGTGTTTGCATGCTTTTGCTTTTAGTTAGCATACATGTGCAAAATAGCACATTATGCAGACGCTGAGTTGATCAGACAGGGCTGTCAGTGCAGCAGCATCCTGACAGCATAGAGCTGAGCTGCATCCCTAATAAAGCTCCTCTGCTGCATTCATACACGCACGCATGCACACAAAGGGTTTGGTCCTCTATCTCATGCTGTCACACTTGGAAAGGGAACTTCATTCCAAATGAAAAAAAAATGACAGGTAGTCGCCCTTTGAATGTGTTCTGGCACACTCCATTGGCTAAATTAGCTGCAGCAGCCTAGTGTACAGAAGTGGCCTCTTTTGGATCCCAGAATGCCCAGAAAATATGGGCAAGCACAAAGATTATCCCTTCATCTCCTCTATAGTAATGCAGCCCATAAATCACATACAGATTGCTCATCATTTTTTGATATGCATTTTTGTAAGATTCCGAACAGGCAAAGGTAAATAAAAATGACTGTTTGGAATTACCGTTTTCAAGTGGACCATATTAGCTAGTAAACTTGGCCTACCTCATGCCTATTGTCCTGGTAACATGACCATGTGTCATTCATCAGCCATTTGACCCCAACCTCCAACCTTCGAGTAATTGCTGTTATTTACTATGGAAGTTTCAGAGCCCAAAATGGTATTTTGACAGCCCTGGGGCGGGCCGACTCCCAAAGCGACCTCCCGCCCCCCCCCAAAACAGAAAGGCACAAAATATTTTATTTATGGAATTTACGTAATTTATGTGTGCACTCATTTCATTTCAGTAGAGCATGAGCGTCTTTTATGCATTTCGCTGTCTTCGACTCTCCTTTTGCTGTTGTCTGGTGTTCCTACTGAGTGCGTAGTTTATGCGTGCTGTATGCTCAGAGTCAGATAAGCCAAGCAAAGGAGAGGAGACAGATAAAGTGAGAATAACCCGAGTTGAACGTCGGTATGTTACATGCAATAAAAACATATATATATATATATTCTCTCAATGCAGTATCACTTGAAGCCATTTCATCTATCTGTTGTACTCTTTGTTCCTCAGTCTCATTGCTGCTTGTAGTAGCTGGCTCTGATGCAGCACTGACCTTGGCTTGTGGTGCGGTGGCAAGTTTGACGGTGACCTGATCTATTTTAAGGCCTATCCATATATCTCCAGTGCTGCATGCTTGTGTGCATCTTGTGCTCACTGTCCAGCCTCCCTGTCTTTATAGTGGAGACGCATGACTCCAATAATGGCAGATGGTCGAGCACTTTGTCAGCACCATTCATCAGTCTTCTACCTGAATGGCAGTCATTCATGCCGGTGGCTCTCACATGCAACTGATCTGATCGTCCCTGAGTCCTGCAGCTCAGGTCTGAATCACCGTGTTGTTTGGGTAGATTCTCTGTGATAAATTGAAGCCGTTGTGAGGCGCCTGGCAATCTGTTTACTCATTTCACTCCTGAGCATGTTTCTGCTGCAGCATTGTTAATTTGTGACGGTGGTTTAGTGATTTTGTGGCATCTGTTTTGAAAGGGGTATTTATGGGTTTGTGGAAGTGTGTAAGAGCGAGAGTGAGTTTGTGGCTGGTTATGTGCACAACCTACTTGTGTGGGACTATAAGTTGATTATTTTTGAAAGATCCCAACAAAAATAGCAATGGATCGGGGGGGGGGGGGGATATCCACTTCTAAAATGTTGTCAATTTTTCCCTTAACATGATCCCATGTATGACTGGGCAGTCTCAAAAGATGTGTGTGATCCCCTGTTTGTCCACATTTGCTAATCCATGCCACTGTTGCATTTAACTGCACAGCCCAATAGCATAGTTTAAGGTTTGGCAGGCCCAGTGCCCTGTCTTTTGGCAGAAGAATGGTTTCCAATTTCATCTTTCATCTTAAATTTAGTTGTCTCAGTGCACTGTATGTTCTTTGATTAGCACTCATTCCATTATCCTCAGCTGTCCTTATTCTCTGTCTCTCACCTGACATTTCTCTGGCTGGGGAAATCCTGTAGTCACACTGATTGTCATCTCAGTTGTCTTCCTCTGAGTCGTCTGTTATTCACTTCCCTAAACATATAGAGTTACCTCACACTTTTTCCTCCCTGTGCTGAAGGTCATGATACAGACACAACAGTTTCACACCCTGTTGTCGAGAAAATGTCATCACCAACAAATCCAATCCCCCCCCCGCCCGGCACTTGAAATAAGACTAATCTGTGCCATAGTTACTCCATTCTTTTTCTCCCTTCCTGTTTATTGATTGAGTTTAGCATAGCTTAATTTTCCTGTAGAAAGGCAAATGTTACATCTGATGTTCATTCTGCAATAAACAAATGTGTGTGATTTATGTCACATAGCTTTGTGGTATCTACTCATCATTATTATGAATAGCACCAGGCTTGATTAATTACAGACACACACAGAGTTGTGCACACACTCCCTTTCCTTCTTCCTTACCTCCCAATATCTTTCATTAACTAACTGTACAAGTGGCTCATACTAGTATCTATATTGCTGAACTTAGGGTTAAATATAATTAGGTTATGGTGCCGTTTTATGTCCAAAACATTTAACTGATATTAGGAAATAATTCCTTTCTGAATGCTCTGCATGCTTTAGCCCCCCGTAGCTAATTGGTGAGCTTAATTGCTTTATTAGTTTCCCATCTGTTTTCAAAATGTGTTATTTTTGCAAATCTCTTTCCCTCCAGACTGAATCTGCCACTAGTAAGGAAATAACATATTATAATAATTATAATTATAATATTAATATTATCATAGTGCCATTTCCAGTTGTCGGCAAGTAGTGAGGTTTTTGTCATTGCACACCACATAACTTACACTACTTACTCTAATTTTTTCTTTTGTTTGTGGCTTTTGAAATACTAAAACAAGACGCAATCCTCCAAACTATTTGGATGTCAAGTATTGCTTGTACCATGACCCCTTATCATGCTTCATGTGGTTAAGCTCCAAAGCTTCACAGGCTATGATTCCACAATTGGAATGCATACAGAGTGTATGATTTTATATACATTTTAAACTGGGATGACTCGAGATTTTGCAAACGTTGAAAGTGGGCCGTGGCTGCAAAAGGGTTGAGAAATGCTGCGCTATTTGTGGCGATGGTAGTACATTTGTCCTAGGTGCTTGGTGCTACACAACATTATGCCCAGCACATCACTGTGGAAGCAGACAAAGTGCAGCCTGCGGTTTATCAGCTTGTCGAGAGAGTCGCTGTGTGATCACCTAGATGTCTCATGTCCTCGTCAAAACAAGGGCCAGTCCCACAGTGGCATCCCACACTAACTCAATCTTCTTATCAGTGAGGTCATTAGTCTCGTAACTGTTATCGTGGTGTCTGCCTGCTACTGCATGGCTGCTGTTTGTTGTCGCGACAGCTTACACCATCGAGCCTGAGCTCATGGATAAGTCCTACATGTATAAGGCTAGAGTTTTCCCTGCTTAGCTTACTCTTGGATGGACCTGTTAATTGGTTATTCGAAGAGAGGAAAAAATATTTTGTTTGTTGTGATACTTGTGTATGTGCCTTTCAATGATTATTAGCCAATTTACAACCACTATTTGCACAGAGAAGAGAAGCATTTGCAGAAGACGGAGCATCTTTTGTGGCCACCTTTTATGTTTGTAATAAAAGCATGGATAGTTTCTCTATGATGACAACCTGTAGAGGAGCCAGGTCCTGCCCCCATCTGATCTCTGCCTCTCCTATCAGCTAGAAACCTAACCCCACCACTGTAATTCATTTTTGTGTACTGATCATATGCGCACCTTGCTCCTCCTCTGAATGGGAGGCTCGCCCTAACATGCCCAACTGTTGCCAGATGCATATTTTGAGGATGCTTTTGGTTACAAGTCCCAGCACTAACACCTTACTTCTGGATGGATGGTATTATGAACAGTGAAGCTAGTCTTTTTTTTGTTTCTTGCAGTGATGGCAACTGGTTATGTCCATGAAAGTGTGTGCTGTGCATGGCCGCAGCGCAGGCGAAGTGTGTATATATAAAGCTGTAGCATAAAGTTCCATCCATTTATTTTGGGAGCAACAAAATTGTGGGTGGCTTTCTCCAGATTTCATTTTCTGTTAATTTTACAGCCCACCCATGATTCGTTTGTAACAGGAGAGGCCATCACCTTAGGACATGATATGGGATATTATGGACATTACCATATCTTTTTTTTCCCCTGATACAAATACACAATAAATCATAATTTTCATCATTTTGGCTACTTGAAAAGTCTACCCTCTTCTACAAAATAATTCCCTTCAACTACAGCCACCCGTCCAACTTCAGATTCAAGTATGTGACTCCAGCATAGACACGTGGGGAGACAACATGTGGATAAGTAAGGAGCAGTTGGGATGTACCACACTTCAATTCTTCGATGGTCATTTAAGTTTTCACCTGGGAAACGTGTCGTCTTCTACGGCTCTCTGTCGTCACTCCTCCATACTGGCTTCAGGTCCTTCCTGTTGGCCTTGAGCACTCCTAACTGGGCAGGTTTCCAGAGAATAGAAGGGATCTAGGGTTACTTCCATGATGACACATACCACCAGCGGGAGCCAGCAGCCGAACACATCTTCATGCTGAATAGAAAAGACCAGGGTCATCTGTAAAGTACTCTGTTTTCCTTCTCCAGTGACAGCAGTGGGGGAGGTGTATGAGCGTGTCAATCTGTGAATAGTTAACTTTGCATGCATAGAAGTAGAGTGTAGTTTGTCTGTGATAGACATCTTAATGTTTTCTATCACTCTTTCCCAGATCTTTCACTTTTTTTTACTCCTGTCTTCAACCTTCCTCCCTCTGTTGTTTTTTTTCCTTTGAAAGACATTTGAAATGTTTTAATCCTCTTTCCATCTATGCCATTTCCATCTAAATTTACTTATTATCTAAGATCCACTTCAGTATTGCTTTAAGGTTCTTAACAAATGCCAAGAAGATGTGTTCATTCATTTGGTTATATAGTATGGGTGGTCCCAATGGGACTCAAACCCTTAAATGGTGCAATGTCAGTGTTTGGCTGCACTAGTCGAGCCTCACAAGGCTGTAGCATAGTAACAACCCCCCTCATTTTCCACAAGTGCTGACATCCAGAGGGGTAAAAAAAAAAATATCTGAGCAAGGATGAGCCCAGAGAAGGCCGTAGGAAACTTGTGTTGTACTCTTTGTCAGGATATAGTGTAAACTCTTACTTTTGTTTAAATGATATATTACTTTAATTTGACTGATCTTGAAACTTATAAAGTGCTGCTTGTAGGCGACAAGGTGCGGCAGCATGGCTACATTCTTGTATGCGCACTGTGCCAGCTCAGATTTGAACACACTCAGTATTACTGAGGAAAATACTGTCTGCGATGGTGAACATTCCCACAGCTCATGCCTGGTATTCCTAGCTCATGTAACCTCCCTATAGCGTTTTTCTTTTCAGGCTGATATGGGAGCTCTGGGCCGTGGAGGCTCTCAGAGGCTGCCTTTAAACCGTTTGTTCCTGGGATTGAGCCGCAAATGTTTCTGGTGGCAGTAAAAGCAAAGGATTCATAAAGCTGTCAGTGTCCGTTTCTGAGGTGGCCAACTCCAGACCCTGCAACTTTCCAAAATTGAGTCAGGGTCTGTAATCTTGTGCATTATAAACATTGCTACATAGGGTAAGCTATGTAACTGATTTCCATGTAACTTTGTGGACGAGTAATGCATGGGTCAAGCTAAACAGACATGTGTAGGATGGTCTGGCCTCCGTGGAGGATTGCACACCACAGAGCGCTATTTTAGTTTCTTTTGTCATACTGTATCGGTTCTCCAAAACACTGTATCAATTCATAATTAATTTTTACATGCAAAGATTTGTGGCTGTGGCTCTTTTTGCGTTTAAACCCACAACATCTACATAGCAGTGTAGTGATCCATCTTCAGTTGTTTGACTCTCCCACTCCAACCTAACATCAACTGAGACAGCAAAAAGTAAGCACATATTTCTAATGTAAAAATGAAATGTAGCTCGCCACACCTACACATGTACCACTGAAATGAATAACGGTCCAGATGATGACATAAGATCCGAATATGGCTCAAAGTTTGTGGTGATTTTCTTTGGCAGAATGTAATGATTTGTGATTCAGTTGTCACAATATCTTGTAATAAAACCAGGATTATCTATGTGACTTGACTTGTGCAGCACTGTCCTTTTCTTGACATCCTGCTGTCTTATCACAGCCATCATTCTGTTGCTATCAATACCCAGCAGAGGAACAATGCAGCACCTGGTGCTTCTACCACCAACAGGGTGGCAGACAGTAAGGAAACCCAGCCAAGCTTGGTAGCATGGCCTGGTCGGCTCCTTTCATACTCTCTCTTTATCTGCAGATGGTATCGGGAGGTTGTGTTGACACAAAATTGTGTAAATCACCTTGTGTGCGATGTGGGTTAAACAGGCCAATGTGTGTGCTTGGAGAATTCTTTGAAGTAGTGGGAACACTTCCTGTACAGACATCAGAAACTGATGTAGCCCAACCCCTCCAATGCTGTGTTTCTCACGTTGCTGACCTGGGTGTATGCTCACTGCTGCAGTCTTTGCACTGTAAAACAAACTAGTACTGATCTATTGTTTAGTCAAGCCTGTCCCCCTCCTTTCCTTTTGTGTTTGCGGTTTCTTAATATTTGGAAACATCCTGTTTGTGTGTTTAATGTCATGGGGCACAGCTTGTTTAAGTTTAAGGCCTCTGACCATTCCTGTCCTCTTATTAGTGTGTCATGACAAGAAAAACAGACTGCAGCAGAAAAGTCCAAGAAATGAAACGCACACAGAGAGCTGGGCCAGGGGCAAGTGATCAAATTGGAGAATTCAGAAGGAAGAGTGGAAATGTAGGAAAAGAGATGAAGGGATGGAAAGAAGTGAAATTAGGGATGGCAGTGAAAGGAAAATGGCATTGGAGGGGAACTTGAGGTTGGCTGTGGTGGAGTGGAGTGGGCGGGGAGGGTTATTGCAGACAGTCAGCATTGGGAATTCTGGTGTGCAGCCTAGCATTAAATACAATTTAATGCTCCAAGGCATGTTTACATGCTATGTAAGTCATTCCCTGTTTGCCCTTGATAACTTTCCGGTCCTTTATCAATGATTTAATAGGGGTACTCCCACCTCTCTCTAAACTGACATGCATCAGATATGGCTAAATCTGTGTTGGGGTGCTGTCAGCGCCCCTTGGCACTGCCTGTTGGGATCAAACAGCTGTTCGTGTGTCAAATGGGAGATCTAGACATGGGAAAAAACCTTTTATCTAGGTTGGTTGTGCCTCCCTACACACATCTGTTGAGAAGCACCTCTGGCATAAGGGGCCTGGTTCTATTTTCATCTGTAATTTACGTAATTTGCCGGATGTTTTTAAGCTACTTGCAATCAAGTTGCTAAAAGGGCTGCCTTTTTGAAGTGTCTCTGCCACTAAGTCACTTTCCCTTTTTTATCAGAGTGAGTCAGCTTCAATATTTCTCTCAATGACTTTTTGGTGCGCTATTTAATCAGCCCTCAGTCATATTTATCAGGCCCTCATTTAACCAGGTAGGCCTTTTGTAATAAGACAGCTGTTCTTTCTGTGAGACCAAAGTATTATTTATTAATTAAAATAAGGTCTCGATTGGCCTGGAACAGTTTTGCTATTTTGTCTAAAAATAGCATAAATATTTAATTTCCTCATGTGGCAGCTGAGTAGTCATAATGAACAGTTAGATTTTAGGAATGGTATAAACCATGACCCTACAGCACCTTGTGGCTGGAATGCTGGGATGATGGGATGATGGGATGATTTCCAGGGCTGAACTTGCTGCAGCAGGAAAATGATACACAAGCCGGCGGCCTTCACTTGTATAAGAAATACAGGGAAATTATTTTGTGATCATTAAATGCCATCTAGAGACACTGACTTAACATTTTTCCCATCAGATATATTGATCGGCTATTGCACAAAATCAGAATAAATCCCATCCTAACTCGTTACTGGTCATTAATGACCCTGGCACAATCATAGGCTGGAGTTATTCAGACCTATCATTTTCCTCCTTTTTATGACTCAGTGTCTTTCCTCAGCAAAGGTTGACACAGTGTAGGAAGACTCCCATCCTGCTTATGAGGTGTGATAAGTTTGCCCCCCCCCGGCCATGGTCCTGCCACAGTCAGATGGAAGGAAAGGCCATTCCTGGGTCTCTTTCTTTTCTTTCTGCCATTCCCTTTCTTCATGTTAAAACCTCTCTCTCTCTCTCTCTCTCTCTCTCTCTCTACATCTCTCTACATCTCTCTACATCTCTCTACATCTCTCTACATCTCTCTACATCTCTCTCTCTCTCTCTCTCTCTCTCTCTCTACATCTCTCCATCTCCCCTGTCTCTCCTGTGAGCAGCATTTTTGTGTCGTTACCTCACTGTGGTAGTAAATAATCCTTGTTATAGCTTCCAGATGTCCCTCCATCACACTCTGGAACTGTGGATGGGTTTAGCGCTCAGTGCGGGTGTGAATGCTGGACACTTACCGTAACTGGTGCAGCTGCCTGGGCCCAAGTATGCATTTCCTTCCATGTCTCTCACTCCTCTCTGATGCGTTCTCTCTGTCCTGCCCTGTCCCACTTTCTCCCATGAGCTGATATTGACCACTTTTTTCATTGTGGTCTCTTTTTTGGGTCTCATTTTTATTACATAATTGTCCCCTGTCCTTCAAATATTTGTCTAAAGTTCAGTCAGTGCACTGAAGCGCTGAAAGGAGTCAGTAGCTATAGTGGATGTCAAAAGTTTAATTAAAAGGAACTCAAATTGATCAGTCTGATTTCTGTTATCAATATCAAAAATCGGATCAGCAGTTAGCCTACTTTTGGGCTTCTGACACGTGTCCAAAGAGGACCAAAAAAGAGCCACCAGGATTAAACATTCTAATCCCTCTGCTAGTAAATATTGTTATTAACTTTAAATAAACACTTCAATATGACTATATGGCCTCTGTGTTACATTTCAAACAATGACTCAGCCTTCAGTGCTGAAGAAAATATTTAAAGTGAAAATTTAATTTAACTCTGACCTTAAAATCTAAAGCTAAATCAACTCGTGGATTTGCAGAATCATAACACTCCAGACTTTTGTTTCTTTAATGGCTGCCTCTTGGAATTGTATTCAACAAAAATATGGTTGCTATGTGATGGAAGCACCATATAATTTATGAATCTGAGTCTCTCAGAGTTGGTGTGGGTTAGTACATTCATTAGAAAAAGATGAAGGAAATGTCTGTGTAATGCATGAGCAACAGCTGTATAAAACACACCAAATACTTAAAATGTAGGTGTGCATTCATTTGGTCTGTGTTTTTGTCTACTTGGGTCATCACTCTGTGAAGCTCCTGTCTTAATTAGTCAGTTCATCTTATCTTTCTTGTGATCCACTGTCTGCTGTACTCAAGTCAACTCTTCTGGGGTGAGGGGGGGGAAAATGTTGGCAATATGTAGACACTTGGAAAAGCATGAGTCACACATAGCATGCACAAATTATCTCTCAGAAACACACAAACAATTCCTCCTTAATATGCATATGGTATATCAGGCCCACACAGGCACAACAGTGTCGGAGAGGTTATTTTTGGACATTTCCCTGTGGTTTTATTTCCTTGGTAAATCTGCAATCAGATCTACAATTTTCTTTTTGTGAAAAACATTCAGACGAGTAACATGGAACAGGCGTACACTGTTAGGCTTTTCAATCCTCTGCAGGGTGTCACGCACATGTGCTCTGAGAAAGTTTTAGTCCGACGGCCTCATGTGACTCTATATGTTTGTTTTCCTGAGATATTCACAGAAGTGGTAAAGTAGGTGTGCCATTTTGCACCAAGGAACAAAACAAGTAGCAGCATACTCACAGCAGCCCCTCGTTTATAATGATTATATAACAACTTATAGTAATATAAATTGGTGTATGCCTATTGTTACTTGTGTTACAACAAAATGAGTGTAGTCATGCCCAGCCTTGAGTCACACATAGAAACCTCCCATGTCAAACGGACGTTGTAAACTTAGCAACACCCTGTATGTGTGTGTCATACGTATACAGACACACAGTGACCAATTTGACATGAACACACCCGTGGGAGCGTGGAAGAGATCCAGGCCCAGACAGTACTCAGCATATCATTTGCGGGCCGGATGCTAAGTGAACATACTTGGTTGTAGTTACAAGGTTTCATGCAAAAATGGCACTGACTTGTTTTGTAGCCATGGAGCAAAATGGGCCTGACAGTCAGTATTTTAGGGCTAAACCAGTCTGGCTATGTGGATTGGCTGGTGACACTCATGTTTTTCCAGTTTCACTGCATCACAGCAGGCCCCCCCCACTGAACATGTTTGTATTTTGCAAGCATATGCATATCTTGTAATGTTTTTTGAGTTTGTGTCTATGCACTCATAGTGTGTCTGTGGACTGAAGTCTTCCCCACAAAGCGCACAGTACATTAATGTGATTGACTTGTCATCTTTTTCCAATCTTGGTTTGCTTGCTGTGCACATTGGAAAACACTTTAAAACAAAGAGCTCCAGTCAAATCAAAGCCCGGACAGTCACCTTCACATAGAGTGCCAGGGGTTCCTATACACACCCTCGTTATAGCAACAGTTGCTATGTTTAGGTCTACCTGTGTATTTTGTCAGTGAGTTAAGATGTATGACCAAACTATGTAGTATTTTTTTTCTCTGTTGTACAAAGGGATGAAGTACGCTGCCATGAATCCATCTCTGTTACAAGAACAGCAAAGACACATTGATCCCTGAGTAAATGTGGGTGAGCTCAGTGAGTACAGGCAGTTGTTGTTTGAGTCATGGTGTTCTATATATATTGACCCTGCCTGCCGCCATATGGGCCTAGTATTTCCAAAACACTCACAAACACAATTGGAGTCCATCTATAAAGCACAGGCCAGAGTAACAGGTCAGTAGCTGCCTTGTGCTTCAGTCGCCGTTGGAGTGATGACTTCTCCAGAAGGCAAGACATACAGTGTAATCGTTTTAGCTGTGGTACGTCTTCCGAGACCAGAGCAGGACACAGTCACCAATTATGTGTCAGATGTAGGCATCTAGATCTGGCTGAGTGTATGTGCACATATTTGTATGTGTCTGTATGTGTGCTCGTTGTGGACAGGGCCTGTGGGCTCCTGGCTCAGAGATGAAAGACATTTCTCATGTGGCTGGTTTAGTGGAGCTCCTGAGTCAGCATGCAGCTACTAATCACTGTTTTCTCCCTCTCAGCTAGCATGACTCTGTTTCCTCTGCTCTGTGGACCGCCACCCTGGTAGCTTCAACTTGTATTTTTAAGAGTTAAACCTGAAACGAGTCAGATGACTGTGCCTTCAGCCCAGTAGTTCAAATCTGCGAAGTGCAAATGAATAATTTTCAGTCGTCAGTCCAGTGTACCTGAAATCTATCAAGTGTGATAATCCTACCCTGTTGTATCAGTTTAGATGAAGAAGATGGGGTGACGAAGTAAGATAAGTTAGCTGGGAGACGGCCTAATTAGAGACTTTGTTGTTGAGGACACTGAGTAGGAACATTTTTGGAAAAAGTCCACAGATGTGTCTCTAAACTGTAGATTAATCTGCAAAAGTTAACTATAAGCTTTAAGGAGAGATATTTCCCTTTGTGTTGACAGGAAAGGGACAAGTAAGATTGCACAGTTTTTGGGCACACAGTGCAGAATTAACGGAACCCTCATCTAGTGATCGTAGCTCTTACTGATATGACCGTCATCAATAAATGATGTCGATACACGCTTCCTGAAGGGATACAGTATCTTGATATACCGTTAGCTTAGCAAGGCTTTGTCAAATTAAAGACATTTTTGCTATAAATGATAAACAGTCACGACTTGGGTTCAATCTTGACATAAATCCGAATAGTTCAACACATCCATGACCAGAATTTTAAAAAACTTACCTAATTTAACTGTGTTCCTCTCATTTTGCATTTTGTGTTTTGTAAACCTGAGCACATGACACTAGGCAATGTTATTCAGTTTTATTAGAAAACAAACATTCTCCTTTATACCTTGTAATGATCAGCTGTCATAAATTATGTGCAATTTTTTTTACACATTTACCGAAATAAAAATGCAACACTCCAGTTATAAACCTTTTATTCATGACCAAAAGTTTAAGAAGTTTTGTTCTTCACTCTGAAATCTCATCTGTGCTTTTACAGTGAAAAA